>OZ010671.1:5351620-5951620 GCA_963932185.1 Troglohyphantes excavatus
CAAACCAGTTAATTGAGAATTTTTGATATATAGAGAGAGTTAAATGCCGGATAACTGAATATTTTTCTCAAACGATGCGAAACTCAGACATCCCGTATCCAACAAAAAATAATTGTTTCCAAATATCTGAATTGGAACAGAAATCTTAGCGAATGCACATAAAAAAAAAAAAGTTGCATTGATAACCGGTCTTCTTTGGCGGTTGGTTGGAGCTCTTTTCAGTCGGTTAAAAAGCGAAGTTGCCGCGAACACCAGCATTGAGGCACACAAAGTGGTTTTTACAAGCTCAGTTTAATTTTGTTTTGGTAGCAAACTTCCGAATTATCAAATACTTATAAAAAAATTTACAGTTAAAATTTTTAAACAATTTTTTTGTACAAATCCAGAATTTTATGGTAGTAGTATTGGTGCCAGAAGGAAATAATAACTTCTATATGATTACAAAGGAAAGTCCTACTGGCAGTACAATGCATATGTTTAGCATTGTATGTCATTAAAGGACATTTTCCGATGATACATTTTTTTTTATAAATGTTTATTTAAGTATAAATTTGAAATATTTTAAAGCATTTCTTACCTTGAGTATTCTATATATGCTCTTTTGCTGGTTCATCTCGGAAAAGCAGCTTTCTGACGTTGTATTTGACTGAAAAAAAATTGAGTATTCAACAAAATCACTATTGAATCAGAAATCCAAAGCAATTAAGTATTACGTTTAAAAAAATACGAAGAAAACCTTCTTTATATTTGGAAAAAGAATAATATACTATTTGCAAAGGAAATAAAAAAAAAATTCAAAACTTTTTTTTACTATATTTATAGTTTAAGTCTTGCGAATTGTTAATAGAAACTCTTATTAATTTAAATGCACGGCATTCTTTAAACAGTCGAATTTGGTCAAACAAGTAGTGGCAAACGTATGCTTAATAATTAAAATACAATTCAAATAAAGCTTACACTAGTCTCGTCTTCAGAACAGGTGAAATGGGATCGAGCCAATTTCCTCTAGAAATAAAATTCAGAAAAAATTGCAGAGATGAAAATCATCAAATTAAAGTTCAAAGAAAAATAAATATGTATTACATTTAAGTTTCAACAATTGTTTAATAAAATAATTATTAGGGATGAAACGTACATCCGGTATCCGGCTGATTTTTAACTATCCGATATCCGGAAGTAAAATGCTGGATATCCGATTTACCATGCCGGATATCCGGATGAATAAAACATCAAAGAATTTTTTTTTTGTGGCGGTCAATTATCTTTGCTTTAAGTATTTTCCTGAAAATTTTACTAATGTATTAACAGTGTGCAGATTCTCCTTTGAATTTTTTTCGTTTTTAACTTTAAAATTCTATTATTTTTTTTTAACGAATCATTATGGTGGAAGGTCATAACATCTCACAACTAATATAAAGTTGAAATAAAAATAAATTTCTCAAAAGTTTAAGCAAACTTGAGTTTTCATGTTTGGAATGAAAGGCCATATGGTAAAATACAATTATTCAGAAATTGAGTTTAAAGTGTACAAAACATACGCCCATTGCTAGCAGCACCCTAGAATAACCCTTTGTAAATAAAAAAGTTTTGTGAATGTTTATTCAATCTTCGTATCACCTTAAAGGTAAGGAATTGTGGAATATTATAGAATAAAAAAATATTTTGTAATTTTTGACCGATTTCCGTTTTTTCTAGTGTGTGGGTGCCCCGGAACCACTCGACCCGAAGGTTTACGAGTACCCCAACGAAGCCTGGCACAATGTCCCAGGCCCCGCAGGGACCACAGCTTTGCGTACGCAGGCGGGTTTTTTTCTAGTGTGTATGAGAAGATATTATCATAAAAAAGAAACTGCCGGATATCCGGCAAAATCCAGTTCGGATATCCGATTTGTAATGTGCGCCGGATATCCGATATCCGGCAAAACCACTATCCGGTTCATCCCTAATAATTATATAAAACATTGGATGACGATACAAGTCCATACACCTTCGAAAACAAAGTGCAGGAAGCAATTCTAGAACTTTCTACTTCAAATGTGTGTTGTTGTATTAAAAATTATCGCAGATTGAATTTGCCACATGCCCTTTAATGCGCTGTAAGTGGAAAATCTTCTTGAATTAAAAAAAAAGTATCCCAGATAAGAATTTTTTTTAATTTTAATTTGAATTCAATTGGATAACTTTTATGCAAATTTCGCTTATAGTCCACTGATGGAATTTCATTGGATTCTATATCAGGCTTCCTTAATTTTTTGCACACACATAGAGGAGACAGTACATGGTTACCAAACACATAGCCACATAGTATATTTAAAATTCAAGACTAATACATTGGAACTGAATGATTTATATATTTTGTAAAATCTAACAATTTATAGAAATTGAACATTTTACATATTTTTTTTAAATATTACTTAAATTTTACAACCCAATAAAGTTATAAAAATTGAAACATCAAAAATATTTCAATGCTTTTCAATCGCATAAACGACAATTTAATTTTTTATGCAAATTTAATTGTGCAAATCACCTTATAAAATTTTTATACCAAAAAAAAAGTATTTCCTATACAAATAACTATAACGTCAATAATAAAGGTTTTATGAAAAAATTTCCGTTTCGTCAATTTCAGTAGACTTTTAGTACAACACGTAACCAGAAAACGTCAACCGATTTTTTTTTATCCTTTTACAAAATTTTTGCGTATTATTAGCGGAGGCAACTTTCCTGCGCTATAGAAGTTCTAAAAAAAATCTTAATATTTTCGACCCACCCTATAAATGCAGTAGTACTGCTTTCCGTTTATTAAAATATATTTTTGTCAATTGAAAGACAAAACTTTTCATGTCCATACAAAATCAGAGCAATTGCAGATCGATTTAACTAAAATTTCAGAATGGGCTGTTTGCTGGGGTATGTCATTTAATATTAAAAAATGTCAGGTCTTGCACATGGGACTTAAAAATAGAAAGGTTTCTTATTATCTGCAAAATTCTGAGATTAGTGCCAGTGACATTGCTAGTGATCTTGGCATTTCAGTAAGTAGGGATTTTAAATGGGGACACCATTGTGGGACAGCCAGTAAGAAGGCGAATAGAATCCTGGGATTTATTAAAAGAAATGTATCATCTAAATCTAAGGACGTAATTTTACAACTGTATAGGAGTTTGGCTAGGCCTCATTTAGAGTATGCAGTACAATTCTGGTCACCTTATCACAAAAAAGATATTGATTTATTACAACGGGTTCAACATAGAGCTACAAAAATGATTCAGGGTACTTCAGGAATGAATTATGAAGAAATGCTTAGAACTCTAAATATGTATACACTCGAGGAGAGAAGGATTAGAGGGGATCTTATTCAGTTATTCAAATTGGGGGATGTGAATTTAATATTGCCAATGTGACTAGAGGTCATGGATTCAAATTATACAAGTCACAGCTTAATCGGGATGTTAGAAAGCATTATTTTTTTAATAGGGTTATTGACAAATGGAATGGTTTGCCTGAGTATGTTGTTAATTCTTCAGGGGTGAGTGGTTTTGAAAAACAATTGGATCGGCATTGGGGAATTGTGAGGATGGTGGGCACGCTGGGAAGTCAGATTTGACGTGGATTGACAGGACCAACCTTGCTGGGCCTAGAGCCTGTAGTTGGTCGACATTATTTATATTTGAAAGCTATTGCAAATCACTCATTATTAACATAAGCATATCAAAAGAGGTATATTTACTAAACGCCTGGTCAGTTTTCTGTGCAAGTTCTCCATCAGATCCAACTTAGCTTGCTCCTTTTCCAAAATTCTAAAAATATATATATAATTGAAAATGGACATAATAGTTTAAATTAAATCATTTGATTTTAATTTCACAGCAATAAAATACAACTTTGCTTTTGTATGTTTAGTCGCTACGCTTGCAATTATGGGAAAATTTGTTTTTTCCAAATAAGTAATATTTTTATTCCATATATGAATAAATTTAAGTACAGAAATACTTATATTATATTTGTATATATTTAGAATTACACCTAAATACGGAAAAATACTTTTATTTCAACACAAAAATACTTGATAAACGATGACTACAATCTATCTCAGTGTATGTAGTAAATATTTCTATACTGAGGTATTATTTAAAGACTAAAAGTTAAAATTATAGTACAGGAGCTAAAGCTCCATGCTAACCCTACGGAACTTCTTCGGCGTCGCGGAACTTTCTCCATGTTCCGTTGGAACAGCGGTCTTGTTCTTCTCGGCGTGAAACTCCCCCATTGCCTAATTTATGTGGTATCCATAAATTATTATTTTAACTGTCAATAAGTATTGCTTATAATTTTTCATTTATAATACAATATATTTATAGTATTATTGTAGCGTGGATACTTTGTTTCTATACAAAGCATGTATTGCAACATTTCTTAATGTAATTGTAAAATAACGGAAACTTTTTTGACACCATCATGGAAATATCAGGGAACTTTTTTTTAAAGATTTTATTGCCACCCTGTTATCTTACAATGAAGGGAAAAAACAGTTTTTCGCTATATATAATTTTAAGAAAAAACAATGAATTATTATTACAATGAAGAACCATAAGAATATCAACCAAAGAAATAATAATCTTTCCAAAGAACTCAAATTTAAAAAAATTATTATGTAAAATACATGCTAATTTGAGGTGTGTAAGTACAGTCAAACCGCGGTATAATGGACCCAGGATATAACGAACCCTCGGTTGTAAAGAACTTTTCAAATGGTCCCAACCAAACTCCTATGTTACTAATGTATTTTCAAATGTTTGTAATGATCTTCAAAAGTAAAAAATTCGGAAAGTGAACTAAAATTCACACTTTTCAAGTTTAGTTTCAGGTCTTTCAAAGAAAATTTTACTCATTTCAGCCACATTCCTTACCCTTTTTTCCTTTGACAGAAGCCAGTTTCCTCAAAAGTGACAATAGACTCCCATGTTCAGCTCCTCCCCTTCCCCCCGTTCAACTGGTCAGCATACATTATTTGCCTTCCTTTCATTCTATTGTTGATTATCGTTCGACTTGTGAACTTCACATAGGTTTAAAATCGCTCTTGATAGTAAGCGAAAAGGTTTTTCCATTGAGGATAAAGCGAAAATTATTAAGATAATAGAAAACGAAGATTAGCGTTTATCCTCAGATATTGGAGACGAAGATGATGTAATTCAGGTCCTTCAATTTCTGAAGTTAAGGGCTAAGGCAGCTGTGAACATTTTGTATAATTTATTTGCAACGGAAACTGTAGATAAGAATAAATGGACTGACTCTTTTGATGATTTCAACAAAACATCACAACTTTTTTCATACATCAGATAAATGTATGTAGAAGTAAAATTAATTTTATTGTTTAATTGTTTTTTAAGAACAAATATTTACGTTAATATTGCCCATTACTAATTCAGTGAAATTTTTTCTGCACAGGAATGTGTTTAAGGACATTGGGAAGATTTTACATCATCAATATTTGAAATTCAGATATAGTGAACCCTCGGATATAGAGAATTTCTGAACCAGTCTGTTGAGGGTTCGTTATAACAGGGTTTGACTGCATTAAATTTTAAAGCTGGATGAAAACATACTGAAAGAAATTGTATTGTGGATATGAAGTTTACAAAAATCACAATGCATGTCAAAATAAATCACCCAGTTTTAGAAAAATATTTCCAAATATTAATAAAAAAAAATTCCCCATTAGCTTTTGGTATGTTGACCGTCTAACCTAGTCTTGGGATCCCCAAAAGATTATTAGAGGTGGTTCGCAGAGCCTAGTCAATCGGTCCATGGAAAATAGGTGCAATCGGCAGAAAGCTATGAGGGTGAAAAACAGTGACAAAGAAAGCTCCTATTGAAAATTTTTGCCAACCACAGGAAACTTCAGAATGTCTTCTTCACAATGGTACGTAGATCTTTAAGTTATTGCACAGATGTAGTCCTTCAAAGTTTTATTTTCTGCAAATAGCATTGACTTGCACTTTCATTAATAAAAATTATTAGAGGAAGTGGAATAAAATTTTAAATCTGCTTACTTTGAATCACAAGAATCTTCTTCGCTGGACGAATCTTCCTGTTCCGAATTTTCTTGTAATCTAGGAAAATCATATAAATAACTCGAGAGTGCTATAACACAGTGAATAAACAGTTTGATCAAATACTCTCAATTTGAAGTCCTAATTATAAATCTACATACATAGTTAAATCCAATACATAGTTTATTATCAGTGGCGGACCGTAGTCGAAAATGTTAGTGCAGCCGAAATCATGTGAACCCCCCCTTATTTTCCACAACCCATACATGAACGGAAATTCTTTATTATTTACTACTCAAATCAAAGTTTCCTTTCAATTTTTACAAAATGATAACATGCGAAAAAAATAGAAAACTTACTTATATTTTTAAATTAAAGCAATCCTCCTTTCTTTTAAATATGCGAATCGGTCAATTTTAATGTTAACTTAAATAACAAAACAACAGCAGGACCATGTCCTGAAACAACAGTACACAGTAAATTTACCACGAAAATCATTTCCGTTTGGAGATATTCTCGTAAGTTATCGTTTCACCCACCCATCCCAGCGTTTCACGCACGAGCCAATCAGCAAATCGAATCGCGTGCAGCTAAAACAAGAAAATTCATTTCGGCTGTACCTTCTCACAAATGCAGTGCATTAGCATGGGGAGGAATCTCCATACTATGTAGAGGCTGCCATGGCAACGATGCAGCCGATTTCGGATTTCGCTTTTCGGCTGCAGTTTTGATTAAATGGAGTTTTTCCCCCTCCTGAATTGTACATTACGTTAACAGGCTTACTATTTATCGGAGATTTTGTTTACTACCGTAGAAATTTCATTTTCAATTCTAATCTTCATTTAAGAAAATTAGTAAAATATATATTATACCAGACACTTGTAAGGCAGCGGTGTCAACATTGAAAAGAAAAACCAACATCACATGGTTATAGCGCTGCCACATTTGGCGTTCAGACATGTGCAGGAGTTTCAAATTTGGCGCACTTTCTTCTTTTTTGGTGATAAGGAGTTCTGTCCGTATTCAACTTCTTAACAAATATGTACGTATTTACTTATTTTCAAACAATATGCGCTAAATATTTCCTCTTCATTAACGAAATGAAAATATTTTATTTGTGTTCAATACTCGAAGAAGCGAAACTCTTTATATTTTTCAGGTTTTATTGTTCATATTTTCTTAATGAAGTATACAAAATAACAATTGAAAGAACTTCGCTTATGGTAAATTTTTTACATAAAAACGTAACGCAATAATTTCAAAACTACAAAGTAAGAAAAATCTCCTTAATATATCTGTTAAACTCCCTTAAATTGTGCCACTCGTTAAAAAAAACAATATTTCAATACAAAATTAAACACAAAACCATATTACAATACTTCGATCTCGTTTAGTTCTTAAAGTCGCCAAGGCCTGCCAAGTAATATTGGTGCATGAATTAATTGGCATTTCCACATATCATGTGGTTTCAATGATGGACACACGGAAATCAGCATTTTTATTCCTCTATTTGTACCATTACTCTATGGCCCCAAGTAGTTGACTTTTAAGAGATTTCACATCAAAAGTAAACATTAAAATTGTGAATAAATGAAAACAAAAAAATGCTTACTTTTCTCTTTGGTACAGTTGCTCTACTGCTTCATCCTGGTAAGCAAGAGTAGTTTTTAATTTTTCAATCTCTTTTTCTTTGATTTGTTTAATTGATTCGAAGAGAAAGTCAGGGTCGTTGGGCAATCCTAAAAATATAGGTTATTGTAATGGAATTCTTGAAACAAAAATCAAGTTTTAGAAAAAATTACTATGGTTATTACTTAATCAACTAATAATTAACAAAATAAGCTGGCTGTAACATAACGTTCTTTGAATTTTATAATAAGTATGAAAGAATCGGCTGAAGGTTATAAAGTTTTGAACATTGAATTTCAATATTTACCAATAAAAATAAATTCTTTACTGGGAAATTAATTCATGGTGAGTATGGTTGGTTGAATTAACATTGCACAAAAGACAATGGGTTTTTGGCGATGGTAGAAGATCTATTCTGAAGGTTTCTACCAGCTATCTAATCACATTTCCAAGTGCCTTCTGAGATTTCAAAACTGGCGACATAGAAATGGTTATCCGACAAAATAGCTTCTAGTATTTTGACAAAAGGATTGGACAACTAAACTGGGGATGAAATGGATACCCGGTAACCTTCTGAATTTTAACTAGCCGGTAATTATCTGATATCCAGAAGCAAAGTGCCAGATTTTGAAAGTCTCTCCTTTAGCTTGAATTCAGTTGTACATTTAATTGATTACATATTAAGAACTGAACAGTTTTGTCACAGAAAAACATGGGCAAAAAAAATTATGGGTTTTCTGTCCTCATTAACACGTTTGCTGCCACTGATGCGCTGGCGCGTCAGCATGGCGCTACCTCCCATGCCGACGATCGAGTATGATAAGTAAACTGCTTGATTTTTAGTTCGGATTTGGAGGTTGAACGATGAGGTTTTTGAGGCATGTTAGTGAAGCATTATTTTTATATTTTTAGTGCTTATTTCTTTTAAACTGTGACTTTATTAATATCTTTATGTAATGTGTGAATAATTTCGCAGAAAAATGATGAGAAGCGCTAGAGCGTCAGTGGCATACATATGATAAGTTGAATGTTAGGTGCCACTGACGCTCTAGAGCGTCCGAAAATTTTTTACACTAAACACGAAAATAAAAGGTTTTTCCTTTTTTCTGGTTTTACTATTAAAATATAAGGAACGTTTTTAATCATTAAAACACTTTTTTAAAATTCGGCTTCTGAGGATGGATATATCAATTTTGGTGGCAGCGAATGTGTTAAAATACCTTTGGGGGGGAGAGGGGGGGAAGATAATTTTTCCTAAAAATTACATCCTTCCCATTTTCTTTTCTAGATTGAACACTGGATAAGAAATTGATGAATTTGTAAGATCGGTTATTAGGTAGGCAGTGATAGATTGGTTTGGTTTTGTTAATTAACGTTGCACTAGAGTGGGCTAAGGAAAGGAACACATACACATTCATACATGCACCTCGTTATTTTAGAACCATGGTCAGATGACGAGGAAACACCTGAACAGGCACCCAACGCCTTCAATAGACGTCGGGACTTTGGACCCCGATCAGATGTATCGTGCACCAGTCCCGTATACACGCCAGTATAATTTGTTGGATATTCTGGACGACTTCCTAGTATTTTTGTAGCGAAGCTGGCAACCCTCCAATCGCAAGATCACTACTTTTTTACTTTTCCATGTCAAGTCCATTTCACGGATTCGAACCACCAATCTTCTGATTAGTAGCTGAACGCCTTACCAACTAAGCAACTGGGGTTCAGGCAGTGATAGAAATAAAAAAGAAAAAAAACATTTTGAAATAGATCTTCTCTATTCTTAAAAAAAAAAAAAAAATTGTTTTGGCGCTAATACAATTATGCATTATACAAATACTGAAATAAATCTAAAACAAGCAATAATATTAGCATTAAAAAAACTACTTTTTGTTAACCAAAAAACTTACTTTCAGGTTCCAGACCTTCTGTAACATTGATTTCTGCCAATAACCTCCTATGTTGGGCATTAAGGATTTTAATTTCATTTCTAGGATCAAATTCAGCTACTTCTCTTTTCAACACTTCCATATACTCTTCAGACAGCTATACAGGGGGAAAAAACCTTTTGTAAGTATAATTTGGAGCATACAAATCTGTCTGGTCTGTGTAAATGTCAAATTTGTAAACTTTCGTTTCCAATCTAAAGGATGAGGGTGACAAAACAAAGTAGCCACAATATTTCCACAGTCATTTAGGTCATGAACCCAAAAAATGCCATTTAAAGTCGAAATAGCAATTTTTTGTTATTTATAATATATATTAACCTTTTATTTCTCAGTATATAATTTTAGGCCGGATGTAATGCCGGATAATTGTAATACCCTGCTATATTAACCTATGCTGCCTATTAACCAGATGTATGTTGGTCACATACCTGCATCCCTAAGAAATGAACTTGCACAGTTTGCAGAGTGGCAACAACATTCGGGAAAAAAAATTCCCTGATAATTCCATGATGGTGTCACAAAAATTTCTCTGATTTTACAATTACATTAAGAAATGTTGCAATACATGCTTTGTATAGAAACGAAGTATCCACGCTACAATAATACTATAAATATATTGCATTATAAATTAAAAATTACAAGCATTACTAGTTAAAACAATAAATGCAAGGTCCAATGCACTTTGCTTTTGCTTCTCCCTCCAGCAGTGGTTCATGTTTTTACAAAAATAAAACTGAAAATATAAAAATGCGCATAACCATGATTTTTTTAAAAATTCTTTTTCAGAACTAAAAGGAAATATTGACAATTAAATTACCCAGAATGGAGGGTATAACAGACGATAAATGTGGTTTTAATGATCAAAAAATTTCCCTGATTTTTTGTAAAATTTTGAAAATTTCCCTGATTTTTTGTAAAATTTTGAAAATTTCCCCTGATTTTTTGTAAAATTTTGAAAATTTCCCTGATTTTTTGTAAAATTTTGAAAATTTCCCTGATATTTCCAAAATTAAAAAAATTTATGATAATTTGGTGATTATAATGTGGTGATTGAGGTTATAAAGGTTATGTTGCCACACTGGTTTGGGTACTGAGTTAATCATTTATCGAATAATATGTGTTCTTAATCTTATTAATGAGCAAAATGTAAGAAAAGTGCGAAAAATAGAATAATGAATAAAGTTACCCGAGATAAAAGTGCCCTTTTCTCTGCAAGCACTTTCTCAATGCTCTCTACTTTTGAACGCTTAATTCCATTCATTTTCCTTGAGGCCATTTCTAAAAAGTAACCGTTATTATTAATAAATAAAAGAGTTGAGTATGAATAAATACATTGCTTTCTTGGCCAAATTATCATTGCATTAGAGCTACACAATGGTGACAGTTGGTCGCTATTGGTGACAGTTCGGGATTCATCTCGAAAGGAAAGACCCAGGAATACTAGTACTTTGAAACTAAGGAGAGATGATGAGGACAAAACCTGAACTGGCATCCCATGCAACCTGCTTTAGCCACAAAGACGTTTGGACCTGGACAGATAGTTCCATAGTTGTATATCAGTGTTCACTATAGGTGTTTTTTGAAGGGCGGTCCGCCCTGCCCGCTCTTTTTTCATCTCAATAGCGCCTTCTTGCCCCCTTTTCAAAAATGACGCCCTCTTTCGAAAAAAATTCCGCCCCTATTGTCCTTTTTAGTCAAGCACAAGCATCCTTGCTTTCCTAGCTGTCTTTAAAAAAAGACATCAATTAATTTTTTTTTTGTGTAAATTAAGTGAATTATGACAATAGAAAACAAACTTCTTTTTAACTAAGCGTGTTGTGAAATAGCGATGATTTAGAGCACGAGGCATAGTACGAATTCTATTGGTTGCCTGTAAGATGGTTTGGGGAGAGATTACAAGATCAGACATTTTATTACCAAATTTTGAATTTTAGTAGCCTTTTCATTAGTTTTGTAAGGGGCCTAATTCGAGCTACTTACCGATTTGGTTTTTAGCGAAAGCATTAATTTTAAAATGTCAAATTTTGGATTTCAAGTAGTATTTCTACAAAGTGACATAAATTTTGTACTGTTCTTTCCTTTGAGATAAGCCCCGAGCCGTTACCAATAGCTCAATATGCAATAAATTGGAGAGAAAAAAATTGTTTGGTCAAGGGTCCGATGTGTCAACGGGTGGCTAGGCCAACCCCAAATTTTTTTTGAAAGTTCCCTTTTAAAAACAAGAAGTGCCTTTCCAAAAACGGGGTGCCCTTTCTCTGCTAACAGCGCCCTGCCCCTTTTTATTTCTAGAGTGAACACTGGCTATACAATGCGCTATTGGTGACAGTTTGGGATTCATCTCGAAAAGAAAGACCCAGGAATACTAGTACTTTGAAACTAAGCACAGATGATGAGGACAAAACCTGTACTGGCATCCCATGCAACCTGATATAGGCACAAAGACGTTTGGAACTGGACAGATAGTTCCATAGTTGTATATCAATCCTCTATACACTGCAGATGTTTTTTAGTAGTTAGATACCAAGAAACAAGACTGCCAATCCTTTAATTACAACTTTCCCTCAATCTCATGTTGATATTCGAAAAAACTCATAGGTTATGAGTCGTCACTCTTTCGATCACTTAGATCATCATACAATAAATAAAATCAAGTCTTTGTACAAAACCCCCTAATCATCTCGAAAGCCACATTCGGCTCCTTGAGTATGGCTCTTCCCCAAAATATCACATGCGATGGAAACTTCGTGGCTCAAAATTAAAAACAATAACATACAAACTTTCTAAGGAGAGGCAAGGCCATCGTTCACATTAGTGTTTGTCAGTCATTGTTTAATTTTATGGATACCTTACAATTCAATTTTATCAATAAATAACATCATTATTCATTAGGATATCAAGTTTCATTCAATGTACCTATAGTACCTAAGGCTTAAAATTTTAAGTAAAGTTTATTAAGTTAATTTTAGGGTGAGTTGTGGAGTAAAAGACGATGTAGTGCTAAGGATTGAGAATGTATGTGGAGATGGTTTCGTCCTCTCTGTGGAGATGGTTTCGACATAGAGAGAGGATGAACGAAAAGAGATAGACAAAATAAGTATACAAGACAGTATGGATGGGAGAGTTGGAACCCAAAATTTTCAGGTGTTTCCTTTGCGATAGATCTGAGTGGCCGTCAATAGTGCATATCTATGCAGCTCTATTGTATATCCTAATAAAAAGAAAAGGCTTTAAATGCATGGTACGTCTTGACTCTCAGGAAAAAGTTATATTCACAACGCTAAAATATTCTTGATGACAAAAACCGGTTTGGTTGCCAATCAAAGAACTCCATTTTCATCCTGATGTTTGGCGCTGAGTTACCAGATTTGGCGAAAAATCAGGTGTACTGTAGAAAACATTATAACCAAGAAAATAACAGGGGTCTAAAGGAAGGAATGTTGCAAGCTGTGTAAGGTTGTAGGCCAAGGTATTCACGTCGAAAGAAGCAAGAGAATATTAAAACACAGCAAAAAAGTTAGAACATTGGTAAAAGTAAAGAAATGGGGGGACAATCCGCCAAGGCATCAAAAGTAATGTTGCCAAATATGATTTCATTTCATACTGGCAACCTGTGCAATACTTACATAATGTTTTACATGCATGCACAAATAGTTGCGTAATACAATCAAGCAGAAATTCGAATCCAAACCTTAATTTAGTAAGTTTTCCAATTGCCATTTTTAGATTAGTTATTACACTAATTTTAACATTTGCTATTTCATAATTAGTAATATAGGCATAATCTGGTAATGGGACCTGGAGTCCCTCCCCCCACCGCAATATTTTTAAAAAGTAGGTCAATTTCTTTACATTTTATGCCTTTTATTAAAAGTTAAAGCAACGAGCACCCCAATAAATTTGAAAACTTTATGCCTCTAATTACTTATTACTCTGTATAGTTAGAATAGGACACCGAAAAAATTACATCAGGCAAGCTTTTCATTCCACATTAAATTAACCTACGCAGCAATTTGGGTTAATTCCTAGTGTACAATGCCCCCGCCAAATCAACAATTGATCGACGATTAACTTTATATTTTGGCAACCCTATTTCATGATTTTGCTAGCAAACCAAATTTAGCTAGATGTATTGCAACTTTACTTTTTATTCTTACACGGTTCTACATTTTATCCTTTCGTGTTTTTCCGCCAAGCCCATGGCGCCAATTTTCAGAATCACGACAAGGAGGCACCGCACACTAGGAATTTACCGCAATTTGCTCTAACTTGTCTATGTGACATCAATATCAGTGTTGGAAATGAAAACGGTAGGCCTTCCATGCCAAAGTTGTTGATGAAGACTAAATTGGCGGAGTCAGAGAGTTGTAATATTAAATAGAGAGCGCCTTCAATACCAGACTCTCATAAGGCCGCAGGGTCAACATTGAAAAGAAAAACCAACATCACGTGGTTATAGCGTTGCCACTTTGGCGTACAGACATCTGCAGGAGTTTCAAATTTGGCGCACGTTCTTCTTTTTTGGTGATAAGGAGTTCTGTCCGTATTCAACTTCTTAACATATATGTACGTATTTACTTATTTTCAAACACTATGCGCTAAATATTTCCGCTTCATTAACGAAACGAAAATATTTTATTTGTGTTCAATACTCGAAGAAGCGAAACTCTTTATATTTCTCAGGTTTTATTGTTTATATTTTCTTATTGAAGTATACAAAATAACAATTGAAAGAACTTCGTTTATGGTAAATTTTTTACATAAAAACGTAATGCAATTATTTTAAAACTACAAAGTAAGAAAAATCTCCTTAATATATCTGTTAAACTCCCTTAAATTGTGCCACTCGTTCAAAAAAGCGATATTTAAATACAAAATTAAACACAAAACCATATTACAATACTTTGATCTCGTTTAGTTCTTAAAGTCGCCAAGGCCTGCCAAGTAATATTTGGCGCATGAATGAATTGGCATTTCCGCATATCACGTGGTTTCAATGATGGACACACGGAAATCAGCATTTTTATTCCTCTATTTGTATCATTACTCTATGGGCGGAATGCCCCCTTATTCTTTGCTTTTACCCCAGTTTTTCTTTATACAGTAGACTCGCGATAACTTGAACTTTTCGATATCTCGAAAAAATCAATTTCCCTGCACCTTCATTACTTATTTAATGTAATTTTATCTCTTTAATTCAAAGTTTTTCGTCGTTATTTTTGATAACTCGAAGTTACCTCGCAACTCAAAATTTTGTTTTCCTCTTAAAACTACGGATTTTGAAGAACCTTTAGCACATATGTAATTGACACGTTCTTCTTATCAGTTCTCTTTCTTTCTGTGCGTTACTGAAAGGGGATACACAACAATGGGTTCCTACCTGCAACATTATACCGACCGTCCAGAAAGCAACTCAATAAAAATATGAAGACGACACTAGAACTCGACCCCTTCTCACTTTTGTTTAGGCTTTCGTGTGGGGTTGATTTGTCGTTGTGAATAATGGCGACAAAAAGAAAATACAATGCACTCTCTATAGCAGTATTTGATGAGAGATCGCTCTCAGAAGAAGAATGATAATGAAGAATGCGAACCTCCTCCAATATAACTTTGTAAAAGGCTATATCTTCCATAAAATCTATGCGTGCATTCATTGAATCAAGGCCGGAAATGAAAACATCAGAGACATTTCAAGTAATCGTGAATTTGGAAAATATAATTGATTCCGAAAAAATAGAAATACCCACCAAACTATTTTGGATAGAAATTTAAAATGAAATAGTGTAAGTATATTTGTATTTATTTTTACCAAAACAGCTTTTTTATTGGATTTCGATATTTTGAATTTTTATACACTTCCCTTCGAGATAACTAGAGTTGTCTGTATATTTAGGCAAATTTAGAGACACGGAACTATTATTAAAAAAGTACTTTGGTCCCGAAAACGTTCACATCCTTTAAAGGAAGGTGTACAGCTTTGTATAATTTTATTTTTGTAAATGTGAGATTTACGAAGTATGCTATACGTGATGTATTAACATACATGTATGATTTAAGACACAAAGATGGGGGATAAAAGAAAAGCTACTATAGGTAAACTTTATGTAAACATATATTTTAAAACGTTAAATACTTGTTTTGTAAACCATTTGAAATAAATTTTAAAAAGTAAACCTTATACAATTACCACAATAGTAGTTTATAAAAGAAAAATGTTTATACTCCGCGGATTTAAATGTTAAATTCAAACATAGGTTCAAGACTTACAAATTCCAAACAAAAATGTAAAGAAACGCGCGAAAAAGCTATTGCCATTCTGATAAACAAAACCCTTCCAAAATAGTAACGGTAGCCGCCCAAGGCCTAGTTAACTACATCACTCCAGGCAAGGCTTGCTCCAGGCCGTAACGATATTAGAAAGACTACGGGAGGGGAGGAAACACTATGTTAGTTCCAATTTCTCTCACCAAACGAAAGAGGCGCTACATCCTCACCGGTTTTGCCGCGTATAAGAATACTGATGTCTCCGAAGAAAACAGATATCGCGCTTCAGTTACTGCATGCTTTTTTTTTAAAGAATTTTAACTTCATTTTGGGTAGCTGAAATTGAAAATTAGAATTATGTAATATATTTTAATCTTAAACCTATTTAATATATTTAAACTTGTGTTGTTTGCATTCTCACTTTATAATAGAAAGATAATTATTAAAATTGCAATAAAAAACAGGATTTTATTAATTTTTTTACCGTAATAAAATTATTTCTTCAACATGGTAGCCGTATATTTTTCTAAACAGAAATTTTATAACTACCTTTAAAATACTGTCAAAATAAATTGGCTTTTTAAAAAACTTTTTATCAATTAAAAGATTTTTAAATTAAAATTTAACAATGCATTTAAAATATACAATTTATTTTAAAACAAAAAGAAGTACCTATATAAAAAAATTATATATATTTATTTTCTCTCTTCAAGTGATGTAATTGTTCAGTATATTTTTTAAATAAGCACTGTATGAA
Organism: Troglohyphantes excavatus; assembly: GCA_963932185.1. Classification (NCBI taxonomy): domain Eukaryota; kingdom Metazoa; phylum Arthropoda; class Arachnida; order Araneae; family Linyphiidae; genus Troglohyphantes; species Troglohyphantes excavatus. The sequence goes on from OZ010671.1 coordinate 5,368,276, forward strand.
TAAAATATGCAAGTCATACAATTTACATTATATTTTTACGAAGTTAATTTTTTTTTAAATATTGTTTGATGAATTGATTTCTTACTAAACCAACTGATTGTAAACCTAAGTACTTCTGAAAAGAGTTAAAAAGAATACTATTGTAGGCAGCAAATAAACAAAATATGATTTTTTACATCATTTATTTACAAAATCAAAAAATAAATTTATATTGTCAAACATGAAAATAAAATATATGAAAATTTATAAAATTTTACACATTTGTAATTGGTACAGTTCTCAAGGACATGAAAATGTTCAGATTTTCTGCCTTCAATATGTTATCAAAGTATTAAATTTTCTGCAACATAATTTGGTAAAATAATAAAAATCAAATTCAAGCATATTAACTTATTAATAAGAATTTCAGGCATATGACCAGCTGGTATTATATCTAGAAGAAATAAAATGTTAAAATCCCAAATTGAATTACAATTTCTGAAAAATATTAATAGGATGCAGCAATTTGAGTACAAATTATAAAACAGTAACTTCTGCTCAATCGAAGAAAGAATATGCATTACAATTTCTTAAAAATATACAAATATGAAGAGGAACTCGAGTACAAATTATAAAACAGTAACTTCTGCTCAGTCGAAGCAAAGACATGCATTAGCATTTCTAAAAAATATGAAGAGGATCCATCAATTTGAGTACAAATTATAAAACTGTAACTTCTTCGAAGAAAGGATATGCATTACAATTTCTGAAAAATATACAAATATGAAGAGGAACTCGAGTACAAATTATAAAACAGTTACTTCAGCTTCAATGGATCTTTTTGGAATGGTTTTCTTGAAATGTTGTCAGTACAAAAAAAAACTTCACAAACTGGACGGACGTACCACTACCATTCTTTAGGACGATTTTTTACTTCAATTTTAATAGAAATTTGTACCCGACATTTAACAGTTACAAAAAGTAAGTAAATTACACTTATTTTTTATGTAGATTTCTTTTACGGTGTGTATTTTAACTAAATTTTATTTGTATAGTTAAAAGAGATTACTAATTTTGAAGTTTGGAGGAAAATGTATTTCCCGATGTTAAAAACATTTTGAAAGGATCATTAATTACGAATTTTAATGCATATAAACAGAGACCTAAAATTTTCAAAATTATTGGGGGGGGGGGGGGGGGGGGGGGGGGACTCAAAGCTCGAATTTTTAATAAAATGCATAAATTACATGGAAGTTGAGCCAGTCTTTCAAAGCATTATACAAGATTATGTTTATAAATATAAATATTTTGGTTTCTTTTTTTTTAATTATAATTCGTATCTTTATTATATGAACAAAATATATCATGGATGTATAAAAAGCTCAATTTTTAATAAAATGCATAAATTACATGGAAGTTGAGCCAGTCTTTCAAAGCATTATACAAGATTATGTTTATAAATATAAATATTTTGGTTTCTTTTTTTAAATTTTAATTCGTATCTTTATTATATGAACAAAATATATCATGGATGTATAATTCTAAGCTAACCAAAATGAGCATATATAGGTTATTTATACTAAATGTCTAGAGTGAAAGTAACAAAAAGGAGTTTTAGGGAAAAAAGCGACATGATGTGAGGCCTGCAACCCTATATTACACACAATACAATATCAACAAAAAAATAAGCTATTCTGAAAAACTAAAATATACAATGGCTTATGGGAACAAAGAAGTGTTTCAACAGATTCACATTTGTGAGTATACAGTTTGTTCAATTCTTAAGGTTTTTTTCTCTTGTATGGAGGAGGACGTGTCTTTTCAAATTCCCTTTCAGGGAAAATTGTTTGTTGCACACTTCACATATATGAGGTTTTTTGGTGGTGTGTGTGAGGAGGTGTTTCTTCAGATTCCCAATGCCAGCAAATTGTTTGTCGCACACTTCACACACAGAAGCTGTGTGGATGAGGAGGTGATCCTTCAGACTCTCACGGCGAACAAATCGTTTATTGCATACTTCGCAAACATGAGGCTTTTCACCTGTGTGTATGAGTAGATGTTTCTTCATATTTGCCTTTTGGGCAAATCGTTTGTTGCACACTACACAAACGTGAGGTTTTTCGCCTGTGTGGATGAGTAGGTGATTTTCCAGATTCTGCTTCCGGTGAAATTGTTTGTTGCACACTTCACACACATGAGGGTTTTCACCTGTGTGGGAGAGAAGATGCGTCTTCAGTTGCCAGCTATAAGAAAATTGTATGCTGCACACTTCACACATATGGGGTCTTTCGCCTGTGTGAATGAGAAGATGTTTTTTGAGAGCTGCCTTCGTAGAACATTGTTCATTGCATACTTCACATTCATGAGGTTTTTCACTTGTGTGAAAGAGGAGGTGTGTTTTCAGATGCTGCTTCAGTGAAAATGGCTTGTTGCACACTTCACACACATGAGGTTTTTCACCTGTGTGTACAATAAGGTGTCTCTTAAGATTTTGCTTCCGGGTAAATTGTTTGTTGCACACTTCGCACACATGAGGTATTTTTTCCGAGTGCATTGGCGAGCGCTTTTTCAGATTCCCCTTTTGAACAAATTGTTTGTTGAACATTTCCCATGCAAAAGGGTCTTACTACATATAAAAAAATATATATAATAATATATAATATTTTATCTTTGGATCGCTCTTTTAAAACTGTTTTTTATATACCATACGCGAGCATGGTGAATATAATATTTTGTATACATGTCCATAATATTTGGAAAATATGCGAATTGCAGGATATAGTTTTTCACTGTGGAAAGCATTAAATTTAAATGCAATGATATTTATCCTGGTATAGATGTAGTATAGGACATTTGGCGAGCGAGGTTTTTTTTGGCGTGTTTTATTGGGGCGATAAATTTATAGTATGGCAACCCCACCTGACATTGTTGGTATATTCCGATCCTTGTAGCGACTTTCAATCTGGCAACCCTATGACGTCATAGCGCTGTTTAACGGCAATTTTTCATCGCCAAAAAAAAATCGCGCCAAATGTCCTATACTACATCTGTTCCTTTATCCTTCGAAGGGCGAGAGAGAGAAATGAAATCTTTAAATCACAAAACTCCGATTTGGTTGGTTAGTTAAGAGATCTTTGTTCGGCTGATTTAGTTAACTTTATCTCTGTTATCTTTATATGCATAATCCTCGGGTTGTTTGGTTTGGTTAATTAAGGTCGCACTAGAACTGCACAGTGGGCTATTAACGACGGTTCAGGGCCTATCTCGAAGTAAAGACCCGGGAACGATACCTCGTATTTTTGAACCATGGTCAGATGACGAGGACAACATCTGAGCTGGCACCCAACGCCTTCAATATACGCGTGACTTTGGACCCCCGATCTTTATCGTCCCGTATACACGCAGTCAATTTTTTTGTGGATCTTCTGGACGACATTCTAGTATTTTGGTAGCGAAATCGGCAAGCTTCCGATCGCAATATCACTACTTTTTTACTATTCTTAGTCTAGTCCTTCGCGGGGGCCGGATAGCCCAGTGGATAAAGGCGTCAGCTGGGAATCGAAGGGTTACCGGTTTGGTTTGGTTACTTAATGTCGCACTAAAGCTGCACAGTGGGCTATTGGTGACGGTTCGGGGCTTATCTCGAAGGAAAGACCCGGGAACGATGCCTCGTATTGTTAAACCATGGTCAGTGACGAGAACAACGCCTTCAATAGACATCGGGATTTAGGTTTGGTTTGGTTTTGGTTAATCAACGTCGCACTAGAGCTGCACAGTGGGCTATTGGCGACGGTACGGGGCCTATCTCGAAGGAAAGACCCGAGAACGATGCCTCGTATTTTTGAACCATGGTCAGATGACGAGGACAACACCTGAGCGGGCACCCAACGCCTTCAATAGCCGTCGGGACTTTGGACCCCGATCGGATTTATCGTGCACCACTCCCGTATACACGCCGTTAATTTTTGTGGATGTTCTGGACGACATTCTAGAATTTTGGTAGCGAAGTTGGCAACCCTCCGATCACAATGGGCGGGTTCAAAAAGTCGAAGATAGAAGGAAGAAGCCTACATGGGCGCGAAAATGGGTTGAGTTAGGCACATGGCTGCCAGATTAGAGACCTTTATCGCTTGCTTTTGATGCTGTTTCAATTATATTTTGACTACGGTTGGCGAGCTATTTTACGTAATAATTGGATTATAGTATTTAACGAGTTTAGAAGTTAGATACGGATTTTTTAAAGAGAAATTTAATAAATCATTAATCACATAAAATTTCCTTTTATGATGTTTTTGAAAAGTTACTAAAATGTTTAATTACGTTGTAAAAGCAATTATATTATAATTTTTAAATTAATAGTTCCATAAAAACACTATATTTGAACTAAAAAATAGTGAGAATTTTTTTTTTATTCCGGTAAAACATTGTAATAAGGATTATTTTTTGCATTGTATTACAAAAGTATATTTATTGATTATAACTATAAGACCGACTTATAAGCCCGAAGTTATCGTAATTATTTGTAAATTCGCTTATTGATAATTATTTAATGATTTTTATTCTTACTCTAATTAATAAATGAATCTAATTAATAAAGTATAGTCTAATTAACAAAATTTAATCCTCTAAAATGCCCATTATTTCCTTAAACTATGGCTAAACCTTTGCTGCACCCCTGGAAACTTAAAAATTAAGGAAAATATGTTTCTTAGTAAAAAGTTCAATTATATTGACATTTTCTTTTTAATCTCTTTATATAAAACAGCAGCTGTGAATTTTTTTTTATACAAATCTAGTTTCAGGGTGTCCACAGGGAAAGCATTTTGAATTTCCCTGATAATTCCCTGCAAGCCGTACTTTTTTTTACGGCAATATTTTAAAAATTGTATTATTGTTCCTTATTATGCAAGATATACTTTGACGTTATCTTATTATTTCCCCAAAATATATTTATTTTTAATATATAAGTTTACTAACTATTTCGCTTGATTTTCTATCTCCCAAAAAAGTGCAACCAAAGTTTAACAATCAATGCGTAAAAATTTAATGTACCCCAAATTCAAAATTCCAAAGCATTTACCAAATATGTATCAATTCAAAATGCTAATTAAAAATCATAAAAGTCCAAGTAAGTGCAATATATCTCTTAGATTATTAGTGATTGTACATTAAGATCAAAGTCTAAAGTAACCTCAATATTAAAAAAGAAATCCAACATACTCAAAAAGTAGAAACCCAATGCATACCTATCCCAAATAATAAAACTAATTTATTAAATCTAATCCAGTATCCTTAGATATACAGCTTAGTACACAAAATATATTTCCTAAGATCTAAACAAAAAATAATAAAGGCAACAACTGTTTCGTCAAGTTTAACAGAAAAAAAATCATTTTAGGGACGTTCAAAAGAAATTTGAATTTTACTAGGAAATTATCGAATTTAAAACATCTATTGTTAAAATAAATTGAGTGGGTGGGCAAGTACCTAGTTATAGGTAGCCAATTGGTTTGTCAAATTTTAAACATCAGCATTTTGGTGCGGTTTCTACGACTTTGAAAGAGAAAATTTTCACTTTTATTCACTTTTAAAAGTCCTATACGCAATTTCCCTCTTTTTGATTGCTTTAAAAATTATTTGAATATTTGTAACCAATCAACGATGTTTCCCAGCCAGAAATCAAGTTAAAAATATTTTTTTTTACCAATTCCCTGATTTTTTCAAAAAAATCCCAAATTCCCTGATTTTTTCAGAATGCTCAAATTCCTTGATTTTCCCTGTTTGTGGACACCTTGAGTTTTCTTTTGGGAGTAATGAAATTTTCAACAATTGGACCCTTCAAAACAAGAGGAAGGTCATGATATTTCGAAAAAACATTCCAAACTCCCCTTAAAGCAGAAAAGATTTCTTACTAAAACTACCAGATGGCGCCGTGGTGAAGTAATCGGCCAACACTCTGCGTAAAGCCTGGCAACACCAGGAACTTTAACTAGTATGGAATATACTTAAAATATACAAATTTATGAGGTTTTTTTTTAAAAAAAGAAACTTTTTTAATGAAACAGTGACTTTATTCAAGTGAAATTTAATCACACACAATAACAAATGAAATTATATGCACATGAGTATGTCATCTATACATTTTTAATTTTCTCCTTCCCTAATTATATTTAACTTTCCTAACTATGAAATGATGAAATTATGGTTTACATTTTCAGATTAACAAAATATGAGGCGATAAAAATTATAAACAAAAACATTTAAAGTCTAAAATTTGAAACATCAGTTTTTGACCCAAACGAATATAACTCGAATAAGCAATAATGTTGTTGCTATAATGAGAAGAAATAATATACACAAAGCCATTTACATAATAGAAATACAATTGAACACAATAATTGAATAATAAAGTAATACAAAAAAGCTAAATGTATAAAAATTGTTTTAGTTAACAAAGAGACATAAGTGCTTAACTTTCGTTTAAAATGCAAGGTATGACCACATACGTTATACTCATACAAATGCAACTTAACACTTCTTAGATATTTCTGCTATTCGTGAAGTCAAAGAAGGAAAGTTTTGAAGAAAAAAAATTATACCCGGTAAGAATACTGTTGATAGTTGTATTTGAAAATTAACAAAGTAAAAGCTCTATTATCAGACTTACAATAATTTCTGGAATGCTTTATAATGCCACTAACAATTTTGTAATGTATTTTTATTAGCAAATAAAATGGCCAAAATGCAGCTTTTTAAATAGTATTTGGTACAAGACCTTAAACCGGCAAATAGGAACATAGAAAAGAGGAACGAAAAATTACTAGCCATAATAAAGAAAATCCAGCTAACCATTGCCAGATAGTAGAGCCTTTGCATATTGTGTACATGTTGGACTTCCTCATTCAAAAGTTTTTATTCAAGCAAATGTTCATTCTTAAAAGAACTTGGTCTTTGTAAGAGCTCTGTCTGCATGTGAAGGGTCGGTCATCTTATTCCAGTCGGTCTGTCCGACCACAAAGCCGATTGCACGCAAGCGGTCTTGTTCTTTACGCTCTTCGAGATCTGCCCAGCGAACCTGGAATTTATAAAAATTTTCATTATAACATACTTGTCAACAATACATAATTTAAAACTATAGTTTACTTTTGATAATGAAAATACTGTTTATTTTTTTGGAGGTACATATTTTACACACACAAATCTTTTATTACAGCACAGCACATTGTAAAACTAAGGTTTCCAAAAGAATATTTTACGAAACTGAAAGATTTAATTTTGAAAACTCTAAAAATATTCTAATAATTTAATATATTTTTTAACCCAACAATCCTTTATTAATTTTATTCAATTTTTTTTAAATGAAGAAATTGAGTACTTGATTTTATCGCAAAAATGTCTCATAAACCTGTACAAATCTATAACGAAAAAATAAAGTGTGTGTATGTGGCATGCAAAACACAATACTTTCTCCGAGTATGAAAGGCTGAAAAATTATATTTTCCCCTTAACTCTTGTTAAAAAGAGTTACTATAAAGAAGAAAATAATTGGAAGTGTGCATATGTGGTAAATAGACTTCTTTGTTCTGATTCAACTAAAAAAAAAGCTAAAAGGAAAAGAAACAAATGAAGAAACTCTGTTGAAGTACCAATCATTAACGTTAAGTCAAATTCTCAAAAGAAAAAAATTATCAGTTTTAAAAAAATTAATTTTTTGCAGTATTTAAATTTGCTTTAAAGCTGGTTGACTATGTCATTTCGCATTGTGTGTCTATACATAAATTTATCAGTTTTATTTTGAGTTACATCGAGGGGCCCCCTAATGTTCTTTTGCCCTGGCGCCCTAAGCTTGTAAGTCGGTCCCTGAACATACTTAGTGCTCCTAGTTAACAATAATAGTAATTATTTAAGTTTGTAAGAATATTTTTTTTAACTTAAAAATATGGTGTTCTTTTTCATCGTGAAGAACAGAGGAAAAAAGTCATACTCTTAAAAGGAGTTAGACAAAGAACAAGTTAATGAAAGAAAAACATTTTTGTGTTCCAGAATATGAATTTCTCACTTAATTTGAAGAACAGGTCATTGCTTTAGCGACCTAGAGTCACCATGAGCTTAATTAGGATATTTATTTCAATAGATCATTCTACAGCTTAGATTCTAGTCCATACTGTGGTAGTTATTAAAAATGAAGAAATATATAGTTTTTATGCACTTATAGCGATAGGGGGAAAAAGTGGCCAAAAATGTAACAAATTTTTAAAGTTCTATAACTTTAAAAAATATATATTAATGTTTTAAAAAAGAGAAACTGAAATGCATAAATTCAGGTATAAGGCTACTATCAATTATCAATATTTCCATTTTTCAACTTTAAAATAATATCATCATTGTATTATAATCGCATTCAGTATTTGTAAAAAAAAAAAATGAGTGAATTTCATAATTATCTGTTAGTTACATTTTGAGCAGACATTTAGAAGAGAAAAGATGGTCTAAATTAGAGACAGCAGCAGTTACTTTTACAAACGGAAGTAAACAGCGTATTTGCCCGTTTTGTCAACTCAGTGGACACTGCATGAGGGATTTCACTGATTTTCACAATATATTCAAGAAAATAATTGGTCTTCATTTGTGTGCTGTGCGCAAGTGCACAATTATCATAATATACGCGATCATCATATACACGATATTGTAGGAAAAGGGGTTAATGTACCAAATGGAACAAAGAGGACTAAGTAAATTAAGTAGCCAAAAAAGAACTTGGTTTGCAGTAAAAAAGAATGTTTGTACGCACCCTTTTCTTCCCTGGTTCACACTTCCTCTCTTCGTAATCATCTGGAAGTTGAAGGTAATCTTCCATAGAAGAGCTTTTCTTTACTCGGAGCCCATCCAATTGGTCTGAGGATGAAAAAAAATATATGTTGGAGAAACACAATGGCGGAGCATCCATAGAAATAATTACTCTTCCAAATTTGAAATTTTAAGTTTTATCATGTTTTAGTAACACGTGTGAAGAATAACTAAAGATATGTGATTGGTAAAAAAGTTGAATTTTTATGGTGACTGATCTGAAATTCATTTAGTCAAGGAAATAAAATTCATTCACTTTCGCTAATTCTCGAGAAAATCCCATGCCTGAACTTTATAAGAAAATTGAATGTGTGGTTTAGTGCACAAATATATTAACCTCCATGCAATTTAAGTTCCGATGTTGAATGCCATAGTCAATAGCAAGGCTGATCTCGCATCAAGCCATTTCATATTGACTAAACTTTCAAACACAACCAACGTAGGTGCAAGGACGGTAGGACCGTAACAAATTTAAAGTGTGACACTCTCCTTTAGACAGTAGATTATGTTTTGAGGAACAAATCTGACAACTCAATATTTTTATCACAAAAGCTAGGCATAACATGTTTTGTTTACAATTACAAAAAAATTGTTTAATTTAATTTGAGTCAAATATGAAAACAATAGCTGTAACTTTGGCATTTTGACAGAAAAACAGGTTAAAGATTTTTCATCATACAAAAAAATTAATGAAAGACAATTTTACTAAATGACATATTTCGAAAGATTTTGTTGCTGTCATTCTGGTAGGTTGGTTGGGTGGAGTTTAATGGCACAAGAGCCAAACGTTAACATATTTACGAATCATTAGATTTTCAAATATATTTTATCGAACCAGTGTCATATAGAAACTCAAACATGTTGGGATGCGGGTCACCACCTAGTAGATCTTTTACAATGGGATTTGCAATGGTGAAATATTTTATTCTTGCATTCCGAAAGTTAGAACAAATACACACAAAATGTTTAACGGACAAAATAAAGTTACACTGGGGACATGTTGGTGTCGGTTCAGAAACCAAAAGGTGCTTGTGGGTCAAACGGGTGTGGCCTATTCGAAGCCTTGTCAAAATTACATCATTTTTTCTATTACAAGTTACATTTTTAAAAGTTGTTAGTTTTGGCTTTATAGAATGCAATTTATTACTTGTTTGGTTGCCTTGGATGGTCACAAGGCAATCAAATTAGAACACTTTTAAAAAATGAAAAGTTTTATTGAAATTATAACAATTTTAAAAGCTAATCCTGAAAATTTACAAAACAGTTGAAATCCCTATGTTGTAAAAACAATCCCAAGATGCAAGTCGACGGGGTTAAAATGCTGATAAAACACATACACACACAAAACAGGCTTCTTAATAAACCATTGAATAAGAGTACTGCAACAGCATCAATTTGATGTTTTACATATTTTCGTATTTACTTACCCAGTTTTTCTTCAGTGGCTTCAAGTTTCTCCCAACGACTGGGCACGTGTACCTGAAAACAGATAACTTCAGTAACTTCCTGAAAGAATTTTCACACAGGAAATTGATCGATACACCATTTATTTCGTAACAGTTAATTTTCTTTTCAATATTCCAGATGGTAATTTGTTATTTCTAAGATATTACAATATTCATTTAAACAACCAACTATTAATTCAATTTAATTTTCCTAAAAAATTCTGAATTTTTATGAAAAATATTTTAGATGAAACTACTATGGGACCTTATCATACCCTATACCCTTATCATAGAAAAAAAAAATGACAGGTGCACACAGCAAAAAACTATGCCTGTGCAAATATAAATGTGTGCCAAAGAATGAGAAGAGATAAGTTGTAATAACTCGGTTCCATTTTAACATATAAAATTAAAAATAGAGTAAAAAACCAACTTCTGGACTACTATTTTAGGCTTGCCAAGTTTCATAAAGATTGGCTCTACAGATGCAAATATTCGTCTGAACAATATTTGATTTTTACATCAATTAGGAGAATATACACATATTTTTAGTTAAAAATCATTTTCTAATTAAGGTATTAAATCAATGCTTTCAAACCTTCTTCCAAGTGAAAACTGGGATTTTATAGTTAAGTATAATCTAAATTGGTTGAGTAGTTTAATTTTATTAGCCCATATTAAAACCCTTTTCGATTGATCCAATTTCCAAAGTGTAGCACTAAAATAGTTATTTTTTTTCTGAATAATCACAAGAAAAAACGTTGGACCTTCTAAATTTTGTAAAAATATTTATGACCCACTGAGTTTCCAGGTTACAATTTCGAACACGTTGCTTACGTACTACAAGAGATCTCGAAATATTAGCATGGAGTTCAAATAATACTTACAGGTGCATCGTCGGCGTCATTGCTTGCGGAATCCAAATCTAGTTCTTCTGTGTCTTTCTTGGTGTCCGGTTCCACTTCCATTTCAACCTGCAAAAAAAGGGTAGCAAATTGAGCATCTTAATTCAATACCACAAGGTAACTTGTAATTAGAAAACATTTTGGAGATATCTTTAAGAATAAAAGAAAGAGCCTATGTGTGTGTGGCGGGCAAAACACTATCTTCCACTGCCAGGACATGTCTGAAAATTTATAAATACTATCCCACCTCTAATTGTCCACCTGAGGCTAGAAACGTTAAAATTAAGGATAGTTTCCCCGTTAATAATGGTTTTAGAAGCTATTTTTTTTTAAACGGCCATTTAAAAAAAGTTCATTGTTATAAAATTATAAGACCTTGACAACAAGGAAATACTTTATAATAAATTTATATATATTTATTGTTTTAAAGAATTGGAAGTTGGCAGTTAAAAATTGCTTTAGCGAAATAACTCACTTAACTAGTAACTTAGAGACAATTATGCTGCAAAGGGAAAACTAAAGGAAAAGCTAACATTTGCACTGGATGTAACTCGATATGTCTGAACAATAGACTAGTTATTTTGCATTTGAGAAAATAAAAGAGAAAGAATAAACAAGAAGAATGAACCAATGGAGTACATTTTTTTTATGCACATGAAACCGTGGGTTGTAATACAATTTTCTCTAAGACTCCTAATGTATGTAAATTCAGCTAATGTTTTAATATTTAGATGTCCTTTAATGTAGTATGTGTGATGAATTCCAAGAAATATGTAGCTTACATAGTAAAATCGAAGCCCCTGGATTTTCTAGCTACATTTCAAATTAAAAATTAAATTTGCAATAATTTTTTTTTTTGGTTATAACAGGGGTTTCATGTCAAGCAAATTATTTTTGAACATTCATTGTAGGCTTCATCAAAAAGGAAACTGCTTTGACTTTGCATTAATGTCAGGCGATTTTTCGTTAACGGGGTCCGAATGCCCCATTGGTAAAACGACAAAAGTTTGTAGAAATAAGTTCATGGATTGAAAGTTAATTTAAAAATTAAACCAACAAAAGATATTTAAATTTATTTATTATATTAAATAATAAATAAATTGTTATTTAAAAAACAAAACAAAAAATATATAAAAAATCTAGATACGATTCTATTTAACAGCCTTAAATTGCAGTCAAATAGTCGCCAAGCGAAATTTTGTTACTGTATTGATTATGTACTATTTCGCACGTTGCCCCCTCCGAAATAAAATGTTAAAAACAATCGTAAATATGATTTATGATCGGTAATCCAAGGTAAACAACTTTGGTGGATTTTCGCTCATTGGCATTTGGGGATTTTTTGGGATTATAAAAGAAAAGAACCAAAAGCTTTTAGAAGTTGGTGCATTATGCTAGAATAAGACACTCACTTCTGTGATGGCAACATCTTGTAATAGAGAACGCACATCAAGATCCATAAAGTGCTTTGGTTTACATTCCCATGATTGCAACAGCTGTAAAAAGAAAACAAGTACATATTTTAGAAAGGGGTACTTTTGAATAATCATCTATAACTTTACTGTCAAACTATTAAATTGCACAAGTTCGAAAAAAGTTTGTCACTTTCCTATACAGAAACTTACTTTAGTGATATCTTCTAAAGACCTATTGTGAGTGTTCCTTTTAAAGCAAATGCTGGGGTCCTTACAATCCATTTCTGCAACATACACCTAGAAGGATTTTTAAAGATAATTGTGAAATTATATCTTAAAACAATGACTACATTAACAAAAGTCTAGTTTTTACATGGATTAATATCTGCCGAAATGAACTACTTTCAAAACTAAGTTGTTGAACACCTCAACGCATGTCTGTCGTTTTTAGTAATTATTTTCTCTTCTTGAGACACTTGCTTAGTTCACATTGAACTATGGAATGTTTTCCGACTGGTTAATGTGTATACCTTGACACTCAATTTGAAAGCAGACAATATTTTTATGAATAAGTAAAAAAACAATAGTAGGCTGGTACCTTGCAAATTATGATATTAAAATTGGTAAAATTAATTTTAAAAATGTTTCTCTTAAAAGCAGAAGCATCATAATAATTCTTAACATAATGATGTTTACATTAATCAACATAGTACTGTATTTGTGTGAGGTGGACTGCATTTAAAATGTGATTGAAAAACAGAACGGCATACTACATACACTTCCTGAAACTTACTGCAGCAAAAAGGTTTTACAAAATCATGAGAAAGAAGGTTATATGAATTAATCAAAACAACTGAATTCCAAAATACAACACATATTTCTCCCTAGCAACTGCATAGCAACCAATTAGTGTTGCCATTCAATTTTGAGAAAATATACATAAACTGATCAGTGATGTTGCCACTATAATATAACATAAATGTAATATAGGTTGGAACATGCTGCCACATAGCTATTTAAAATATTTATTAAAATAAAATGCATAGCAAGTCCTGAATCTAGTTAGGGTACAGAATGTTGACAACTTATAAACTCACAAAATACTGAATTCAGTCTGGGAATTTCAGAATATCCATTTATCTTTGGAGTTATTCTGTTGAATATTTTTTAATAACTCTGTAGCACTAAACACTAAATAACTTTTGAATTTAATGAAACATAACAAGGGAAGCCTCTATGCTATGTAATATATATTAATAAACAGCCTCAAATAAAAACAAGTTCTTAGCCTGCTAATTTGAAGAATTGACGCAAAAAATATGGTGCGACCTCTCACATCCCATACACACACATAATTTAATTTACTTTTGTCGGTAGATTTAAAGATCAATAATGTGAAATGCGTAATAGCGACTAAACGGAGGAAAAAAAGTTAACATTAAAAGTGTAATAGTAATAACTTCCAAGATTATGGTAACAGAGTGCCAAGTCATATGAGCTTCGTCCTCAGAACTTGAATCTAAAGTATTGCATTTACGAAAGACGTGTTCAACTGTTTCAGTTGCACTTTTGAAGCCCCTGCATTTATCAGCATCAATAAGTCCCATTATTTTCAGATATGTGTTAAAAGTGTGGCTCGTGAGTAGGCCAATCTTAATCCAACAGGACCTCCTATCTAGCGCAATTAAAAAAGTTTGTAATTTGCTAGACTAAATCCTTAACAAAGTGTTTGGTTTGCCTCATACCTTCCGAACTATATATATATATATATATAGTCCATTCTTTATCTCCTTAAATAGGCTAGTATTGATCGAGTACCTTGCCCCAAAGCATGACATGGGAGCAAAAGACTGAGGTTTCACTTGGCCTGTTCGAAGAACCAAGTCGATCAGCCCTCCAAGCCACTGTATACCATCAGAGTAACGATGTGACATTTCGAAATCGGTTTATTCAGAGCATGCATGCAAAAAATAAATAACAATAACTTACTTGGAATCCTCTTTGTTTTGCATAACTCCAGTACTGCTCGTAATGTTTGGATTTATTGTGGATGGCATCCACGATGATGAAGGGGAAGAAACGATCGTCGATTGTCTTCTTGAACGACTTGAAGAGACTGGATCGGTAAGTCTCCTCCATTTCGGATTCAAACTCAAATTTGAACTCCTGAGAATAAAGAACTTGGTTTAATGAACGCAGATACAAAAAAAAAATATTGTTACAGCAAATCAAACTTTTAAAAGACAGCATTTGTGGTGACTCAAATGGAAAATATTTTAAAAATATTAACTTCTTGGCAGAGTTTACGAATATAAGTATTTTAAAGTTTGCACTTGAACACTAATAATATGTTAATATTCCTCTCTATTTTAAAAAAAGTAAGCCCAGGGGGAATTTTGGATTTTTTTTGCAGTTATTCAGATAGTATCTCGAAAAGTAATAACCCTAAAATTACGAAATTAAGTGAATTTGTTAAAAAATTGGCGGAGCCCCTTAGGTCTTAGAAAAAAAATCTAATGAAACAGGATTCACATTTAGAACTTTATGGAAATTTATTAATGGGTAGATTTTAGTAATTCAATTCCCCTGACTATCAATGACTTTTCAGGTACAAATTCAAAACTTTCAATGATAATACAGTTACATGCCCTTTTTTAAAGATACTTAAAAAAATATTGTCATTAAAAAATGTTGAATTTCTTCAAAAAAATCCACATATGTTTTTGAAAATGTAATAAAAAAAAATCAGACAAATAATGTCTAATAATTAAATTTCAAACAGCGGTTCAAAAAGTATTAAAAGGGATAGTAAGTGTACCCTCGCAAACCGCTGGTCATTGATTTCAAACAAAAACATGCTATTACGAACAGCTACCTTTCGTTTGACTTTCTTTCCGGTGTCGGGATCGGTGTCATTCACCTCCACTTCCCCCATGAAATAGTCGTCCAGGGACAAGATACGAGGAGCGGATCCTCCATTCTCTATTTCCTTGTCCTAAAAAAAACAAATACATTGACATAAAATTTTTGCACAACTTTTTAAAAATGAATTTAAACCTAACAGAGCAAAATTTACATAATTTAACAACGAATATAAAATTTGCAAAGTATAGACAACTATAGTACTATCTATCCAGATGTAAAACATGTGAAATAAAAAATCCTAATTTGGTATAATTAGTTACTTTATCACTTTGGCTTCAGTTTTTACCTTACAATGAAGGAATAAAATGATTTATTTGCATATAAAACCTCATGCAACATAAAATCAATATATTGTCCGATGTTTTATTGTGATTTTCTCAAAACCCCCAACCAATAACCTGTTTTGAACTGGGGCTATTTGGATATCTAATTTTGCAAATGTAAACTATAAAGGTTAGATATGAGATTACTAACCTTATGCTTTAAATACCACCGCTTTAACATATAGTTTAACTAACATAAGGTCGGGTTCTCTGACAAGTGGTAAAAGAAAATTAAAAAATGGATTAACATTATTTTCCATTCCTAGGCAACTAGATCATGTATTGGGCCAAGTGGTGTGGATCGTAGGTTGCCCAATAATGGGTTAATGTCATTCCACTTACTATTTAGCCAAAGCGAGTTTCGATTGTTAAACGCTGTTATCTTGAAACTTTGTTTTAGGACTTGCACTACTTGGCAGCCAACCCATAAGTGGAATTTAGAACTGTGCATTTTAATGATGTTCAGAATCGAACCAAGGATGTAATGGGGTTAAGTCCTACTAAATTAGGTTTTAGGGTTAACCACCAATATATTTTTATAATTTGCAGATGTAGCCTGGCTCAAGAAAACGTGTTTATTATGTGGAGAGAGATAGAAGTTAATAAATAGTCTTGTAATATCTTCAATTTTTCTTTATTAAAAACGAAGGTGATATGTACAGTCTTATTTACAAGGTTGAATAATAGAAGTAACAGAACATTCTTACGTGATATGGAGAAAACATAGCAGGATTCACTCCAACAATTTTGTTGACACTTTCTTTAACAAATGTTGAATGAAAAGATTTAAAAAATATGAACTAGGCAGGCAGCTAGTTATCGCAGCCAGTTATTAGGAAGTTACTACATAGTTACAGAGTTTCTACAGTACTACAGAATGATAACTCGCTGAAACATCGCCTTATATCTATCCTAAACGATCCTAAATTAGCATAAGGCACCGGGCCGACAAAGAATAATAAAAGTCTCGATGAAGTCCCGCACGGAGTAGGTCCGCATACGGAAACACCCATCCGATGCGTACGACGCATCAACCCGATGACGTCATAATAGTCCGCGAGCTCGTGGAGCCAAAACGTAAATAAACACATCGGCGTCTCACCGGAAAGGATCGTGGTAAGACTTTGTGAGAAGGTAGGTTTTCCCAACAGGATGTTTCGATGCTTTTCCATCAAGCTAAAGCATTTACTCGAGTCCAAGAATTAGTTTTAGAATATTTGTGGCGTGACTTATCAATGAGTCGAATTTAGTATCTACTGAGAACAGCAACTAGGAAGCATATTGCATGAGCAAGGAGGTGTGTTACTGTGAATATTGTTATGGTAGCAGTAGAAGTACATGTTCAGGCTATGTCACCAAAGTAGAACCCATTGACCTAAAGCAATAGCTCGAACTTGGGAGAAAGTTTCATGTATTTGAAGCAACCATGATACATATATTATACAGAGAAGTAAACTATTTGATAGAGATTTAAAAATTAATGTCATTTTCGAAAAGAAATCACGTAGCTATAGTTAATGTGATTATTGTTCATACATAAAGTGATCATGCCAGAAGGTTGAAGATGAGAAAAAGGAACAAGACTCACTTTGATCAATTTGGCCACATAGGTCTTCCCAGAACCTGGCAAACCTCGAAGTATGATAACCATCTGTTTTGGTCTGGTTTCACGTTTAGGGGCAGACAGCAAATCATCAATTAAAGTTGTGTCTTCACTCTTAAAGACATTATTCTGTGATTTAAAAGGGGCTGAAGTATCTGATCCTTTTGTGTCAAAGCTACAAAATAAAAATATGTTTCCATTAAAATATAAGATATGCAAAATTAGCAATATTTTCATCAATTAATATTGAATAACAGTAAAATGAATAACAAACTTTAAGCTTTTTTTTAATTTATACTGAATGATGAGAAATATAAAGAAAAGACTATTTTAAATTTCTAGACTTTTCCTTAAAAAGTGAATTAGCTTTGATGATTCCTAGACTATCATTTTCATACAACAATTATTGATTCTGAAATTTAAAGTAACACAAATCAGAAATTTCAAGAGTTAGAAGCAGTCCCCTGGATTTGATTTGATTTCCTTTTGTGTAATTTACGATTATTCTATTGGACCACAACAATTTCAAATGTGTTTTTATTGTATATGTTACTCACAGTGGCTAAAACATTGGACTATGGTTGCAGCGCAATAAATGATTGACACACACTAAGCATTATTATGTGGCCATCGATTGAGATGCTTGAATGTCACAATCAAAGTTGCAGTGATTAAATGGAGATGGCACCACAAGTGTTGAACATGGTTAAGTAAGCATTTTACGAAAATAATGAATTTCTAAGGACTTTAAAAGTAATTTATTAGGACCTTATATTTCAAAAACATTTTTTTTTTACACTTTTGTATGCCACAAAAAAATTAGCTGCAAATAGGGTTCTTAACAAAACATTTATTTATTTTAAAATTAAATAAATGAAAAGAAGAAAATATGTGTAATTGGCTAAAAGCTATCAGGAGCAAAAAGCGATGGGTCTTCCCATTCAGATACCAAGTTGTGTTTAACTTACATTATGATCAAACAAATTCAGGTTTAGTAAAATAATTTAAACAACAGTAGTAGTTTTAGACTTTCTAAGAGTCTTTGATGACACGAGTTTCTAAGGACCCTTTAGACAAAATAAAGAGTTTCTAAGGACTGCATGAAACCTGTTGAAGTGTACTGGGTACCTTTTCAGTGATAGCAGATTAATTTAACCATTACAATGAGGAATATATTATTCTATTTATTTTTTAAAATGACATTCTAATTTTTCAAGTGTTTTAATTTTTAAAAACAAGCCAATCACGTCTGTTCCATACCTTTCTTTTTTGTCAGACTTCTCTCTTGATCCATTCCTCTCAGTCTCCTCCTTGGGGTCCCAGCGTGGTCTCTTGTCCCTGGACTCCCCCTCTTCCCTGTGCCTCTCCCTTCCCCTTTTGGAGTCTCTATGGTCCAGGTCTCTTGAGTCACGACCTCCAGGCGGTTTGAAATCGCGACCCCCATGATCACGGAGATTGCGACCTCCATACTCTCTAGATTCGCGACCCCCAGCCTCCCCACCAATTGGTTCCCTCGAATCTCGACCGCCAAAGTCTCTAGACTCGCGGCCACCAAAGTCTCTAGACTCACGGCCACCAAAGTCTCTAGACTCACGGCCGCCAAAGTCTCTAGAGTCGCGGCCACCAAAGTCTCTAGAGTCGCGGTCCTCAAAGTCCCGGCCTCTAAAGTCTCTGGAATCGCGACCACCTAAATCTTTGGATCTGTCTCTGGGTTTATCGTAGTCCCGGTCTCGATTTCTATCACCTGGAAATGGAGGTAGGCGGTCCTTTTCTTGGAATAATTCTCGTTCAGGAAACTCAGTATCTTGTATACCTCCTCGATGGGCATAATTAAACACTGAAAAAAATATATAAATATCATTTTAAATATGTATATTAGAAAGAAAAAACAAAATTTTTAGGTATTGAAAACACATAAAATGTTTATTTTTCATATGACTTTAAACCATTCATATAATTTTTATAATAATTAAAAGTAATCTACAACAAAAGAAAAGTGTATCTGTAAAAGACAATTTTTCAAAATATTTGTATTTTTTTGTGTGAAAAATACAGTTCAAGACATAATGTATGCTATGTGTATTTCAGTGGAAGGTAAG
This sequence comes from Troglohyphantes excavatus, assembly GCA_963932185.1. NCBI lineage: Eukaryota > Metazoa > Arthropoda > Arachnida > Araneae > Linyphiidae > Troglohyphantes > Troglohyphantes excavatus. The sequence continues at coordinate 5,387,817 of OZ010671.1, forward strand.
GAAAGTGCCATTTCAATCAAAAGAAAGTGCCCTTTTTGATAAATCCGCCATGCCCTTTTTAAAAAGAAATGTGAACACTACCGACAACCCCACTCTCTAAATTTCCACACCACAACCATATAAAATTATTAAAAGGGGAGCAGAAGGGATGGTTAAGACAGCTTCTATTTAAAGCATCAACAATAAGCTATGTTTTTTGGCCCATGGGCTCAATACAATCTTACAACCATTTTCACGACTAACATTTGGAAAATATTTACCATGACAGATTTAAAGTATACAAGCACATCCTTTATACAAAGCATATCTTGTTAGGCAGTCAACAATGACCAAACTCGCAAGCCATCAGTTGTGAGTTTGCTGCTTTTCCCAAGATGAAGACTGATCTCAGCACTCTTCTGACCAGAAGAGCAAATAATGTTCTTTAAATTTGTAGGTCTGGTTTGGTTAATTAACGTTGCACTAGAGTTGCACAGTGGGCTAATGGCGACGGTTTAGGGTCTATCTCGATTCAAAACCCCAGGAACGATGCTTCATATTTTTTAACCATGAACAGATGACGAGAACAACACCTTAGCTGACACCTGAAGCAACCTCAATAGGCGTCAGGACATTGGACCCTGATCAGATTTATTGTGCACCAGTCCCATATACACGCCAGAATAATTTGTTAGAGGTTCTGGACAATTTTCTAGTATTTTTTGTAGCGAAGCTGGCAGATCACTACATTTTTACTCAATTTTTGTCAAACATGCCGCACGAACAAAAACTAGCAATCTTCTGATTACAAGCTGAACGCATTTATCCACTGGGCAACAGAGGGCCCTTAAATTTGTAAGAATATTGTATATTTGATAGAGAAACAAGCTGAAACCACTTCGCTCCCGAATGTACTTATTATACGATAAAATAAAAGAAGGAATCTTCAAATTAAACCAACGCTAATCAAATGTTAACAGCCATCTTTTCAATTTCGAACCAAATCATTTTGCAGCTATTCTAAATGAAATTACACACAACAGTACAAACTAAAAATTTGTAGTAATAATGTATGCTTCATTGCACATTAATCTACAGAAATTAGTAAGCATGTAATAGGTCAAGATTTCATCCTCACCTTTGACAGGAGGCTGTAGTTCAGGAACCTTTGCTGTGCCAACAGTGGTGGTAGTGGTCATGGGTTCCAAACCATGACCGTAATCGAAAGTTTCGACGTTGACTTGCGAAAAGATAACAGGTTCACTGCTAGTAACCACATTTAGCTCAGTGCTAAAATTATCTGCAGGATTAAAAATAAACATGGGTCACTCCTTTAAAGCACCCAAACAACTTCTTAAATGATTCTAAAGTTAAATTTACCTTTTGTACTTTTCAAATTTTATTGTTTAAGATGAGTATATAAAATGTCAGCAAAATAAAGTGGCATTTGAAAGTGGAGGTAATAAAAATGCCTCAAAATATACTGGTGTTTGGAATTTGAGGTAATAAAATTTCCTCAAAATATATGGGACTTTGAAATTTAAGGTAATTGGGTTTAAGTGGATAAAGGAGTTATAATAATTTGTCATTACAAAAAAAACTATTAATTGTGGACAATGGAGTGTGTGAGGGGAGGGGGGGGGGGGGGACCATTGTTAGGTAGGCGAATAGGCATGTCTGCTTTTACAATCATAGCAGTTGTGGATGAAAAGTTAATTCTTATTAGAAAGTTCATTTTGCAACAAAACCTTTTCAGTTACATATCCTATCAATGCTAAAACAATTTTTGCATTTAAATAATTTTTTCTGTTATACAGAATGGTCCCAAATTGTTGGAAGATTAATATTGTTTGGCTGGATAACATTTAGCTGTATCAGCATACAATCAGCATTTATTTTTGCCCAACTACTTTCCTTAGTTTTAGTAGCAACAAGCAAAGAAGTTAAATCACAGCACTCAATATTTTTATCAAAAATCTCTGACTTTTCCAGGTTTTCCGGGAAGATTTTCAAAAAATTCCAGAACAAGAATAAAATTATTATTTCACATATTAATCTTAAAGCTGGAGAAAATAGTGCTTGTAAAAAATAACCTAAAAAAATATGCAAAATTGAAAATTTAGCATTTTTGTTTTTACGTCAATAACAATAAACAAGAATATGATCGGCACTTATGACTAACATTTCAAGAAAATTTCCATGACTATTCCAGAAAATAAACAATCATTTTCCCAAAACACTTTGCTGATTTTTTGACCATTTTCATTTTTCCTGATAATTCCAGGTGTGTAGGAACCTTATAGCAAAAACAATGGTTTATTATGAGTAGTAAAACAGCCAAACAATGACCATCACACAATGATTTGTGACAACACTGTACTTAATAAAAAAAAATGCTTTCAAAGTACTTAAATTAAAAAAAATATTATAAAATGGAGATTTTTTTTATGAATAAAAAAATTGGGAACAATAGAGGAAAAACTGGACATCACACGACATAATAAGGATATGCATGACCTGTTGAGTCAATGGACTAAATTAAAAATGAATTAAACATCCCAAAATACTAAATATTTAAATTAACTTTATTACTAAGGATGTTTTATTTACCAAATAAAAAGGGGTGTAATCATATTAAGAAATTAGAACTTTTAATAAAACGAAATTATCTTTATATCAAAGTTGGGTTATTTGATACCATATTAAGAGAAAAGTAATCAATTCCCACTACATTCAAATTTGATTAAAGGCTAATTGACAAGAAAATAGCTATTACATAATTAATACTCCTGTTATTTTTAATTTACTTTAAAAAAAAAACATTCTACAACAGTACATTATACACAAAGAAATGCACACACACATTAATAACAGAAATGCATATAAAGGGAAAGTATTTTATTACTACGAGAAATATATTTTTATTACATCAAAACCTGATTATCTAAAAAAATATTATTTAGCAAGTATTAAAACAAATATTTTGGTTGCAACTTACTCACCAGAAAAGGGGAAGGCTGCGAGTGTCCAACGCAAACTGCGACTTCAACCCAGCTACTCATTTGAAGGGTAACTTTTAAAAATAACCCATTCTACAAATGGATTTGACTAAACTCCCAACTCAATTTATATTTTAGGATTAATGATAAATTTTATTTTAACCGATACGAATTGTAATAAATGTAAATGTTTTCTTAAGCCTACAAGAATCGGCCAGCACTTTATTTAACCATTTTGTGTGGGCTTGATAAAGAGAAGCGACGGATTTTTTTAAAAGAGAAAAATTCCACCTAGGGCAGTAAAGAACACTAGCATTGTGAAGGAACATCATAGCTCACAAAAGGAGGCATTTCTTTTGACAGGAATCGTTTACAACCCTTAATTGACAACGAGGGATTTTAATGCGATGTTTCTTGGTAAATACGTTGCTACACAGAAGACAATCTCTGGATTGCGAATTCTCTCTCGACTGCTTCCCCATATAAACCCTTTGACCGGGAAATTCAACACATACACTGCCAAAAGGACTATTTTTTTCCTTCTGAACATGGAAAGTATCAGTTGCAGTTAAATGCTTCGAGCATGAATAATCTGTAGGAGAGAATATGACGTCATAATCGTGAAGCCCACATCTCAGAGCGAAAAGCCCATTTCACGTGCCATCTCTTCAAAATTATGAATTAAAAAAATACTCGTGATTGGCTGATGAATTGGGAAATGTGTAACAGTGAAAATTTATTAATGGAATGGCGTAATTAACCACGTGTCTGAGGCCATACATGTTGGCTTCATTTTGATGTTTGCGAGAGTGACTTCATGACTCCTCTACTAAAAGGATCCATGCTCGAAGGTTAAATGGGTCAAATACATAAAAAATAAGTGTTTATAATTAGTCAACTGCCATACAAATAACATGACGAGTGCTACTCGCCCTGGTCGGTTCGGACCAGTTCCAAGCAGGACTAGCGACATTCGTTATTCTCCAGTCCAGGGGTTTAGTGTCAAGAAAAGCAACAACTTTACATGTATAAATCAGGCAACCTGAAATTATCTTTTATGTCGCCAACTTAATACATAGATCTCCAGCAGGCCCGTCGCACTGGGGTATTTCCCCCCAATAATCTGGAAACCTTAAAAGTTGAGAATTTTGAGTTTTAAAAATCCCCTGGCTTGGAAAATTTATGCTTCAAGAAAATTAATATTATAAGCAAATGAAAGTAAGGGAAGATTAGAAATTACCCAACTTGCAAGGTGAAACTTACATTAGACTTCAGAACGAACACTGCATTGATACATGCGTGCAACCAATTTTTCTAGCTACAGGGCTGCATTTACCATTGGCATAAGTTGGGACCAAATCTAGCTAGGGGGCCACATTTTATAAATTTATAGTTTCTAAAACAATAATTACTATTATAATTATTAAATAAAAAATAGGCAGTTTGAATTGGATTAACCGAGATGGCAAGTACATTGTTGTACCTGTGATTTACCAATGAAACAATTTATATAATATTTGATGGAATAAGTAATTCCACAATAAATAATGGTATCTTATATAATTACAAAAATAAAGATGTCCTTCGTTGGTTCGTTGTCCATAAAATCAAAAACAGCACAACGAATTACAGTAAAATTTGGCACAGAAATAGAACACAGCCTGGAATAGGCATAAGATGAATTTTAGAAAGCTAGTACTCCAGAAAGTTGCAAGAAATTATTTTTTAAAAATTAGTTTTAATGTTAGCATTAAATGGCAGTTCAAAATCGTTGAAATATATCTTTTTAAAATAATTTAACGTTTTCATTGAAACGACGAGCTTTAGGAAAATATATAAAAAAAATCATATTGAACAGTGTGTTATAAAAACGTTTGTTTAAAAAAAAGTTCCGCATCAATTTGGCGAATTACCGTTTTACCAAAGAGTTACAAAATGTAGAACATAGCATTGGCACAAAACCAAACCTAATATGATCCAGTAAGTGATATTTTCAACAGCGCAGTTTTTTATTTTTACAATATTAAATATCGACACAAATCCACAGAAAATTCAACATCTTCACCAGTTTTTTACATTCAGAAATTTATGTTTCAACGGGAAAATTAACCAAAAAGCTCACATTCGAAGATGTATACGACAAGGGAAAATATATTACTGGTTTATTTAAGCAACCACTTTGCAAAAATATCGTTTAGAGGGGTTTCAATTAGAATGAAAGAGACTTCCACCACCATGTATGAACAGTCTTGTAAATCAATAATTTTGTTAGGAAGTGCACAATGACTTCTACATAGTTCAGCAAAACTATATTTAACGGTTGTCTTCTATAATTGAGCTTCATAGATTAGATAACAAAATGGTCCATAGCCTGCAACAAATGTTATTTGGCAGCAAAAAGAAGTGTTTTGGAAAGTCCATTTTCTCTTTTCCATTTAACGATAAGAAACTTTAAATCTGCGTTTTTTACTGATTTTTTTTTCCTGAAAGCGATTTAAATAATTAAAGTTTTACTGTAATGGAAATATAAATTACCTTTCTGTGAAAACAACTTAATATCAACCCCCATACTTAGTGAATTAATTTATGTCTTTTAGTTTACATATTAGCTGACATACGGTTGACCAAACAAAAATTTACCTGAAACTCAGTGGCAAGGCGTTAGTTTTTGTGATGGTCATCGCCCAGAGCAGAAACTCCCCTCCTGGCTGAAGGGAATATTTTAACACTAATCTGATTGGTTAACTAATCTGATTGGTGCGGGTTTTGTTTCAGAGTGTTTTCAATTTGAATTGATTGAGTGGGTTCATTTTTCTGTATGTTTTAAACGTTTTAAGAAAAGAAAAATTAAATAAAGTAAACAAATGTAATTAAAAACTTTTTTAATTGATAAAATATATAGAATTTTTAAAAAAAAAATTTCAATTTTATTATTTTTCTGTGGTTATTGTCGAATCTACTGTTGACAGAACCCTTCGCCACTGTTGAAACTAATTTTATGGCGAGGAATTGAATGCTGAAATCAGTTTTTTTTAATAAATAGAGGTATCGGAACACCGTTCCGCCTCAAATCGAGCCCTGAATATAGTCATCAATGAACTACATGATATATTGATAATTTTCCAACCAGACATATAAGACAGAAAGTTTGCATTTGTTCAATTTAGCTTTCATGTTATAAACATACTAGCTAAAGGGTACTCGGCATATCTGCTTTTACAGGTAGAATGGGGGTGTTTATTCAAAATGTCATGCACTCTTGCTTTGAATATCTAAGTGTGCAAAATTTCTTCATATTCTTAATAAAACTGTAGATTTGTATTAAAAAAAATAAAACTATTTTTTATATGTAATAATAAAGTTGTAATGAAGCGTTATGTCCTTAAAAACATGTTGGGAAGTGGTGGAACCTCAAGAAGTATTTGTAAGCTACCATATTTTCACGATTTCACACTTAAATAACTTACATAAATATATACAAATACAATATTTATAAGCGAAATAAATAGTATTCTTAATTTGTCACCCGTCAGTCATTGTTTCATCTCCATAGTTGTTGTAGTATGGAATATTCGCGACTCAATCATATTTTCGCCATTTTGCCTTTAATTTGAACATTTTGACACTTTGATTATTTCACAATTTTGATTAGGCACATGTTTATATATATATGACCATATTTTAGTTAATTTGTCCATATTTTTATTCATTTGGCGACATTTTTATTCATTTAGCAACATTTTTATACATTTAGCGTTGTATAGTCGATATTTACCCATCAGCCAATCAATCAGAATTCGTTGTTTATCACTCCACATGGTTATATAATATTCAAAGTTTACATTGTTATACAATCTTGAAATATTCTATTGTTACATGTCATCCATATTAATCATGTGGAAAGGTTTTTTTTTGAAAAAAAATCATTGTTTTGGCAGTTAAGAGCTTGAATTTTTTTTAATCCTTTCCTAGTGTATTCCTACGGCCAACATGAACCGATGGACTACCGTTCTTTACAAAGGTTTAAAGCGAAGAGCTCTTTAAAAAAGTAAAAAAAATTAGGTCTGGTGTGAATCAAGACACACTGCTAACAGATTTATATAGGGATACTATTATTTATTCTTAATGGTTGTATGTCTATATGGCACACAAAAATCAACATATTTTATTGCTTTAAAAAATAGTTAATTTTATTTTGAATCTAAAAGACACCAATTTATATTTCTAAGTTAAGTACAACTATTTTTTTTAAAATTGATATTAAGTTATGATAAAAGATTGCTTGAATATAATTTTAAACCCATTTTTCTCAGCGACGTCATTTGTAAATAACAAAAATCTATAAAGACAGTTTGTTAAACAATTTGTTTCGTTTATGAAAATGCAAAAGTTTAGCTTTTTGCAATGTTAAAAAAAATTGTAAAGATGAATGCAAACTTAATAAAAAAAAGTCAAATGTGCCCCATATCTCCAAGGATCATTCTTAGACCCTCACCAAAAACTAGTGTAGCTTAAGTTAGGCAAAACTAATTTAATTTAATTGAAGAATCGATTTAATATCACCATCAATAGCCATTAACATTTGCATTCCACTATCACATTGTAGGATATAAAATATTGACACATTCTATTTTCCCACTTAAAGGGCAAAATGGGTTAAGAAAGCAATTTTTCAATCATTGTAACACATTTTCCATCATGACACAATAGCCCTACCCCTATCCTTAGCCATGTTGTATAACAATAATTTTTTACAGTTAACCCTCCAACGGAGTTGAACGACTTAAGTCGTCCATGGATTTACAGTTTTTTTAGCAATACATAAACTTTAAGTTCATAAAAACATTCGATGTTGAAATATTTTTCAATTATAAAGCGTTGAAATATACATAATGTACATTCATTAAAAATATAAATTTAAAGAGAAGACAACTTTACGATATTGCCCTTTTTTCTACTGCTCAGAGGATAAATATATTTTCTACAAAGTTTTGATTGAGTATATAGGATTGTGATTGACAAAAAAGCTGAAAAGCAAAAACATGAGTAAATCATATGCGAGACGCAAAAAAGTTGAAATTAAAATCGATCGCGAGTTTTATGTAAAATAAAAAAATAATGATTTAATTCATATATTTTAGCATAACATAAATGACAATTACATTTCACTATTATATTATGTGGAAATATAAATTCTTGCTTAAAAAACACATTTAGCATGCAAGTACACGAGATCGCTCGCAAAAAAAATTAAAATTGTGTATTACTGAGATTTTATAATATATTGTATAGCAGAGAAGTACAAGAGGAGACATTGACATATTGGCTGCCATAAGAATTGCATTTAATTTGTGCCTTGTTTGTTCAAGAGGTTCGGTGAGTTAATACAACTCATATTGTGGACTATGACATTCATGCTGATAATTATATACACTTAATATAAACCATGCAATCCTAGTGTAGGCACATTCAGTATGGCCTTCCAGACAAAAGAGAGTTCCACAGAATCTAATTTTGTGATTTAATCAAATTAACAGCAATGTAAATAAGACAGTTGTATTTCGAAATTTTTTTTTTAACGTTTCGTAAATCGCCAAGTGTTTTACTTTTATTTTTGCTGAATACATTTTTATAGACATTATATTACAAGGCTAATATTTACAAAAGCTTCTTTAATCATTAATTTTTTGGAATTTTTATATAACAAAACAAAAAACATTTAACAAAAAATCAGTTTAATTAGTAGTCGCAATATCATGTAAAGTCGAGAACATAAAAATTAAATAGTTCTAGGTTGATGTATCTCAAAAGCTATTCAAAATAATCAAATAAATTTAGATTTTGATAAAGCATTTTTTTTTCATAGTAAACAGAAAGTGATATACAATTGGTTACCCTAACGAATAGAAAAATCGTGCAGATCTTGCTTAAAAAACTTACTACAGCTACACCGGGCAATATTGCTAGTATAAATATAAAAAGAGATTTTCGTTATTTTAACTGGGGTTTTTAGTTTTAATAAAAAATTCTTTCTCAATTGTGTAGTATGTTCTTACCTGCATGGCAATAAGAAAACTTACTAAAATGACAATGAATTTCCCAATGTCTATAATTACATTTTAAAGAAATAGTAATGTCTAACTTATTTTTTTCCAGTACATTTATATAGTAACAGTAATATCTTGCAAATTTTAAGAAATTTCATAAACCTTTTATAAATATACTAGAAATTCCATAAATATATTAAGAGATACTTAGATAATATTTGCTAACCACTTAAAATTAGCTATTTGTATCATTTCGAATTTTGAGCAGCAATGTAATAAAATCTAGATTTGCCACATAAAAGTGATTATTTCGGTAGTTGTAACTCAAGTGGATTTATCCATCATACTATTAGTTCTTTCCGAAGGCATCCGTCCAGGAAATGCATGCACAAGCATGTTAACTCGACATGTTAACTCGGGATGCATGTTAACTCGGGAGCGAGTGTGCCAAACTTGTACACAGGTGAAGGTGTGCTGGGTATAATATTTCCCCAAAAAACATTTAACGATGCTTAAAATATATTTAATTGCATATGCTAAGTACTATGTAAAAATAAATTGAGTAAAATACACTACCTTAACACGTTGACGCCGATTTTAATTTGTTTTTCTGTGAGGCGGCGCTCAAATTAATGCCGCGCTTCATCTGGCGGCGCGCGATTTTTGCCTGTTCACACCTGTACACGCGCTTTATGTTTGCTCAGTAGTACAGCGAGCAATGTAGAATTATTATGTTAATTTTGTAGAATTTGAGTTATATTTAAAATACTGTATTATTATGTTTATGTTATTGAACAAAACTTATGTTTATGATACGTTATTAATTATAATTGTAATTAAAAATAAATGTTTTTTAATGAAAATACGTTAAATTTTTATTATTTTAATTTTCAGCGTCTAATAGCAAAATCTAGTGCGTACCACCAGTGGTACGCGCCGCCCGATGAGACAATCTAGTGCAGGCCACCGGTGGCCCGCGACGGCGTGAATGTGTTAAACAACTACATAAAGTTTCGGGTATTTTCAAACTAATCCATACGAGATAAATGAATACATTAGGGTTCGCACGCATTTTCCAAAAATAAAAATAGGGGTTTCTAGGGCTTTAACAACTTACAAGGATTTTATTTTTTTAATGCAAGTAACTTGTATAACATATTTGGAACATTCTTATAGGCTTCTATAAAAGAGGAAAATACATGCAAACAGCTAAAAGCCATCAGGTGCAAAGAAGTCGTGGATTTTCTACTTGTATGCAAAAGTTATATTTTATTCACATAAAATATTCTTGATACCAAGTTTATTAGAATGATTTTGCGAGTCATTTTTAAGGACTTTCTAAGAGCCTTTGGTAATTTGACAATTTTTAAGGATTTTTTTATGACAAACATAAGGAGTTTCTACGTACTTTATAAGAGCCCTTACGGACATGACATTGAAACAAGGAATTTCTAAGGACTTTCAAAGACCGCAAGAACCTTGTAAAAAAGGTGACCGTCAGGTGCGGCTGCTTACAGGTTAATTGCATTATATCGGTTCCCATTTTTCTGCTTTCCAATATCAAATTAATTTTTAGTATAAAATACTAATAATTCATTTGAATGTTCTATGCAATGCTGTTCTCCTAGAAATCGCAATTCCGCAGGGCATTGTGCTGACAACACAAATTGGAAAGTTACCTCTAAGTTTTCAACATAAAATTGCTTATTATTAATACAAATGATCAGTTATTACAACTAAACATAGTAATGATATGAATATTATGCATGTCAAGTTTCAAATTCAAAAGTTACATTAAGGTTACTATTTGTGATCGGTTAAAGAAAAAGTTGGATAAAATTTTATTTTCGTGGTAATGAATAAGCTAATGAGCTTATCAGTCATTCAATGAAATAAAATTCACAAATTGCCGTTAATTCATAAAAAAGTTAGTTATATAAAGATAATGTTAAACACAGCTGCGAAATATTACAAGCTATATAAAAAAAATAGGACATTTCCTTTGAAATAACACACACCAGAAGCCTCGATGGCTTGCAAATATAAATTGTCTAAAAGAAGTCAAAAATTAGGCCCGATTTCTCTCTCTTTCTTGATATTAGTAGAAAGAACCATCTCCACATCATATTTGTTTTTAGCTTGCAATATATTTTTTTAATAACAAAAGCATTTCTTAATTTATAAGCTTTATTATTTTCAAAAAAATTATCAAAGTTCAAATTCATCGGTATAGACATCAGATCGTCTACTAAGGCAGACATTTTCTATAGAATATCTATTCGGAGCTTAAAAAAAAAAAATTAAGTTTGCTTCGGCTTGATAATATTTCATTTGAATTAAAATAAAATGAGAGGCAAGATAAAAAAGAAAGGGAGCCAAACACAGGAATAAGGTGTCAACATTTTATTAAAATTTCGAACAGTAGCATAACAAAATATTTTGCAGCAACACATTGCCCATGTGATAAAATATAACATACGAAGTGAGAAAGGTATCACTCGCTACTCTTCTTCTCGGAAGTTGCTTTTCCACGAGCGGACCTCTTATTATTACGTTTCGGCGGTACTGCTGGAAAGAAAACAGTTCTTTCAGCATTGAGTGTCAAAAAAGTTAAAAGCATTCACACAAGCAGTTGAAAATTAAATCGAACGCGAGATGGACGATAGCGGCGTCACGAATCGAAACTGTGCCGCGACAGACTTGAGAAGAGAAAGCGAGTGAACGGAATACTTTAGTTTCGTAAATAAAGAATGGTAGTGAAGAAGAGCCCATGCACTAATAGGATACAATTAGCAATAAGTACTGTGAATGAATGTAGAAAAATGCCTTGGTAATCTAAAATAGAACACGTGAACTACAATAGTTCCAGGCAAATGAAATTATACTGGCGATCCTTAATGTAAGGATCTCTCAATGAGTTGCTTGATATAAAAATACATTGTTGTAAAAAGTTTTTAAAAAAATATTAGATATACAAATTTGTACAATTCGTTAAAAAAAATTAAATTATTGTGATTAATTATTTTCAACTTACCTTATTAATGCACATACAGTCACTGATTAATCCCTTAATAGTTTTTTTTTCTTTTAATTTCTGTTTCAAAGCAGCCATTTTATTATTCTTGAAAAATATGTATATGTTCTATTGTAGATTCTACAATTCCAAATATTTTTTGTCTGAAGCAGTTTTTTGACCCACTGGGGGTCATACAAGTGATATTATGTTCACTTCTTTCTAATGGTAAACATTAAATTAACTCTGCTGAAACCATTATAAAAGCATTAGTAGGTATGCGATTTACACTTTTATTTTAGATTGTTTTAAGGAAGTGTAGGTCTACTTCATTTTCTTAAGATTTTAGAAGTTCTTCAAAATTTGCAGCAATGTAACATTTTGGGACTTGATATCTTCTTGACCTCAATTCTTGATAAGTGCACATTTTATTTGATATGTACAAATAGATTTAAGATACATAAGTACAGACAATAAACAAATTTGTGCAGGAGCTTTTGCAAACAATACCTTGGATTTTGCATGAATAATACTTTCTTGGCATCTGCTTCTTCTAAAACCAGTTTCAACTTCAATGTTATTGATATATTTTTTTAATTCTCCACTGGTGGTAGCTTCTTCAGTTTCAGAGTGATACAAAGTAATTGTAGAGTCCAATTTAAAGACGATTAAACAGTGATAAAATGAATAAACAAATATTCAAGTTAATAATGTACTAAAGTATTTTATACATATTAACGACAATTCACATTGAAACTGCTATTAATATGATCATAGCATTAAAAAAAAAACATGGATTTGTCCAATACGAACTATGCTTAATCGAGAATACAGTCGCAGTATTTATAATTCGATCTCATCGCAAATGACCCGAGAATATTAATAGAATAAAGCAAGATATATTGTCCAATGCAATATTAATTCTATGCAACAATACAAAGTGTAAAAACAGATAAAAATAAGTTTTTGGTTACAACAGAATGCTATCTAACAGATTACTTTAGACCTGCTATGAACTAATAAAGAATTGTTTGTTGATGCACCTAACCATTATGTGCTTAAAAACTGTGCATCAGCGTAAGAGACCACAACATATATAGTATAAGCGGTCAATAATCTAACTTGGCACAGGAGGATGATCCAATTAACTTTTAACCACAAAAGGACTTAGTTGTTGATAGAAGTACCCTTAAGGAAATATATCTAAAGATTATCTGGTAACAAATTAAAAACATTCAGTGCATATAGAAGACATGCGATTGGTCAAATAAAAAATAATGCTATTTTTCATGGAGATCGAAAAACATGATTTAATTGAAACCAGTCACTCAAAATAAAATTTGCAAATTTTTAGCTAATTCGAGGGAAAATTACATGCCTGATAAAGGTGAAGGCATAGTAAATAGCACATCAAATCCATATATTTAATAGCCAATACGATTTTTTGTCACAGTCACTCTTCCTAAACTATATAACCAATTTTTATTATCAAGGTGGCATTTGAAAGAGAGTGAACTGTAGATATGCCAAAACTATAAAATATTAAGCAATTAGTTTATTATGCTTTTTAAAAAAGTTATTGTGGCGCCACCAACATGTCAAAATTTTAACTACCGTAAAATGACTTTGTCAAATGGCTCAAATGCAAGAAAGAAAGCATGGAATTCATGTGGGGGAAAAAAGCGAAAATTGGTTTGCGGAGCAAACCTGTGAGGATTACGTAGTATATCCTCACAAGGTTGACAAGAATTAGCAAATAGGGGTCAGAGACCCCCAGTAGACAATGAAGTCAAGTTCTTTTATGGCAAAGGTAATTAGTAGAGATGAAGTGGATAGTGGTTTTAACCGGATATTGGATATCAGGTGCACATTACAAACCGGATACCCAAGCTGGTTTTTACCGGATATCCAAAAGGTTTTTTTTAATGAAAATATCTTTCCCTAACACTTCTTTAATAAACTATTCAATTCATACTTGTTTTGAAACAACCAGAGCTGCACTGTACACAATGCATTTGAAAATGTAATTTTGAAATACTTCCAAATTACTGATTTAAATTGCACTATATTTAAATGCTAAAACTAGCTCTTATTAGACTGGAGAATAAAACAATTTCCAACATATAACTAGCAGAGATGTAGCTATGCACTCTACACACAACCACCCATGTGGATTGTTCAAATTCTAAGATAGCTAGTAGCTGGTTCCGAATGTATGTAGCATATCTTCCTAGTACTATCTATTCTGTGACCCTCCGTGTCTAAAACGCACCTGATCAGGTTTTAATGAGAAAGTTATCACTTCACTACTTACCCAATTGAATAACCCGAGAAATATTCAAAGGAGAATCAACAGAATACATTGGTAAATATTTTCAGGAAAATAAAGCGAGAAGAAAAGATAATAGATCGCCACCAAAATCATCTGCAGCGTTTTATCAGATCGGATAATTAAAAATGGGCTGGATACCGGATAGTTATAGGATATCCGTTTCATCCCTAGTAATTAATAATTTTACAACAGAGATAACATTTTATTTCAAGTACTATATTACAATAAAATCACAATTCATTTTCTGGAGACACACAATTGACTAAACACATCTTTAACTTGTCTTGGCACTAGAGGCTGGGATTGTGTTGCTTCACTTCAAACACTAAAAAATTGCCCAAGCAATGATTTAGCTTAATGATGTAGTGTCAATGTCCAAGGGAAGAGTTCCAAGAAATTATATCAAAAAAATTGCTTGACTTTATGATGGACTATAGTGGGGGTCTCCACAAGAAAACTTTCTGCCACAACAGTATTTACAGCAACTTGCAACTTCTTTCATGGGTGTCATTAAATTCTGTCAGACACAATGATGGAAATTAGTTGAAGCAGTCCATAGATATGTTAAAAACTGTCGAAAGGAAAACTTTCTGCCACAACACAATCTTCACAGTAACTGGTTTCTTCTTCTTCATGACCGTTATTATTTAATTTAGTTCTTCAGCCAAACTTTGTAACCTTGTTTCAGCAGTCGAATATCTTTGACTGTGGTTTAATCTTCTAAAGTGTAATTAATAATCTTGCACCACTGAAATAACAAGCAAATGATATAAGAGGCTTGTAACTGTATTGGCAAAACAAAATTTTATTCAGAGTTTTCCCTCTTTTTTTGTCGCAGATTAACCTTAATATTTAGAGCTCATTTTAACTTAATTATTCCTTTCTAGTGACACTCCAACCTTTATACGAGTCTACACGAAGGTGTTTCATAACATAATAACTTTTTCCCTCACAAATTTTTGAGCTGTATTCTTGAGAATTCATGACATGCTTGTTCTTTAATAATCAAAGAACTTTTGAGAATACTGCTTTGCATGAACTGGCTTTGCAAACAACTCAAGTTTTCTTCGTTTCAATAATGGTAATTCAAGGTACAGTTTGAATCTTATATAAAGAAGTACCAGGTTGGTCAAGTTAATTTTGCATTCAAGCTACAATGGCTATTAGCAACAGTTCTGGATTTATCGAAAAAGTAAGACCAGGAAAAACTTTCCCACGGTGAGATGATGAAGACAGCACACAAGATGACACCTCTCTCAAAAACTTTCACAGTAACCAAGGTATGGGCTACTCAACAAGCACCAGCGTCCTTTGCAAAGTGTATTTTAAGTCGGTACAAGGAATTAAACTGGCCGCCCTAAGATCAAGAGCTCCCAGCTCCTAAAACCAGTCAGCATGACCTTAAAGTAATCTTATAAACAAAAACAGCATGGAAGCAGTAATGGCCAGGCGGCCACACACTTTGTCACACTGATTGTAAAACAGTAAGCCTCAAGGCTGCTTTTTAAGGAATTACAATTGAGTTAAATTGTAGTGATTATCAACCAAACAAATTGGTCTTTAAGGGATATCAAAAGTAACACAGCGTGACAACGAAAAAATCAATATAACAAGATAAATAATCCAAGGCAGCAATGTACTAGTGCGAAATTGTGTTATTGAAGACAAAATTATTTGGTGTTTGAAAATGTACATTTCTTGCATGTGTACATAACATGGAGATGTCATTGTCGGTGTATTAACAGATGTGCAAGCAACTTAACTTGGTAAATTGCAAAGCGAGAATTACACAAAAAAGAATGCCAATTTTAATTTACAATTTAATCGAATTCTCCTCTTGCCTCTTTTTAGGGATTGACGAATAGCGATTTGGCCAAATAGCAGACTATTCGGTTGACTTTGAGGCCAAATAACAACTTTCCTTAAAATTCTTTATAGAATGAAAAAAAAAAATTGGGACACATCGGACCCATGACCAAACAAAAAAAATTTCGATTTATTAGTTGACATTGCACTGGAGCTGCATATTGGGTTATTGGTGATCGCTCGGGACTTATCTCAAAGGAAAGAACAGTATAAAATTGATGTCACTTTGTGGAATACACCAGTTACCGACCATTTGAGGGAAATATTTAGAACTAAGAGCATATCATTTTGTTTTAATAAGTCCTTTCAACCAATGTTCCTCAAAGGCTTTTAAAAGTTGTGTACATTTCATTCTATAATATAATGTCAGTTTAGTAGTCACACATTTAGCACTGGTAGGAAATTGGCTTAAACTGGTCAGAAATTGGTACATTCACCTATATGTAAACACCACAAGTATCTAAAGTAAAGGTTTACAACGTAAAATTATCATAATATACGTAGTATATATTTGTATTTACTATAGTATAGCTAAACTTCATAATAATTTAAAAGAAATAATAATAGTCAATTCAAATCGCATTTAAAAAAAAAAATCTTTAAAATAATTTGAAACATTTTCAATATAAAATCGGTTACTTTCCTAATATAAACATTCTCCCAATTTTTTTCATCCAATTATTATTAACACCTGTTTTGCAATGATTAAAATAAAAATATTGTTTAAGTTCATTTCACAGAAATGTATTTTAATTTAGCTAGAATTTTTTTTACAGAAAACAATTTTTCCTAATAAGATTTTTTTCTCCAAATCCTCTTTTTACGTCCTGCTTTTACAACAGATCGGCTGACGATTGTGTACATATAAAAAATATTCGGCATATGTGCAAATTATTCATCCCATTCCTAGTTCTTACTTTAAAAATTGCGCCTTCCTGCCCTTTTATGTACGATTCTCTGTATTTCTTGCTCTCCCCAAAAACTAACAATTCACCTTTGCCAATTTTCTTAATTTTTTTAATAAAAAAAATCACTAAGAAAACAAAGTATTACAGTGATAATTTAATATAAAGCATTTAAATTTCAGAAATGTCATTTTAGAAAAATCTTCAAATAAAAGTCAAAAAATTATCTATGCGCAAGAATCACACAAACGAAAACAAAATAAAATACGTTTTGAAATAACAATTATACAAGAAGTTAAAGCTAATGCAGTTTAGCATAGTCAGAAAAAGACGAAAATGCGCAGACCGATTTTCTACAATCCGTCAAATGGAATTATTCCTTTTACATTCCACCCCCAGAATTGAATAAAATAGCTCGTTTTCATAGCAGCCGATAAACAGAACTCTGGATGGAGTCTTTCTAATGGAACAGTACTACGAGGTCGAAACACTTATGAAATTGACACCAAATGTAACCATACAAAATATAAAAAAAGAAACACATGTTTGAAAGATGCGAAATGTATGTAAATTTATTTTTTAAATTGCATGTTGTTTAACAATCTTTACTGTAAATATTGCTCTCCAGTGCTATTTAAATCATAAAAGGGACAACTTTGGATAAAAGGAATTTACCACTTATGCTTATTTTCACAACAGATAATTCATAAAATACTAATACAGTAATTCAAAAATCAGAATTAGAAAATTAAGAAATTTTAAGCTGCATTACCTTCTTTTGAGAATTTCAAAAATAAATATTATTTCGTAAAAGCAAAGTGCAACGCTGATATGTTCAAAATTGGTTTCAACGTGCAAATAGGGGAAACAGAGTATTACGGTTTATTTCAATTGCAAATCATAGAAGAACCAACCTTAAATAAAATTCAAGTCGAACCTTAATGGATAAAAGTAATTTAAATTTTTAAATGGCAAGAAATTTTTAATTTTTATAGATATTTAAATATAAATTGCTGAGTTGCAGAATAAATACTAAAATTATTTTTTATTAATTTTAGCCACAATACTAGCAATAGATCACTGGAAACAATGCTGGGTTCAATTGAACAGCATGTTGTGAATGTATAGTAGAGTTATATCATACAATACAAGACATTTATCAAACATGTGCTTAGTCAAAGAAAATATTAGGGATCGTGTTGGTACTTAAGGGAAAATCGTGATTATGCATAAGAGTATTTCGTAGCTGAAATCAGTCTCTTAATCAAATTAAATTCCCCGATTTCCTCCAATTCGCAGAAAAACTACATGTCTGATCTATTTGTATATAGATCAGAAAACTTATAATAATTATAAATTATCCAATTTTAGAAACTTAAAATAAACATCAGAAAGGAGTTAAAAACTTCATGAATCCAGTTTAAAAATATGTGGATATATTAACTAGCACGTCACAAACATAACTCGATTCCGAAATTCATTTGGTGGGCCATGAACAAACTGCTACTTTGAAAACAGAACATATTCTACAAGTTAAATAAGAAATTCAGTTTTGAATAATCATACAATTTAAGCGGCGTTACACAAACTAGAAAAAAATAATTCAAGAAGGTTTTACTTTTAAAGACCTGTCCTTTGCGAAATACTACTACACACAATAGAAAAAGTATTGTGCTAAATAGAATCATCCCAGCTTCCCAGGCAACGACAAGACACCTCGAAAAAACTCAGGACCGAAAGCTCTTTTTCCCATAGAGTAATAAAGTAAAATAAACAATTATGGATATTACATTTGAATGAAATATCTCGGAAACCGCCATTAAATTTATCGTTTTAAATAAGACTATATATAGATCAAATAGAAACAATAGAACTAGTACAGGAGTGGAATATACTAATAACAGGAATGAAAGATGCGAAATCAAAGACGAACAACTTTTTCAGAGTGTGGAAGAATAAAGATGGGAAAAATAAAATAATTATTTAAAAAAAAAAAAAAAAAATTTGAAGAAAATGAACTAAACAGTAAATAATAATTTTTAAATTTACATACAAGCTGAATTTTTTTTATTTATTTACTATTAATTTTATACTTGTATTTTAAAAGGTTGTAATACGTATAAAATTAATGTGAAATAATAATTTTTTTTCCTTTTGAACGCAAATTTAAAAATTGTTTAAAAAGCATTACAGAATTGTTCAACAATGAGTAGGATTTTTTTTGATACCACTACCACACTAAATGTTGGGATTATACGATAACAAATCATAAATGCTAAAAATATAAACACAGAATGTATATTAAAAATTGTTTTGGATTCCAACCCAGATTTTAAAGAAATATCTAGAAAAAGAAACAGCAGGGTTCCCACTCATTTTTTAAAATGAAAACTAAGGAGTTTTTAAGGACTTTTTTTATTGTGCTTCTTCTGTAAGTTAAAAAAAATGTAAAGATAAACGCTATGTAGTCAGTCATTTTACATATTAAGTAAAAAAGGACTTTCTAAATGCAACGCTGTGTTTAAAAGGTATCCAACGGAACTTCATATCCAAATCAAATAAAATCGGTTTGAGAAACTGTGAAAATACGAAAACAAATTCTATACTGCTTAAAGATGCATACATAAGAATAAAAATTAAACAATTTTTATTGAAAAATTAGCGTTTTGCAACAGCCTTTTTCTTAATATTAAAAATGAAGATTTCTTTTAATGAATTTAGAGCAAATTATATTAATTCAAAATAGTTATTCTTCATTTTTAGTTTAGTTTTAAACATTTATCAGAAATGAAAATTTTGTAAAAATGCACTTCGTTTTGCAAATTTCCTAACTTCATAATTTCAATATTCGTATTTTTTTGCCAAAAATGTAACAGGGTCATCAAATAACTATTGTTAGTAGTGCCAGAGGCTCCATTTAACTCTAAATTGACAATCTGTTAAAAATTGGCTACTCAAAAATACATTGCTGTGGCTAGGGAAAATAAGGAGTTTCTAAGGATTCTTAGTTAAAAATAAGGACTTCAAAGGGCTCTTAAAAATGAAAACCAAAAATAAAGAGTTCTTAAAGACTTTTACGGACACATGGGAACCCTTAACAGCTCATTCTACTCTTCTTTAAAGAAAAACCGATAGAAAATAAGTAATACACAAACTTTTAAGAAAAATTACCTATTATAATCTGAAGATGCCCCCCAAAAATTATTTTTGTTTGATATCATATCTACAATTTTAATATATTTTTTAATGCTCTTTTTAAAGATTACTTAATTTTAAATTTTAAGAAACATTTTTCGACTACATTTTTATTCGCCCACCTCCAACGTACAGCGATTTTTGGCATCACAAATGGCAAAAGTATTAAGAGAAAACTAACACAATAAAATCTCTACCGATTATCATCCAAGTATTGAAAAAGTTGAAAATTCGAGCAGCCCACCAAGAACTTTATAAAATTATTTTGAAAAAGGAACTTGCGAAAAAATAATGGCCAACTAATTTTGTTGTATTGTTTTTCTTGTTCTATGTTGTTCACTAATCAGAAACTATGACCCTTCAGCACCCACTCAATACAATATTTGTGCACCAACCATTTGGTATCCTTTACAATTGAAGAGCTAAATAAGTGAATAGGTTTATTTTATGGATAAAGTTACACGATTATGAACTATACATTAAAATGTTTTATTTTATTTTGGATATATCATCGAAATCATTCTCAGAACCTTGGGTTTCTGAAAACTACTTTTTACAGCACAACACATTAATCTATTTAGCTCTTGGAAGTGTGTTGAATAGTTGCAAAAGTAATGTTTTTTTATTGCCCTTTTAAGAAAATTAAATGTTGAAAAACATACAATCGTTTGTGATCACCGTAAAAACGTTCGTGATCATTTACTTTTTGCAGTTACGCACCCCACTAACATTTCCAACTGCTCTCCCAAGGCACAGGACACACCTAAAAGGGAAAATCCCAACGCTCTTTGGGTTAGTTAAAAACTGTCTAAGCCAAAGGCACTCACCTCTGAACTGCATGACATCCTCCTGGAAATCGTCCTCGAACTCGTAGTGGGGGTCGAAGTCTTCCGCAGACCTGTGCGTGTAGTCTTTGGACTTGAACCGCATGGGCCCTGGACCCCCATCGTGGAAGAAGGGGTCGTCAGGGAATCGGTTTCCGGGACCGAAGTGGCGGGGCCCACGACCAGACATTCTGGGTCCCTCTCCAGGAAAGGGGAACCTGCAAGATATTGATTATTTCAATTTTAAACATCAGGTTTTTAATAAATTGCTCTAGTATGCATTTTACACCTCTTGATGTGAACAGACCTTTATTCTAAAGCAAAACTTTAAGCAAGGAGCATAGTAATTTGCTCTAGTACGTTTTTTAGAACAAATGATGAAGATTGAATTAGGCTCTAAACAATAACATTTGCGTTCGAGGAACATGTTCAATAATTATATTTTTTTTTCTGTAACAGTCACACCTCGATCCTGTCCTTTTTAAAGAAGAATTCTTTAGCCCATTTGTTCCGTATTTAGAATGGATAAATTAAAAAGTTATGCGTGTAGCTGAATATTAATATCAGTACAAAACATATATTTAGTAATTTATGTTTGTTAAATGTTAAAAAAAGAGGGAGGGGTTGGGGGGGAGGTTTGAAGAATTGCAATCCAAAGAAAGTTTTAGATCATCGACATACTTGGTGCTTCTAGATGATAAGAATAACTTCTATTAAAGTTTGTTAGAGAATAAGTTTATAAACTTCAAGAATGTTGTTCTTTTTCATTCTGAAGAAAAGAGAACACCTTGAAACTCAAGTGATGTCATACCTTTAAAATGGAGTTATATAAAGAACAAGTTAATGAATGAAAAGCCTAATGTAGTTCTCGTTCAATTTGAAGAATAGGAAACAAAAGAGCATGTCGTTACTTTGGTGACTGATAGTCACCTCTTGACAGCAAAGGGTTAACCTATTTGATGTTTCTTAGGTAACAGATCTTTCCTGGCAGACCGAAGTAGAAGGTAGGATAAGATTTCTAGGAAACGTATTTTTATGTGGAAGTAAATCTTAACAGAAAATTTAATAAACTATATATATATATATATTTTAAACTTCTATTACATGTCTTCAAAATGAAAATTGTGCAATTATGCCTTTATTTTATTTTTTGGCCATGTTAACTTTTTTATAATTTAAATTTACAAAATTGTTTTAAACAATAAATTCTAACAATTACATTAATAATAAATTTATTTTTTAGAAATATTGTTCAGTGTGCTTGAGCATACAACATAAAATTGATATTTTAAACCCTAGATTCCTCATTCTCACAACTGAACATGGCTTACCTATCATCAGGTGGTCCGAAAGGCGGTCCTTCTCCTGGAAGGAAGTTAGGTGGTCCGCCGAATCTGTCAAAGTCGCCATGTGACAGGAACCTTCCTCTACGTGGTGGGAATCGACCGCCACGACCCGGCGGGAATCTGTTGTCGAAGGATTGGGGTGGATAGTCTTCTCGAAAAGGTGGTCTTCCGCCGAACTCATCCATGGGCGGGTAGCCACCTTCGAACTCCCCATGAGGGGGGAAGTGGTCATCGAAGGGAGGCTCTGGGAATTCTTCGTCAAAATCATCTGGGGGGTACCTAGGCAACAATTTTTTTTTTTTAACACTTTTCATGCAGTATAGATTGAACATCTTTATACAAGCAAAATACTAGCTAAACAACTTTGGACTTCCTTCCCTCTTCATGTCAAGAGTGATAGACGGGGAACGAAGAGACTTTTGTGCAGTGGGACAATGATCAACTCGTTCGGAATACTTCCTGCCCACTTAACAAAGAGATATCACTATTACCCCACAACTTAGTAGTTAGAATATTCAAATAGGGCATTCTCTCTGTATATATATTAAAAAAGGCTGGGTCTTTTTAACATTAAAATATCCCTTTGAAAGAATAGCTTTTTTGTCTCATAACAGGTGGCCTAGGTCTTTCTTTGACAAATTTTTTAAGGAGAAAGAATATAGCTATTAGTCCTAAAAATAATTCGGACAGTTTCTATATTTTTGAGAACCTAAGGAGATCGTCTTCTCATAAAAAAAGGTTCCAAAAGACAAAACAGTAAGTTGTTTTGAAGGTGCTTTTAAAATTTTTATTAGATAAATTAACTTTTTCGTTGATCATAAATGATTGCTTGAAATGAAGATAAAAATTCCATGACTTTTCAGGTTTTGTAGAATATTTTCAAAAAATCACAGATTGAGATGTGCTAGATTTATTCACATTATTGAAGTCTATTAAAATTAAGTCCAAATAAGTAAAGGATATCACAAATTGTCATTTTTACAAATTTATAATTTTATAACAAGGACAAAGCAAGAATTGAAAACCACAACATAACTCAGCTTAATTTCTTTTATAAAAAAAATGCCACGACTTTTCAGAAAATGAGTACGTTTTGCAGCGATATGGAGTTCATCGAACTTTTATTCTCTACCATACAATTCTTGGAAAGAATTTCCACTTAGACACTGTTTACACCAAGAGCCAATCAGATCGCTCCAGCACATGAGGCCCACTCAAAGGGCCGCCAAAATCATGTGAACACAGACTGAAAGAAATTTATTCCCAGACATTCCACCGAACTCTCTGCACGCTTTTTCAGAGAGCTGCTCATCTTAACTGTAATACCATAGATAACCATTAAATGTAAATTCAAAATTTTCATATTTGCATCATTAAATATCTTTTATTCTCTCAATACTATGGCTATCATCAATTTGTCCATCACCAAGTAAACCAACCTTCTGATCAATGGAGTCAACTATAGCATGGCCTCACCAATCAAACTACACCCTGCAGTTTTATTGAGAAATTAACATTTCTTAAAAAGGCAAGAAAATTTCAGCAATAACATGCACACTCAAATAAACTTTTTAAAAAAATACTAACATTTCCCTCGATCATTTAAATTTTCATGGTAATTACCCGACTTTCTAGGTCACTTTCATTTTTCTAGAGAATCCCATATTTGTGGTCCCATATTCTAGGTGTGGTAACCATGCCAATCTGTTATAACTGAATTGAATTCTGAATAAGTACGAATTCAGCACTTGCATACCTGTTTGAGGGTTGTGGAGGTGGTCCCTCATTCATGTTGCGTGGGGGAAGCAGGGAGGGGCTGCTTCCATCGTGGGACAAGAGTGGCGTTTTCCCGGATGGTCCGTCACGGAAAGGAAAACGTTCATCGTTCGGGAAATTTCGACGCTGGCGAGGACCACCTTCTTCTGGGGGGTAGTCCATGTCTCCTGGTCCAAAGTTTTCAGGTGGGTAATCGAACGGTGGTCCTTGATTATCAAGAGGGCTACAGAAAAATTACAGGGATATTTTTAAAACTATCAAACTATTATTAAGGATATTTAAAAAAAGCAAATATTAGTTAACGATAAACTTTGAAGAGTAATAAACATTACGGCAAAATCACAAGTGGAGTAAAATAGGGGGTGTGGGATGCATTTATTTTGATTTTAAAAATAATTAAATTTAAAGAAATTATAAAAGAGGAATATATAGCCCTTGATTAATAGGGTTCCCAGTAAAATCAATTAACCAATTTCCCTGACTATCTCCAGGTAACAATTAAAAAAATTCCCTGAACAAACGTAAAAAAAAAAATATATAAAAAATGACATGCACAAATATTACTGCATTTAATACTAGGTTTCATAAAAAAAATATATACTAGAATGCACGTTAAGTCCCAGGGAATATTATTAAAAACTTTTCAATTTATGAAGATTGAAAACTATTAAAAATACTGATTTTTGACAACACTTCCAAGTTGTATACATCTAAAAAACAATTTTTAATTCAACATTTCAATTTAATTTATAACGAAAGTATGCCCTACCCAGCATTGAAGTCTGGACCGTCCCGGAATTTTCCAGGATCATCCATGGGATACTCTCTAAGTGGTCCTCTTCCGAAGTTTCCTGGACCATCATGGAAGTCTCTGTTGGGAAACTCATCGGGACCACCACGGAACTCTCCTGGACCACCCGGTGGGAACTCGCCTAATCCTGGAGGAAACTCTCCAGGGTTATCGAGAAGGCCTGGCCTCATATCTGGTGGCATGCCTTCGCCCTCACTCGGATCAGACTGGAAAGAAATTGTAGATTACAAAAGGATAAGAATATTACATTTGTTTGTTCTCTGTAACAGAGAAAATGGGCTTAAGATTGTGAATTACTGAGAGGGGAACTGCTTACCCATCTTCCGCCACGGCCGCGTCCCCTTCCTCTGCTTCGGGCTCCTCTCCCGCGTGAGCCCCTGCCGCGACCAAAGTTCATGTCTCTTTGGTACTGCTCCTGGGAAAGAAACAATCGAAACACCAACATAAATTCAAAAGTATGATTATTTATTCCTAATTAGTATAGATGAAACGGATATCCGGTTGCTTTTTAACTATCTGATATCCGGAAGTAAAGTGACGGATATCCGGATGATAAAACATTGAAGATTTTTTTTTGCAGCGATCATTTTTTTTTTGTTCTTGCTTTAAGTATTTTCCTGAAAATTCTACCAATGTATTCACAGTTGCATATTCTCCCTTTAACCAATAGAAACTTTAAAAAACCCACTTTTTTTTCAAATTTTTAACTTTAAAATTATATTTTTAACGAATCATTATGGTGGAGGGTCATCACATCTCACAACTAGTATAAAGTTGAATTAAAAAATAAATTTCTCATAAGTATAAGCAAACTTGAGTTTTCATGTTTGGAATGAAAAGGCATATGGTAAAATTAAAATTATTCAGAAATTAAGTGTAAAATGTACAAAACATACGACCATTGCTAGCAGTACCCTAGAATAACCCTTTGTAAATAAAAAAGTTTTTTTTAATGTTTATTCAATTTTGGTATCACTTTAAAGATAAGGAATTGGGAAATATTACAGAATAAAAAAAAAATTTCAATTTTTGACCGATTTCCGTTTTTTCTAGTGTGTATGAGAAGTTATTTTCATAAAAAATAAACTGCCGGATATCCGGTTTGTAACGTGCACCGGATATCCGGCAAAACCACTATCCGGTTCATCCCTACTAATTAGAGGACTAAAACATGCATTATGAATGAGCATCAAACATTATTACAGTGTTTAATCTACGTTTTATAAATAATTTCAGCAATTTAGTTTAATTCCAAAATTAATTTCAGAATTTTGTAAACATTTTTAACACTTAAAGTAATTTCAAGCATTTATTATTTGAATTTTAGTGTGAAATAATGAGTCTTTTATTAATATATTTTATAAACACTGAAAAAAAGTATGAATCCTGAATACTTATAATTATGTAATTATGACAAAATAATTCCCAATTACAAAGATAAAGAAAATAATGAAATTTCAAAAAACCCTTAATTCTTTTGTAATTATATGGATTTTTTTTTTAATTTTGCATCTTAGCATTTAATTGTTTTAGGAGAACAATTTCTTAAATTTTTTTTTTTTTTTTAAATATATACACGGTATTTTAACACTGCATTATTAACATGTTCAGTACGATACAGGGTCGATTGACAACTTGCAGCCTTTGTGGATTTGACCGTCCGCAGTGCGTGTGTTAAACAATATTTTTCTTTGCTACTTTGAAATGCAAGATATTAAAAATTTACCTGATCCATGTCCGGAGGATACATGTTTCCATATTCATCAAAATTTTGGTAGTCGCTTTGTGGGAATTGTTCACCGCCTTGTCCATATTGATCTTGATCAAAATTGTTCATGTCTTTGGCATTGGGCTGATAGTAGAAAACAAATCTTATTACTCACAACATAAAAACAACTAAACAATTACATATATTTAAATTCCATGAAAATATAAAATATAGTATAATAAACTAAGAATAACACTTAATAATAAACTTCAGAATATATTAATTGAACTAAAAAACATTTGAAACACACATTTAAGAACAAGTGTGAATTTAACACAGTACTGATTATAAAGTTATATAAAAATTTAACATCACAAGATTTTTTTTTCCATTTTGCTTATGGTCTGCTGATAGCTCATAGCTACTTATATCTACCTCACGGATATCGTGACTTGACTTTATATTCCGTGAGATTTTCTATTGCATTTTATTTTTTATAAACCTGGCCGATTTGGGAATAGAATTCATTTGTACATTTATATAAAAAAAATTATGCATGTTGTATTTGGCAATCAGAACAAGTGAGCAAATACACTATGCACAACAGGTACACTTACCCTGTTGCAGTTCGGTTGCTGCATTTCCTGACCGGCCGCAGGTGTTGGTTGACCGTACCCATCAGGAGCTCCGTAAGGGAACTGCTGGGTGGGAGGAGCACCAGCTGTGGGGGGTACAGCACCAGGCATGCCCCCAGGATACATGTAGTTCTGCATGTACATGTACTGGGCCTGCTGATAGTACAAGGCTGCATTGGGGTCTACAGCAGGGGCGGCTGTGGTACTGGCAGGGGCTGGAAAAAGGTCGTATAGGATATATAAGGTGATGTATTCTTAATAGCACACATCTGTCAACATTTAAAATAAAATCTTCATAATAAATTCATAAGTTGTAATTTTATAACATTACAATTGGTGTCCAGTTGAAAATATTGTTCACTAAAAAAATTTTAAATTGCTTGTGTTGTGCCTGAAAATAGAAACTTTTGAAAAACCTACAATTTTTTTTCGCTATTTACTAAAAAAAAGTATAAGAAAAAAATTAATTTCATTCACAAAAAACAGCAGTTTTCAATCAAATATCCTTATTTTTGCTAGGATATAAAAATTAACTGTTATAAAACTGCACTGAAAAAAAAAGTTTTACTTAATATTTTAGCTTTGAAAATATACCACTTTTAATTATTCAAATGTTTTGCAAATTCAAATTATAAATACATATACACTTCATGGACACTAAATTCCTAAATATTGAATGCTAGTTTATCATTAGTTAAAAATTTTAAATCTCGAAATTCAACAGATTTCTTTACTTCTATTAACATCTATTTGCCCAACTATCACTCAACAAGAGAATCATTGTCAATCAACCCTTTTGCAGTTAAGAGATATAACGAAACCACTCGGTTTTATGCGTTAAATCAAAAAGTTATGCATTCACCAACTGTAAATAATTCACCAAATATGCCGAAAATCATCACGAGTTACACGTTCGCCCGAGCAAAAAAGGCCTGGATCACAAAGGACTAATTATATTGAAGTGCAATACTATATATATATGCATTTCTCTTATGCGGTAATTGAAAAACGCTATTTTTCTCTATGGGGAATAGCAACATCAGTTACAAAAATCTGACGTGTCCGGTTTTGTGTATTTTTACCATTTTTTTGGCGAATAATTATTTTGATGTCGGCTTAAATTAGGAAGAATATAAGCCTTATTACATTACAAATAAGAAGTTTTGTAAAACATATCAAAACTGTAAACGAATGGGAAATTGATGTGGCGCTTACTAGTCTTATTTATTGCAATAAAACAGCTTATATGAAAAACCCATGTAACATGGGAGAGTAAGGGGTGTCATCACATAAAAGAGGAGGAAGGGGTAAAAAAGTCCAAAAATCTTACCTTGATTGGTCGCAGCCGCAACAGTGGCTGCAGCAGTTGCAGCTGCCCTGTCAGCCTTTGCCTTCTGCATCTGCTCCTTCTTCTGCAGCAGCGTGGCCCTCCACTCCTGCCACTGCTTCTCATACTGGGCGAAGGCCTCCTTGTCTGGGTGTCCGATGTTCTGCTCCTTCCACGACTCAAACTGCTTCTCCCAGTCTTTGAACTGGCGCTCGAATTCCTCTTCCTCCTGGTCCAACTGGGCCTGAACAGAAGAGAAAGAAAGAGTCAGAAACAGTATTTGAGTCCTTTTATTACTCATTCTGGGAAGAAAAAATATTGTTAAATAAAAAAATTATAAAAATAAATTATCTACAAAAAACAACAATCTTTCGGGTCAACTAAATTGCTAAATATCTATAAAATAAAGATGAACAGCATTTGAAAAACTATACTCTCATATTCAAATAGCAGAAAAATAAAAAAAAATGCAATAGATTTATGACTTCATGTTAAGGAGTGTCAAAATAGCAACATTCCTAATTCATGGTTGACGTTTGTTTATAGTGTTCACATAGTTTTAAAAAAGGGCAGGGGGGATTTGTCAAAAAGGGCACTTTTTGTTATGTAAAAGGGCAAAGGGTACAATTGGGATACCAAGGCAATCCTACAGACCTACGTTTTTGTGGAATTTTTTTTTAATTACAGGGCGCAAAGAAGATATTGAAAAAAAGCAGGGCACATTTTTTACTTCTAAAAAGGGCAGGGCGCATCAGCACTTACAAAAAAAAGAGCAGGGCGCAGCGCCCTTTGAAAAACGCATAACAGGAACACTATTTGTTTATATTGTGGACCTGTTGGCAAACAATGGTTAGTTTATAATGTAGTATTTTTTTACCAAAATATTGAAAGAAATCACATGTTCCTAAAATATTAACATCCATTTCCTCTAAAATGTAAAAATCGCATTTACAAAATCTAGGAAACGTTGATTTATTATAAATTTTTTGAATAATACAATTTTATTCTTTTTGTCCCTATTGAAATTATAATTTTTTTTTTAAAAATGGAGGCATACCAATAAATATTTTTTTTATTATTTCTTAAGTAAAGCCAAAAAACTAACATGAAATTTTTTAACTTAAGTAAAAACCTGTAAAATGAATGCCAATATAATGTAAAAACACGAATTAACTTTTAAATTAAATTAACTTCGAAAGAAGGCATGTGTCCAAGCTAATGTTTTGGAAAACATTAATTGTACAAGTCCGAGTCGGATTTAAAGTTAATGGGGCCTCTAAGCCATATATGGTGTAGACAACTACCAAGAACTAAAAAACTTTTTGAAAAATATATATTCCAGAACTGCAAATTAAATAATTTTAAAGTGTACACATGAAATTGAGATACACTGTCTCTTTTGTAAATTTCCTATACTATGTTACAAAAATATCAACAATTTCAAGAAATCACAAGGTGTGATGGTATTCTGGAATCTATGAAAATAATAAAATGTTGCACTCATCTTTGTATTGCGCTCAAATGGCTTTTAGCAAAATAAAACTAAGAAAAATAAAAACTGATTTCCAGCAAAAGAAAAAAAAATTCCATTGTAATTATCACAAATTAAACATAAAAGTATTAGGGTATATTTACATTGTAAAAATATGTTAAGAAATAGAATTTTTCTGCATGATAAAAAAAAAGATTGTAGTTTACTATTTTCATTAGGATTTGGATTATCATTCCTTCCAAGTATATTTTTAAGCAAATTGACTTTTTTTTGGTATGTGATGTAGGCCCCTAGGTTGCAGCTTATGTAACCTTAAAAATGTATCCTTGAAAAAAAAGGTAATTAAAAATGAGTACTTGAAGCTACTCCCTTTTCTTTGAGTACAATTGCATCATAAATTAGCGATGATGTACTCAAATTTAAGCAACCGTACTTTCTAAAAAGTGAGCAGTGACCCGACAATCGGTGATAGAACTTTACCTCCAAGAGAAAACTTTGTCAGTAAACTGAGGCGGGTTCCGTTTGTGTATGTTTCTGTCCATATATCAGATTATACTAAGCTCTAGCAAAATTATGCCCTTCACACAATTAGCTAACATTTAATGAAGAAGCGTAACAAACATACCTATACTCAAGCAATTTTAAAGTTGTTTTAACTCCTTGCAATTTAACTTTTTCTACAGAAGCTCATTTCTACAAAATCTTAATATTAGATACCTTTTAAATTACAATTCAAGCCACGATTTTAGAAGTGTAGCGAAAAATATAGATTATTTACGAACTACAAAAATTGAGTGCATTCTTGGAAAAAATGCAGATGCTAGAACTAGCTATCACGGCTGTAAGCATCGTTGAGCTAACCTTAAAAATAAAAAAGTTTCCTTAAAGCCATATCAAAAACCAGACCTAAAATCCAGACATTTCACATTGTGCAATCCGAGTAAATTTCTACATGACATTTCCTCTGTATGCCTAAGAATAGTAAATTTGCTTTTATAGCTCATGCAGCGAGACATGCAAACAAAGTATTTCGACAAGAGTCAAAAACAGCTACATGCACATTCTTTAGTAGATACATCAACTGACATGACCTGGTTAGACTGAGATGCATTAGCGTTTGCTACGCCAGTACCCAATGCCTCCCCAGATGTGGTAACAGTTGGAGCAGACACAGAAACACCTGCTGCAGCTGTAGTATAGTTCCAGGGCGCAGCTGTCGTTGTTGGTTGCTGAAGGGTTTTCCATTGCTCAGCCTGCTCTTTCAGCTGTTTTAATTTGTCTAACTCAGCACTATCCTTTGGTGCTAGCTGGAACAGAACAAGCATTTCCCACTTACACACACGCCAAAAACTTCTCATGCTCGCAAACTGCGCTTTTGAAAAGATATTAGCTCTCAAAAAATTTAACCCTTTCGGGATTGTACCAGGAGTCATGAGACTTGCGAATACTTAGCGGTACTTGCGCGAACGGGTTAAAAGGAGTAGGACTATTTAAGAATATTAGAAATTCAGAGTTTCAAACACATTCACCTGCTGGATATCGTGAAGAAATAACTTGCTAAAAATTTAGAAATACATCAACATGGTATGAAAATGCATTTTTCTGATTACCAACTACTGCTGAGCATTAACTGCGTTGAAGGTTAGTATTCTTTCACAAACACCATACATTATTTGTAAGATAGGCATGCATGTAAAACATCATTAAATCAACTATAGTTGAAAAGCATTCGTCAACTATTTCACGAAAAAAGAACATTTCCTTTGGAAGTTTCATGTTTTATGACACAAAAAAAACTTTTTAACTGTGTTTTAATGCTTGTAATATCAATAATGCTAAGTAAACACACATGAAACACTTACATACAAGGGCACCAGGATTTGCTAAACCTATTATTATTAGACATTGATAAATAATCATATGATACAGAAGAATAAAATGTTCAAATAACAAGAAACTTGAGATTGTTAATAAAAGCAATGATTAATATTAAAACAATGGAATAAGGGAATAGAATATATTTTCTACTTTAATGTATAAAATCATTCATAATTAGATTTACACACAATTCACTGATAATCTAATCATGTATACAATTAAAATGTTGCAGATGAAATGGTATCACAATACAATGTCATTGTTAAGAATGCAATACATTGTAACAATCATATAGTTGTGTACATTACATACAAGATCTTTAAAAAAAGATAAGATTAAATATGTTAGCAGTAATTCAAGGTTGGAAAAAGTCAGCCTAAAAAGGCCATCCCAGCTGGCTTTTATTTAAAAAAAAAAAAAGTCTTTCACATTGGACAATATTTACAAAAAATATTTATTAATTTCCTCAAATTTAAGAATTTCAACTGGAAGGATTTTAATGAGATTCTTTTTTTAATTGAGAGCTTTAGATATGCATATATGTTTCACACACACACACATATATATAGCAATTTTAGATTGTTGTACACTATCTTTTTATATAATTCTCTTATGCGGTGATTGAAAAACACTGTTTTTCTCTACGCGGAATGGCAACAATTAGTTTGTTTACAAAACTCTTTGGTTGCGTGTGCATTTTTATTTTGCCATTATGTAAACCATTTTGACGATTACCCCCTTCAATTCATTGGTAAATAATTATTTTGATGATGTCAGCTTAAATTAGGAAAAATATAATTAAATTAATTATTATTTATTAAATTAAAAAATAGAAGTTTTGAAAAACGTTTTTCTAAACTTTAAATGAGCAGGAAATTGAAGTGGCGCCATCTGTTGGCAATTTTGAAAACTAGATTTGTATGAGATTCATTTTTATATACGTATTAACTCAGTAAATTACAAACTTCTGGTAGGCAAGATTATGGTAAGCTTAACGTCAATTATGACCAAAACATACTACCAAAAATATCAGAAATTTAACTAAAACGTAGGAAAGGTGTGAAAATCACGTGGTAAATAATAAACAACGGTCATTGCCAGTGGTCCATTGTTTTCATTTGTAGTACAATTAATATTCTTTATTTTATATATACATATATTTTCTTTTATGTTTCTAATAATTCAGTATTTAATAAAAGTATACAAGATTTTAATGAGTAGTATAGGGTTTAGGTCAAGCAAATATTTATATTGAGAAGGAAATTTATGCACTGCACATGGGTCCCCACCAACATGGGGCCACACTGCTAGTAATATCTAAAACAATCCCAACTATAATATATTCCTTCATTTACATTTTAAACAAAATCAAACTACTTGCATTTTTAAAAATATAAAAAAATATTTTTTTTAATAATAAAATCTGAATCAATTAAACTAAGTACATGTCTAAGTTTTTCAACAAAGCAAAAGTGAAAATAAAATTATTTTTAATAATAACTCATTGTGTGCATTTAAGAATCATTTCAAGATTAGAAAGGCTTACACTGAAAAGCAACACACAAGCAAGTTAAAGAAATAAATTATAAAAATAAATTAGCTTTATTAAAGTAGTCAGTAAATATATCAAGTCAACTATTTATTTATTAAAAAAAAGATACCATTTAATATAAATTTGTAGAGCAACCAATATTATTTCAAAAATTTACCCTGAATATACCAACGAAAAAATAACTTCTGATATCCATAATTCTTAACAGTATTCAATTCATAAAATTAAGAATAATTTATTAAAACAGAATATTGTAAATGTAAGCTCATTCATACTTTCAAATCCGAAAAAAGATAAAATTAAGCGCAATTACTTTAAAAAGATACATATACCTGCAATCTAGTTATTTAATGGTTTTAGATGACACCCGTGACTCCGTAAGGAAATTAATTTACAAACACATCAAATAAATCACAATTCAGAAAAACTTCTGCACCCGAAAGTTACTGAAAATTTTATGTTATCAGATTGCAGAATAAGATATATTAATACATCAATTGTTCATAGTTTATACCAATCTTCTAACTTACAAAAGCTCATTAAAAAAGCTAATGAAAAATATGGTATTTTCATGTGAAGATTTCAAACAAGATGTTCGGATGGAGTGGTCTAAATTGTAATTAGTACTTTAAAAAGAATATTTAACTTAAGATGCAGAACAAGGCCCTTCCCACGGTTCGGTTACAAACATTCTTTCCACCATAAGTAGTGTTCAAGCAGCTATGCCTGCTTTTCTCTATGTTCATTATTAATTTACAACTCTGTACTTTGTAAACAGCAAAACTATTTACATAATACATTTTTTATTTGCTATTTGTGGAAATTTCACATTTGTTGACTTGCCCACCGCACATTTTATTTCTCAGCAAATTTTATCAGTCTCGAGTCCATTAAAAAAGTTACTCTTCAATAATTTAAGGCGAGGGAAAACAGGTTGACATTTACTACTCTGGTCTTTAATAACTCCAACGATAAGTGCCGAATTTTATAAGCTTATACTTTTCTGTAAGCTTAGAATTTGCATGTCCCTTCAGAAAAGTATTTTTGCAGAATATATATACCAACAAATTTTAAAGACAAGTTATAAGGTTGTTGACAACATTTGAAGGGGGAAAAAATCAGGATCAGATTTTATGGTCAAGAATATATAGCCTGAATACCAGTAACCTAAAAAACTTTCTATGCACCTTAAATCTGAAGCAATCGATATTTTCGAATTTAAAAGTAGACCCAACACAAAACAATTTACATTCAACGGTTTTCGAATGCAAAATAATTTTCAAATTGTTCATAATTCTAAAATGGTTGTGTTAATTCATGCATATTTATATAAACAATATGCTGAACTGAACAAGAGTAGTAAAAAGTTTTTTTTAAATAAAATTACACAGTTAAACTAAAACTACAATATTAATAACCACGATTATGATACAACGAACATACTACATGCCTTTTATAATAAATAAAATTTGCTCATTAAAAATTACTAAAATAATATTCAAGTGTCAATATTGTTATTTGATGCTTGAATATAAGTTTGTCTAGATGGAACAATATGTTTCGGTTTAAAAAATTTCAAACTTAATTTTTTCGAAAACTAAAATACAATTTAGACGTAAATAAGTTAAAATGTCAATTATATTTACTATCGATTAGAAACAATGCTGTAAAGCAGTAGTAAAGAGGTATTACAGTGATATACAAGAATATATTTCTTTGAAGCTTAGAACTATACTCAGAAAATAAAAATTGTATAAATTTGATACACTATTTCTAGTTGTAATAAATACTTTAAAATCAATGTTTTTTTTTACGCTTGTGTTACCATGAAAGATCGTTACATCATTACCTATTGATTATTTATTAAGTAATTTGCTACTGATATTAAATTTAACTTTATCAAATTAGCAAAGAGAAGCAGCGTGACATTTGTAATCATTAGTTTATTTTAATCTGCTTATTGATTATATATATTTCAGTATGTTTATTTTTAATGTTGACAAGACAGGCCACTGCGTTTCTATTCCGATCGGCCAATCGACTTAGGATTATCAAAATACAATTAATTTTAACAATTTAGTTCTATGTTTAATGAGATCCTATTATCAAGCTTTGACGTGTCCGCGCTCGTAAGTATTTCCGCGAGTTAAAATCAAACCGCTTATCACACACTATCATTGTTATTCAAATTCTTACTTTTTGCTCCCGTCGAATATTTGTAGACGAAACAATCTACTCCCCAACTCTCCCAAAACCTGGAGCTGCATTAAGGTCTTCAAAACAAACGACTTGAGTGCAATCGGCGGCTGAAAATAAATTTAAACAAGGGAAGGATTGAAAGGTGCACCTCTTTTTAGCCTTGGAAGTGCAGAGAGAAAGAGAAGAGAACAAGAGTTTCACTGAAAGGAAAATCTCATTTTTAGCCAGCATAGCGAGTTTAACTTTATCCTACATTTCATATTTAAACTATCTTAACTGTCACTTTTATTAACAGAATTTTATTGAATACATTGCCTAACAACCTTTTAAATTAACATTTCATACTTTATTTTATGTATTTAGTTTATTTTATCCGCAAGTTTAAATAGTTTTATTTAAAAAAATTTAAGTTGTATATTTTTGTTTAAACATGTATGTATTGGAAATACTGTTTGTTACTGTCAATTGATTTATACCTACCCAGCAAATAAAAAATTGCCCATCTGCAATTGTCCCATAAAGGCTAGCCGGAGCACTGGCAACTATTGGGCAAGCAACTAACTATTTACTTATATGTAACCAAGAAAACTCAAATTGTATCTGCTTACTGTGCAACTTTAATTTGTATAAATATTATTTCCGTAGCATACAAGTGTGGAGGTTTTTAACCTTCACTATGATGATTTTGAAATCCGAAACCTGGCAGCCCTGAGTTGGATGCAATTAAATAATCACCTGCAGTTGGTGTGTGATTTTTTTTAGTTGCTCTGTTGATTAAATGATGAAAAACAATTGTTGCTTGTGCATGGCTAACCTAAACGTTATGATTTTTTTTTTATAATCCCAATACAGGGTGGAAACAAAATTCTGGAAAAAAAGTTCCCTGATATTTCCCTGACTTCCATGATGGTGTCACAAAATTTCCCTGACTTTAAAATTACATTGAAACGTTGAAATATCAAATATATGCTTTGTATAAAAACAAAGTATCCACGCTACAATACAATAAATTTACTGCATTATAAATAAAAATTTATAAGCAATACTTATTGTCAGTTAAAATAATAATTTATGGATACACAAATTATACAATTCTGGCAGGCAAAATAGTAATTAATCATGTTCTCTGTAAGCAGAGAATGCAAATTTTTCCAACTATTTCTTTTGGAGATAAATTTAAATGTTTTATATGCTTAATATTTCCTATTCCAATCTTTAAAAAATCACATTCATTAGC
Organism: Troglohyphantes excavatus; assembly: GCA_963932185.1. NCBI lineage: Eukaryota > Metazoa > Arthropoda > Arachnida > Araneae > Linyphiidae > Troglohyphantes > Troglohyphantes excavatus. The sequence goes on from OZ010671.1 coordinate 5,424,938, forward strand.
CCCTCACATGTTGCTCACAATTTCAAGGTCCAATGCACTTTGCTTTTACTGCTCCCTCAGCAGTGGTTCACGTTTTTACAAAAATAAAACTGAAAATATGAAAATGTACATAACCATACTTTTAAAAAAAAAATCTTTTTCAGAACTAAAGGAAATATTGACAACTAAATTAACCAGAATAGAGTGCATAATAGAGGATAATTGCCGTCTTAATGATCCAAATTTGAAAAATCCCTGATTTTTTGTGAAATTTCGAAAATTTCCCTGATATTTCCAGAATAAAAAATTTCCATGACAATTCCCTGACTTCCCGGTTTTCCAGGTTATGTTACCACCCTGCAATATATATTGGCCTACAATTTACCAACCAATAAAAGATGTAATACTTTCATACCACCAACTCTTGTTTTAAAAAGTATGAGCAGACTGTATTTGGGGCTGTTACGGTTCTGTTAAAGATGGAGTATGCGAATTTCCCCCCACTTTATAACGTAATCTTAAAGCCTTCATCAACCAATGGGATGGCTCAAACATTCTGAGCCAATACCAAATATTTGGTAATGCATACTTTTCATTGGAAGGTTGTGAAAAACAATTTATCTCAATGTACTTTTGCAGTTTTTCATACAACTCATCATGTAGATGCATGTTATTTATTTCAATGTACACGATACATTTGGTTTATTTTTTAAATTTCACTTCAAAACTTAAATTGTACCATTTATTGAATATATTATTGTATAATTTCACTTAAAATGTTTTTGTTGTAAAAGTTTTGAGAAATTCAGATACTTTTATTGAGAATCTATGCCTTACAATTTCAGACACAACACAAAAAAGGCAAGACAGATGTCAAGGTAGGAAAAAGTGTAAGCAGTATGGGCCATGATAAAAGAAGTGTTTTCTTTTTTAAATATGCGAAACATAGGGATGCTTGATAACCAATTAATTTTAAACCAAGGTATTGACGACGGTTTCAATTAATTAATATCGGAAGTTTTCCAGGGTCTTGAGCAAAAGTAGAGGCAAAATTATTCAACCTTTACCTCCTTTAATTATCCTTAGTATAAACACTTTGATAGACAATTTTTTTTTAAAAAAAAAGACAATCCTAAGATTAATAATACTTTTTATTCATTTTGATTACAATCTATATAAATGAGTGATTTATGTAAAATCTCACCTGATAATCATATGCTGTACAAACAGAAATAGGTGGATAATAAGTTATCAAATTTTCTGTCATTGTGCAGCTTTAGAATTGGTCAAAACAAGCGTGCTTATACTTAGGATAATCTACTTAGACTTGCCTCTTTTCTATGTTCTTTATAGATTAATCCAACCACTGCATTAACATAAATCCCTTGTGTATTTTGTAGTTATTTAATCTGCTTTTTCTATTTCTCAAAGAATAGCAGAGGCTTTATATACAATTTAATTTAGTTAAAAATTCAATTATATTATTGTTCACTTGCCGAGGCAACTTGTAAACAATCCTGAAGTTTTAATATATGCAAGTGCTTTGTTAAATTTTGTATGAAAATTGAAGAGGTGGGTGTAAGAACCAGATAGCTCCAGTTATCAAAATTGTTCAAGGACAAAAAAAAACTGCATGTTTTTTGCACAGTATAACATAAAATTACAGCTTTTTCTTTTATATTTCTATAGCCATTGCTTAGAGTGAGCCGTCTAGTTTTTAAACCAATCAATAGAAGATATTTTTTTCTTTCATAGGATAAAAAAAAAGTGGAGCTATCTGGTTCTTGCACCCACGTCTTCAATTCTAAAAAAATATTTTAAGAATGTTTACTACCATTACAATGAAAAACATCTAGTAAAATTTGCTGTCTATATTACCCCAAATATTAATGTGAAAAGTATGGCTTGTCTAATATTGAGAAAAAAATACGACACAAATGTTTATAATTATTACTTTATTGTTCCTACAGGGTTGGTTTTAAGTGGCAGCATTAGACTGGCTGTCGTATACTATCAATTTAGTAGGTACTAACTAATCAACGTTTTCTTAAAAATCAACTTGTTGGAATTGTGTACTTGAATACAACGCACTACGAGCAAAGCTTTGCCTTGCATATCATTTTCAATATCCAATTACCAGTAGTCTTGCTTAAAAGTACTTGCAATTAAAACTAAACTGGCGAATCCAATCAACGATTGTTAAGATTGGTCTTTTATTAAAACTAAACAATACGACTCCCAAACAGACCCTCTGTAACTTCTCGTGTTCGGAGCAAGATGCGAGTGTGTATACGAGACGACAGCAGGAAAGTCAAAGGACGCATTTGGGTTTGGAGGTTCCGTTAAGTGACGACATTGACCCCGATCATGCAAGTGGACCAACCACAAGTCAAAAGAATGCAGCTCATGCGGCACTTTGACAATTCTTTTGACTTGCAATTAAGCCTTAGCTACTGTGGTCTTGGTAATCTTACCTACATTAGGAGTGGACGCTTCTTCGTAGGAAAACAGCAGGCTGATCCGCAGAAGCGCTGCCTGGTTCAAAATTACCCAAATCATCCTTTGGCGATAAACGCTGGCTGATGTCGAGCATGACGTGCCCCTACAAGACAGCATTAGTGTGCATCAGGTATTGGGTAGTTAAGTCACGTGGCCGCCCAATCGGATTCCACCCCAAAGCGTATGGTTTTCGAAAGCTTGCTTATCGCACAGAGCTGAAACCTTGATGTGTAGATATTCATTAGTTTTAATGATTAGCTGTCCGGTTTTATTTGCTGAAAACCCATAAATGTATACCCAAATATGGAAAAATTTAGAATTTCCAAGTTAAGAGCTATACCTGGAACGTCATTTGTTTTTGTTTTTAAATACGATACAATAAAGTTAAATACAAATTATCATTTAAATGCAAATTTTAATTTAAGTTTTTGTTTTTACATGAATATTTGCTTTAGAGAATTAAAATTTATTAACATGTCAGTATGCTTAACCCTCTAGTCCTAATCAGTGTCAGAGTACTGCTCCGTTAGACCAGTGGTCGGCAAACTCATTAGACAACAGAGCCAAATATCAACAGTTCAACGATTGAAATTCTTTTTGGGAGCCAAATTTTTTAAACTTAAACTATATAGATAGGTACATTGTTATTAAATTAATTAGGGTAGTCCTAGGCTGGCTACTGCACATGCGCGCCCGCATGTGGTATTTTGTGAAAGAGCCACACTTAACGGCCAAAGAGCCGCATGAGACTTGTAAGCCGCGGTTTGCCGACCACTGCGCTAGCCTAATGTAAAAAGTCAACAAGCAAAAATTTTGCTACCATATTGATTGTTTACTAACTAAGCATTTCCGGATTGTTCAATAACTGTTACCAATTGCTCATTGTGTGCCAGCAAAGGTGTTTGTTTCATTTGACCAAGGTTTAAAATTATGAGGCAACCGATCACTTAACAAAAATGATTTGATGTGGATGGCCTTGGTGCATTTTCACACATTTGGCATTTGAGTTCGTTGAACAGAACAGTTATCAGTAGTTGTATCAATATTTTTAAAGGTGTTCGGGGTTTAGCAGTTAAAACTAATAGTAGTGGTATATTTTACATTTGCGAAGTTTAACAAAGGTGCTGTATTTGTTACTATGTTTAGAATTAAGAAAACAGATAGAGGCTAGATTTCTGATAAGCTAGTGAAACTACATTGAAGACTTCGGACTCGTTAGTTCTGAAACGGTTCAGAGAAGTAGCCCTACAAACTATAAGGCATTCGTATCTTTTATGTACCTGTGTTTATTCCAGAAGGTATTTTTTGCCCTGCTCACTCTTGGCAAAAATCAATTATACATCCTCATTTAAATGCATTTTTCTCACAATAGTGCCCTTTTGTACAATGTTTAAGTACAATGTTATACAACAACTGGCACACCTTGTGTGCAGGTAGAGTAATGTAAAGGGGGATTCTTTACTTGTTTTCGTGCGTGTTAATAACTGTCCTTTTTTTCATATTTAAATTGATACTATTCCAATAAACCTAATTTCTTTTTTCTTTACTAGTACCTTTAAATGGTATGCAGAACTACATTGTGCTGCAAAAATAAAAACAAGTGGGCTTTTCTGGCGTATAATTATATATATTTGAAATCCACTAAATATGTCTTTTCATATTATACCAAGCAATGCATGTTTTCGAAATACTTATTTTTCATATAAAACGAAAGTGTTTTTCCATCCACCATGTTTCATTTGTGTGGGAGAAAAATAAATACAACATATAATACTTGCTGAATCCTAACAATTCATTTGACCCATCATATCAATGATGGAATTTCTTTCAAGAGCTCTGGAAACCCATCTTTGGCCTCCTCGCCTTTAGGTACTGGTGGTAGATCATGATTTTAGTGTATTTAAAACCTGAGACTAACACAGTAGAACCGAGTGATTTTCATATTATGTAAAATTCTGCATCCAGTGAAGTGCATTTTTTAAAGTAACAGATGTAATTTTTAGGGATGAAACGCATATCCAGTTTTTAAATATCTAGTAATTATCCGATATCCGAAAACAAAATGCAGGATAACCGGATGAATAATACGTAGCAGATTTTTTTTTGTGACGATCAATTATCTTTTGTTCTTGCTTTAAGTACCTTCCTGAAAATACTAAAAATGTATTCGGAATTCTCTCAGGCTATTCAGGTGAGTCAAGAGTGGAGTGATAATTTTTTCATTAACCCGACAGTGTTTCAGACACTGTGGGTCACAGAAAATAGATAGTAAGGAAAGATATGCTGCAGAAAATGTGAGACATCTTCCGAGTTTGAACAATGAAGAACCCACATGGGTGGTTGTGTGTAGGGTGCAAAGGTACATCTCTGCTATATATTATAATTTTCTTTTATTCTCCAGTCTAGTAAGAGCTAGTTTTAGCATTTAAATATAGCACAATTTAGATCAGTAACCGGAAATATTTCAAAATTACATTTGCAAAAGCATAGTACAGTACAGCTCTTACTGTTTCAAAATCAGTATGAATATGAAGTTTTTTAAAGAATTGTTGGAGATATTCTTGTCATAAAAAACAAAAAACTGCTGGAAATCCGACAAATTCCAGTTCGGATATCAGGTATGTAAAGCATGCTGGATATTTGATATCCGATAAAACCGCTATCCGGTTCATCCCTAGTAATTTTAGATATATGTTTGACAGGATTTTTATACATTCAATACAATTGGAAACGGCCCAATTCCTAAAAGAACTAGTACGGTTTATTTAAAAAATTTGAGTAATTTATTTTTTAGTATGGGAAAACTTAACATAAACATGGCTACCGCTTTGTAGTTGTAAACAAAGATGGATATTTTTATTTAATTGTTTGAGTTCATATGTTGTCAAAGTATTTTTAACTTGAGGAAAATTAGAAAATCTGGGTTAGTGAGGAAAATTTCCATGTACGAAAGTTTTACTACCAAACTTGAGTATTCAGGTTATCATGATACACAAGAAATTCCTGTCCTGCATCATTTATTAAAATCTATTAAGCACTTAATCCTGAGTGTCGCTCGGGCAGAGTGTCTGCTTGACCATCCCGAGCCTCACCCGGGACTCGTTATTTATTCAAAATAGGGATACACAAATTTACACACACTATTTAAAGTCATCTGCTGTACCACTGAGAAGACAATTGAATACATTAATTAACTTGCAAAATGTACTTGAAAGCTATAACTTGGTTGAACAAAAAGTATGCTACATAGCGATTAACACTATAGAACCAAAACAAACCCTTATTAGATCTGCATGTATTCTATGATGGGAATACCAAAAAATAAAATTTGTATCAGTCGCCAACATTTAAAAAAAAAAGCACTTTTTTTTCCCACAACACGTTTACAAACTTATTTTTATTATAAATTTCAGCAAAGAAAAGATTTTATTAAGTATTTAAGATGTTCTATTTTATTCAACGGGTTTTTTCAATACAAATGCATGCATTAATTAAAAAAAAACATGACAATATAAGATTTAGAAACAAAAAAATTGAAAACCAAAAATTTAATTAAATAAGGGAACAAGTTAACATCTTAACAATATTTTTTCTAAAGTGGATTTAAACAAATCCTTTAGTTTTAAGGTATGAACATTTTTTTTTTTTTTAAATCGATCTAAAGAATAAAATAATTGTTTTGTATTCTAACTACAAATCCCTAAGCCGAGGCAGACTAACCTTCGAACTTGACCATTTAAAATTGAACAAAAAAAAAATACAAATACTTGTATTTAAATATAAATTAAACTCCATAAACAGTTTGGAGGTGTACCTATAGTCCACCATGAAAAGTATGGAATCCAAATACAATTTCGGATTTTTAAATTTAAAATGAAATGCTCATGCAAGGACAGAAAGTGCAAAGCAACAGGAAAAGCAAGAAAAAGTGAGTGCCAACATTTAAGAATTTAAAATAAATTTAGTGGAGAAGTTTAAAAAAATTATGAGTAAATGTGCCATTATGCAACAAACAGTATTTGAGAACTCAAAATGTATCAAAAAATTACTTTTTACAAATAAATTATAGTAAAACCTTGTTAACATGAAAGATTTAGATAAAAATTTAGCTTAAAATGAAATATATTTTTGACTGCAAAGGATACAGAGTAATGATTAAATTATTCGTTTAGTATGAAATAATTTTACGAAATGTCCAGTTAAAAAAACTGGCTTAAGTCAAAAATAGTTTTTTTTAGTTACAGTTTTCTTAGACAATAGTTTTAGATTTGAGATTCTGATAAGAAAAATCCAGAAAAAAATTATTGAAATCAAAGATTTAATTTTTTAAATCAAAAGGTTACGAATGAAAAATTTCACAACTTTTTTTATACTACAGTTACATTTTCAGTGCAGCAATTTAATACTACTATCAATCCCATGGTTTTTTTAATGGCTACTCTAAAATTGAAAGAGATGCATTCCAATATTCAACCTAACTTTTATAAGATGCATTACAATACACGATACAATACTTATATACGGAATGCACATATGTATACAATTGGAAAATAATAAGATAGATTTTATTTTGTACAATATTTAATGAAAGTTTTATAAATATTTTTATACCAATTAGAAACAACAAAGTTAACGAAGTAACAAATATCCTAGGATGCTAGCTAACTGAAAGTTTTATGAGTTATCGGAAAATAGAGAGCTTCATAAAGAAAATAATTTTAGTAGGTGTAGCATGTTGTCCTATTCAATGGAATTATTAATTGCTAAATTTTAGTTAACATACATTTTTTGATAAAATGCAGCTATAAGATTTTTAAAAAGGATATACTACTGAATCAATGAAATTATTACGAGCTGAATTTTAAATTATTTTATAAGTTATATTTTATAGCAGTGGTTTTAAAAAACATTCTTCTCGTGAAAATCAACAAAATAGTTTATAAATCGAAATAGACATAACTTATTAAAACTCGACTAGTTACAATTCATATATAATTACAGTAGAAAGTCAAATTGGCGGGACTTTTCAGACAATTCCGAATTTTAGATCACCATGACAGTTATTAACATTCCACAAGTTCTATGCGAAACAAGTCCGAATTCCCATCCGGAATTGATATTTCCCACATCAAATTTCAATTTTCTTTAACATGGATATCAAAACTATTCAAAGAAATAGCCGAGTTAAAGAGAAAATAAAAAGTTGATAGCTGTTATTGCAATTGGAGCCAGATCGAAAAGAAAATCGCTAAAACGTTAATGTTTCACTAGATAACATTATTATAGCAGAATTGATATTTCTTAACATTCTACACATGGGTTTGTCCACTTTGTGTGACAAGAAAATAGGATAACTTTGTGAGGTTTAAATAGATATAAGATCACGTGGTACACACTTAACCTCTCCCCCTACCCACCCCTGCAAGCCGATTCGTCAAGAAAACTTACTGAAAACAGGAAAACCTCAACATTCAATACATTCTGGGCTTGTCCATTTCATGTGCTAAGGAGCGAGATGACTGCATGGCTTAAATGGATGCCTGCCCATGTAGTAATCTTCATTCCCCTCCACTCTGCCAACCATCTGCTTCATTACGAAAAAATACTGATAACATTATTATAGAAATGGGATTTCTTAACATTCAGAGTTTGCCTATTGAACTCTACTCAGTGTTCACTCTAGAAATAAAAAGGGGCAGGGCGCTGTTAGCAGAAAAAGGGCACCCCGTTTTTAGAAAGGCACTTTCAAAAGAAAATTTGGGGTGGGCGTGGCAGTCGTTGACACATCGGACCCGTGACCAAACAAAAAATTCCGATTTGTTGGTTGACATTGAGCTACAGCTGCATATTGAGCTATTGGTGACGGCTCAGGGCTTATCTCGAAGGAAAGAGCAGTACAAAATTGATGTCACTTTGTGGAAATACTACTTGAAATCCAAAACTTGACATTTTAAAATTAATGTTTTCGCTAAAAACCAAATCGTAAAGTAGCTTGAATTAGGCCCCTTGCAAAACTGATGAAAGGGCTACTAAATCCAAAATTTGGTAATAAAACGTCTAATCTTGTAATCTCGCCCCAAACCACCTTACAGGCAACCAATATGATTCTTGGAATGCCCCGTGCTCGAAATTACCGCGGAATGATCGTGATTTCACAACACGCTTAGTTAAAACGAAGTTTGTTTTTCTACTGTCATAATTCACTTAATTACAATTTACACAAAAAAATTTTAATCAATGACTTTTTAAAAGACAGCTAGGTAAGCAAGGATGCTTGTGCTTAACTAAAAAGGACAATAGGGGCGGCATTTTTTGAAAAAGGGGCATGAGGGCGCTATCGAGATGAAAAAAGGGCGGGCAGGGCGGACCGCCCTTCAAAAAACGTCTAGAGTGAACACTGCTCTACTTGTTTAGATACCTCACTTTGGAGTGCCAATGTAAGAGGTAGCTTTGCGATGTTTAAATTAACACATGTACACAGGGAGAACTTCATTCCCACCTCTTTTCATGTTATTCCGCCAGATTTGTAGATTGTGGAAAAAGGAAGTTTAGATATTTTGTTTCAATATATATACAATTAAGAAAGGTCAGATATTACATCATTCCGGATTTTCTACTGTACTTCATAATTGCAATAATTAAAAAAAAATATCATATAGGTTGGAGCTTTTCGTACCAATTGTAAGAAATTATGTATCTATATGCTAAATGACTTGGTTAAAATGTATTTCACGGACCACCTGATTCTTGCTGAATCTAGTAACCCCACACGGGGAAAATTGAGGCATTCTTTGATTTGGTAACAAACTCTGTTTATGTCCCAAAAATGGGTAAGCGTAGAGAATATCACCTTTTTCGAAAAATTGCCAAGAGGTACCTAGAACTATGTTTTAACTAGGGATGAAACGGATATCCGGTATCCGGCATGCTTTTTAACTATCCGATATCCGGAAGTAAAGTTCCGGATATCCGATTTTCCATGCCGGATATCTGGATGAATAAAACATCGAAGATTTTATTTTGTGGCGATCAATTTTCTTTGTTCTTGCTTTAAGTATGTTCCTGAAAATTCTGCCAATGTATTCACAGTATGCAGATTCTCCCTTTAACAAATAGAGACTTTAAAAAACCCACTTTTTTTCAAATTTTTAACTTTAAAATTATATTTTTAACGAATCGTTATGGTGGAGAGTCATCACATCTCACAACTAATATAAAGTTGAATTAAAACATAAATTTCTCAAAAGTTTAAGCAAACTTGAATTGTCATGTTTGGAATGAAAGCGCATACGGTAAAATTACAATTATTCAGAAATTAAGTGTAAAATGTACAAAACATACGACCATTGCTAGCAGCACCCTAGAATAACCCTTTGTAAATAAAAAAGTTTTTTGAATGTTTATTCAATTTTGATATCACTTTAAAGATAAGAAATTGGGAAATATTACAGAATAAAAAAATATTTTTAAATTTTTGACCGATTTCCGTTTTTTCTAGTGTGTATGAGAAGTTATTTTCATAAAAAATAAACTGCCGGATATCCGGCAAAATCCAGTTCGGATATCCGGTTTGTAATGTGCGCCGGATATCCGATATCCGGCAAAACTACTATCCGGTTCATCCCTAGTTTTAACCAATGATTTCGAAAATTGTTTCAAATTTAAACTGAACTGAATTAGAACAGACATTATGTTAGAAAATACATAAAGGTCGAAATGATCCTTGGCTAGTTTAGCATTGGTTGGAGCTCTAAAGTTGGTAAAAAACTCAGACTAAAAATCTTAATAAATTAAACAAAAACATATTTGGTTGCAAAAGTTGAAAAAATATAATTTTTTACCAAATATAGAACTTTTCCTACTAGAAAGTAACAATTTAGTAAAATTTCTGAAACTCCTGTTAAATGTAAGAAATTGCAAGAATTTTCTTATTTTTACTCAAGATTCTAGACAAGTCAAGATTAGTCATCCTATATTATTATGCATAATGACATTAAAACATGTTTTCATGTAATAAAGCAGTTATTGATTGCCGATAATTATTCGCAAAAATTAAATAAATTTATCACATTAACCGAAATTGTTATCTTGTAATTTAGTGCATAACTGAAATAATGATTACGTGATAAAAAAATACATTAAAAATCTTTTTTAATTTAAGGCATTGGGGGATAACTAAAATAATCACAAAATTAATTTTCTTAATGAAAGATACTGGAAATATAAACTAAACTCTCTTCAAGTAAAAACAAAGTAACAGATTAGGTTAAAATTTACTCGATGGTGCCCTTGATCTTTCACCAAATCTAATCATTATTTTCGGCAACCCTGTCGAAGGAAAATGGAGTTCTTTGGCAACAAACGAGATTGTATTAAAGAATGTGTTAGCTTTAAGATTATTGCTTTTTCAGAAAAGTTGATATAGGGAAACCGTACAATACATTTTAACAACAAATTCAATATTTAGTTCATCACTCAGAGAGTTCAAAAACAGTCTTGCAAGAAGTCCTACGGAAAAAGCTAGCTGGGATTTCTGATGGTGACAAAATTCTAAAAGGTTCAATTATTAATGCTTAAATTTAACAATTCTTTATCAGCATGCTGATTTGGACCATCCAAGCTTGGATAACAGATACAAGAGACGTCAGTGTATTGGCGACTTTTGAAAAAAGCGGCAAAACATCATGAATTATAAATGATACCCATTTTATTAATATCACCGAAGATATTTTGTTTAGATATTCATGAACAAGGAATCATAGCGATATGAGCGGCATTTGTTTTGTTTTTAAAACTCTAACGTTATGATTTTTGACAAAATGCATATATAATTCCTAGTGTACGGTGCCCCTGCCAATTGTGATTTGGCGACAATTGGTGTGCGAAATTTTGGGTCAGGTTTACTGTACGGTCACCCTTGGCGCGATTTTTCCGCATTTGGCGATAATTTTTTTTTAATGGCAACCCCCCTCCGAAACGACAAGGAATTGCAGCAACCCTATTGGACAAAAGTCGCCAAAATTGCGACTTTTGGCGAGATTTTGAAAAAGTCGCCAAGGGTGACCGTACAGTAAACCTTTACCGAAATTTTTTATATTTTGACAATCCTATTTCATGGCGTTCCTTGCAATGTCATGATCTACGACAATCCTATTTTTTTCCTTGTACCGTTTCACGTTGTTTGCCAAGGCATTGGCGCCAATTATCAGGTGGCACCATACACTAGGAATTTACCGCATTAGCTTATAGGTAACATTAGATTATCGTTTTACTTATACCAGTGCAGTAAACTAACCCGAAATTACAGGAACACTGGATTTATATTCCTTAAAGCTAGATATCAAACAAAAGTAACTACAGTCTATTAACATGTTGATTACAATGGAACACACTGAAGATTTCAGTTCATCATCATTAAACATGTAAAAACTAATGTTTAATGCACGAAAATATGATCATATATTCATTACAAGTACATTGGAATTACATTTCTGAAAAAGAGCAATACAAAGCACATACATATTTACAACAACGAATGATAATGAGAAATCCATTATAATTGCAGAGAATACTCGTCGATCGACGCATGCTAAATGAGCTGTCGAAAACATTTCGAACCTATTCAAAACTCAATGAATAAACCTATAATTTTACCTCCGTAGGTGGATTCTTTGGTTGTTCAGATGATGACTGTGTATTATTGCTATCTGCAGCTGGCGCTTGGGAATCAGGGAATGCTGCAGGGTACGGTGCAGCCGTGTTTGCAGCTTGACCAGCCACAGGCACGGCACCCCCATACGCATACTGTGCTTGACTAGCCCAAGCTGCGGCCCATTGCTGCTGCATTTCTGGGGTCATTGCTGCATAGTTATACCCAGCCGGCCACTGTGTAGCACCAACTTGTCCGGCAGCGGCTGGTTGCACAAACCCTGCCGCTGTTGGGCTTGCTGTAACAGCAGGAGTTCCACCCCACGGCCACGCTTGATACATATCTAGTTCGCAAAGGCTATTAGAATATCCTAGGCTAAAAAATTCAAATAGTTTACAATAAGTTTAAGTTGTAACACTACAGTTTCCAATAAAATGGTCCTTTTTTCCGTTTAGGCATAGAGTTTCGAAACATCGGCCATTTTCTTCCTCATTCGGTTTACAGTAATGTTCCACTCACTGATATGTAAAAAAATAACAACCGGTTTTCTTTCACCTGTTCTATTAACTGGTAGAGAACGATCTGTTCTTGGACTATGGGAGTACCTGTTCTTTTCTATTTCTAATCCCAAACCCTTCTAGTTAGCGATGATTTAGCACACTTTATGCTAAAGTATACATATTTCGACCATTCATTTTGTTATTTGTTAGCTAATTTTTAAAATCGGCCATGTCATCCGTGATTTTTTTTTTAATATTACAAAAACTGCTTGTCCCAAACTATTTCGTAAGTTTCTAAATAATTACAAAGTCTAAGTAGTATGCATATTTTTACACAAAAAAAATTAATTTCGTATAAGAATTTAATTTATTTTAAATTTAAATTATGGTTTCTATATAGTGTTAAGTCAGACCCAAAGGAGATAGCTCCTCAAATCCGTCTATGTTCGAAATATAGATATTTTTTTTCCTTTTAGACAAAAAATTTTGGGTAAAATTACACACTTTCAATTAATCACATACTTTACTATTTAAAAGATATAGGGCGGCTACAAATTGTTGGGGCGCCGGTCATTGATTGACTATATCACTCTATCACATTTAGCTGTAATTGCCACACAACGTTTTTTACCCAACTACTTCGCTTATATTGTAAACAAGTCGCTTAGCTTTAGTAACAATTAACCATGGAGGTAAGATTAACAAAGTAGTTATTGCAAAAAAATATTACAAAAAAAAGCGAAAGCATTAAAAAAAGATTTATTATGTGTAGTTAAACATCCAAGCAATGGCCATTTGCCCAACAATTTGTGACCACCTTGTACAATTTAAATTTATAGCTCATTCGCAAGCTTAGATAAGCTAAAGACCCGGGAACGATACTTCGTATTTTTGAACCTTGGTCAGATGACGAGGAAACACGGCACCCAAAGCCTTCTATAGACGTCGGGACTTTTGATGCAGATCAGATTTATCGTGCAACAGTCCCGTATACACGCCGGTAATTTTTGTGGATGGACGACATTCTTAGTATTTTGTAGTGAAGCTGGCAACCCTCCAATCACAAGATCACTATTTTTTTACTTTTCTTAGTCAAGTCCGTCGCACAGGATCGAACCAGGAACCCTTTGATTCCCAGCTGACGCCCTTATCCACTCGGCCACGGAGGCCTGGGAAGCACGGGACCTAACATTTCAGAGGTTATTTTTCAAGAGCCCCCGCGAAGGCCTCCGTGGACGAGCGGTTAAAGGCGTTCAGCTACTAAACCGAGGATTGGTGGTTCGAACCCGTGCGATTGACTTGACAAAGAAAAGTAAAAAAGTAGTGATCTTGTGATCGGAGGGTTGCCAGCTTCACTACAAAATACTAGAAAAGTCGTCCAGAACATCCGCAAAAATTAACGGCGTGTATACGGGACTGGTGCACGATATATCTGATCGGGGTTCAAAGTCCCGACGTCTATTGCAGGCGTTAAGTGCCAGTTCAGGTGTTTCCTCGTCATCTGACCATTGGTTCTAAAATAACGAGGTGCATGTATGAATGTGTATGTGTTCCCGTGTCTTTCCTTCGAGTTTGATCCCGAACCGTCGCCAATAGCTCACTGTGCAGCTCTAGTGCGACGTTAATTAACCAAAACCAAACCAAACCAAACCAAGAGCCCCCGCACTTTGTTCAAATGTTGCCCAAATACTTTTTTTAATAGCGCTTTTTAAAAACAAAATATAAATAAACTGTTTTACTGCTTTCACTGTAAAAAAAAAAGCTACTTAAAAATAAGTACCTGAACTTACTCGTTTTTCTTTGAGTACAATTGCATCGTAAATGAGCGTACTCAAGTAAGTAATCGTACTTTCGTTAGTAATCGTAAAGTAATCGTACTTTCTCAAAAATGAGCAGTGTGACTTAATATTACTAATATCAGCTTCTGTTCAAGCCATCTTAACAAAGCGACCTGGCACACTTAAATAGTTGTTCAGAAGATGGTTTTCCTATTATTTGATGTCGATTGCTTAAATGGAAACTGAGTGATAACAACTCAATTATCTTACTTCCCATTCTTTTGGCACACCTTTTTAACAATGCTTCTGTTTATAACATCTTCACGTCGTCCTGATAGTATAACTGATACGGCACTGGACTGCGGTATCCGAGGATCTGCGCTCGATTCCCGCGGTAAGTCTTGGTTATAATTGTTGATATTTATTGAAAGTGATTTCTGAAGGTATCCTATGTAGGCAAGCAACTACTCTTTTTATCCATATTTAATTATTATACTCATTTTTGAGAACATGTCTTTTTAAAAAATGAAGCTTGTGTATTCAGGGCTTTGATATAAGCATCGAATTTACTAAAAAATGGGTACATTTTACTTAGTTTTGAGTACCTATTTTAACAGTGTTGACAAAACAAGGGAAAATGTCGTACCCTAACTCCCACCCGCTACTGCAGACGTGCAAGCAGTTCCTTTACTGAACTCGCAAGTAATGAAAATAATGTCATTTACAGAATCCAATCTCTGTAACTAGTTGTTACTTGAATTTCTTGGTGAATAATAGCACGTGGTGAAACCCCCTGCTAAATTAAAAAATCACATGATTTCGGCTGCACTAACATTTTCGACCACGGGCCTCCACTGACTTCTGTGATGTATAAAAATCAGAATCTGTATTATTAGTTTTTAATTTAGTTTATTATCTTGCTTCTGTTAGGGATGGCGGCTAGTTACATTCTACACCATATTGCTGTTACGAATGCTATGAAATCGGACTGCTCAAGAGCAGGGCCTGATAACCGAATAGGCCCGTGAAGCCCAGGCTTACACTTTACAATTTTATGGGGCCCCCAAAAGTCACATATATTATATAAATATTTAACAGACCTAACATAATTTGCTACTAAATTTTAAAAAATTGCATTCAAAACTTCAGTAAACTAAATTGTCATTTGTTTTGTTAAATTTGTTCGAATATTAGAAGAAACAGAATCAAAATATACAGAATATTAGGAATAAACATTAACTATTAGTATGTTTTGATATATTATTTTTTAATATGTTTTATTTTACTGCCAATAAGGGGTAAATATAGTGGGGCATACAAAAGTTTGATTTGATGTTCCAGCGGGTCTATTTGAAAGCAATGAGGCCCCCATTTAAAGGCGAGAGGTTGCCATCATAAGAGAAAGTTTCGGTTCTCACCAGTGGCGGACCGTGGTCGAAAATGTTAGTGCAGCCAAAATCGCGCATCTCCCCCTGTCCAAAACCATACATGAACGGACATTCTTTAAAATTTATTACTCAAACTCAAATCAAAGTTTCCTTTCAACTTTTATGAAAGATAACATGTGAAAAAAATAGAAAACACTTCCTTATTTTTTGAAAATTAAATCAATCCTTATTTCTTTTAAACTTGCGAATCGGTCAATTTTAATTTAAAGAAACAAACAACACACGTGTAAACTAATCGAAAACTATTTCCGTTTGGGGAGATTCTTCGAAATTCTCGTTTTCCTCTACCCCGCTCCGCCGATTTTCGCAGGAACCAATCATTTAATCAAAATCCCAAGTATAGCAGAGTTGAAAAAATCCTTTTTGGTTGCATTTATGTCGTCATATCTTCCATTTTAGCGTTTAGGCAAAGTCATACTACGTAAGGTTGCCATGGCAACAAATGCAGCCGATTTCGAACTTCCCTTTTGGCTGCAGTTTTGATTGAATAGAGTCCCACCCCCCTGAATTTGTGCATTACGACAACAGGTTTGCTATTTATCGGAGATTTTTTTTACTTAACGTTAAATTTCATCTTCATTTCCAATTCTAATCTTCATTTAAGAAAATTAGTAAAATATATAATTTTAGACTAATAAAATTAGGTGCAGTCCGGCTGTACATGCTGTAGTGCACGAGCCGCCACTGGTTCTCACGGATTCTACTGACCATATATGGATGTCTGGAAACCCTAAAAGTTGAATAGTTCCAATAATCTGAAAACCTTAAAAGTTGGAAATTTCAACTTCTAAAAATCCCCGAGTTGGGAAAATTTATACCTGAAGAAAATCAATATTATTAGCACCTAGGAAATATTAGAAATTGACCAACTTGTAAAATTACATTTAAATTTTAGCTAGAACGGACACTACATAGGAATATGAGTGCAACAAATCAATGATTGTGAAAGAATACTGTTTAACATTACCTAATATATAAAAAAAAAAGAAGAAAAATGTCGATATGTTGAAACTGGGAATTTTCATTCGCCATCATAATTTCCCTGCTTCCTGGATATTAAGAAAAAAAAAATTCACAAGCCTTGATTGCTAATTTACTCAGAAAAAAAATTTCGAATAAAAAAAATTTCTAGCGAACTTTTTTTCACCTTTTGATTTTGCCCCCCCCCCCCCCCCCCCCCCCTCACTTTCAGCACCCAATCATCGTCACTGCGAGTAAAAAAGAAGATAAAAAAATGTTCTAGGGAAGAAGGTTAAAGAACTGTTCTGGAAAATTAACAAGTACCGGTGACAACTGTTCTTTAAAAAGAACGGAAATAGAAAATTAAAGAAACGTATGATAAAGATAGAAGTTGAAGTAAATGTTTTGAAAATTAAACCAACAAATAAGTGTTAAAAACATTGTGCTATCGGATCAACCAAGGTAACTTTTTCACAATAAAACAGTTACTGCTTTAAAAAATCTCTACTAATCTATTACAATTCATATTTTACGATAAATACTTTATACAAATTTTATTTAAAAATAAAAGCATTCATAAAGTTTGATTTGCTTTGATTTTTAACCTGTAGAGCAGTAAGCGGATTCTCAACATATTGCGCCAATCAGTTATTTTCAGAAAATTTCTATTCAAAAAGAAACAAATTTAAATCGTTTATAAATCTTTAAATTATCCATTTTTAGTTAAGTTTTTTCTCATAATAATCATTAGTCATAACAAATTAAATGAAACGGCTTTCTGGTAGATGGCGCTCCGTAATTAGCAGCACAGCAGCATAGCGTTTTTGTTTACGTTGCTAATGCTGTGTTTATTACACAAAAATTTAAAAGGCCTAAGTAATTAAACCCCATTACTAGTAGAAAAATGATAATGTAACATTCTTTTTCCTACGTCAACATGTCGCAAATAACGTTAAAACCATTGGATGACGGGCAAACAGCCGTTGCAATTCCACTAGGTAAAACGACTATTGGGCGAGGATCTTTACTTGGCGTACGTATATTTATACACTTATGTACTCTTTGGATTTAGTAAACACAAGTATTTATGGTGTTAAAAATGTATTAAAAAAGATACGATCTCAAACAAGTGGTATGCAGTAGTAAGTAGCTCCCAAATAGTCTGCCAATGTTGCGTACTAGTTGGAAAATGTATTAAAATATTTGTTTCTAATGAATGCCTATGTTTGATTTTGTACACCCTTTTGATTTGTTTATTGAATATAATCTTTGTTCGATGTATTTGTTAGATTTTTAGTGTTAACCGGCAACCCGTTTTCGGCCAATACCTGCCAATGTTCCACAATGTGTTTAAGATACGAACTGTATTATAATCCTATGGTAATTTATCGAAATAAACATTTTGCACCAAGTGATGTTTAGTTTTCACAATTTAGCTTCTACCTTTCTATTTTAATCTTCAAATAAGATAATAAAATTAACCTTGAATGATATAATAATGGGGCACTACCTCAAGGCATCAATATTAATGTTGCCAAATATGATTTCAGTTAAAAGTGGCAATCCTGCGCTATACTTTCATATTATGTTTTACATGTATACATAAATTCTTATCTCTTGAATGTGCAGCAGTAACACTGATATATCCCTTAAGTTAAGTAAATAATCACCAAAATGACGTCGTGTAAGTTTTTCGGGTTAATTCCTAGTGTACGGTCGCCAAATCACATTTGGCGACAATTGGTGGACGATATATTTTATATTTTGGCAACCCTATTTTATAACGTTTCTAGCAATATTATGATGTACAGCAACCCTACTTTTTTTCTCGCATCGTTTTACATTTTGCCAAGGCATTGGCGCCAATTTCCAGAATCGCGCCAAGGAGGCACCGCACACTATGAATGTACCGTTTTTCGTTTATCTCATTGGTATAAAGTATAACAATTAACTCCACTTACTTGTTTATGCGACAGATATTTGGTGTAATAATTGGTAAATCTGGGAAAATTCATTTGTTGGGGGGAGGGCTTTTATTCTTAATTTTTACTGATGAAATAAGTTATCCTTGTAAAATGTGTCGAATTTTCATGAAAAATAGCCCATTTCAGCTTTATCTATATTGATTTTCAAAGGTGAGTAAATGTCTGTTACTTTACACATATGACTTTTGGTCGTCCTGTTCATATTATTTTGTTCAATAAAAAAAAATCTAGCTATTATAAGTCCATTTATCAAAAACTTAAAGGAAATGTTGTGTGTTAATTGTTCTATTCTCTCATGCTAAATGTGCGGGTTTTTAAAACGTGATTGAATTCTGATTTTTTTGCTTAGATTTTATTTGGGAGTTGTCAGATTGTGACTGAAGTAGGAACCCGGTTACCATAACAACAAATTTGTTTATCGGTCAGGAATAAGGTTGCAATGAGACGCAATTTGACCTTTTCACCTTATTTGGTCGTGGTTGATATGAAATTAGGCGCTGGTGCATGTTAAATCATAAAATAAAGTCATATATAAGAATAAGATATAGCATTTGTGATAAGTTAAATGAATTTTTTTAGAGTTATAAATATTAAGTTATTGCAATGTTCAACGTTTTAACCAAATCACAACTTCGCAAATGTCCATTTTTACAAGTTTGAGAAATATAATTTTATATATGCTTTATGATCGATCTTTCAGTTTAAAAAACTCAATTTGTCCATTTCAAAACAACTTTTTGGTTATAATGATGATACCTCAGAAAATAGTTTCTTATACCTCATAGGAAAATTTTGTTTGCTCTTGGGAAAAATCCAGGATTTTTTTCTCTAAATGTGTATGAACTCTGAATAAATATATAGGAGCAAAATTTAATTTCAATTAAAGCTTGAATTTTCACAAGTTAATTTTTTTTATATTTTTAACTACATGTTACAGAATGTGACAAAAAAAAATGATTTTATGAAACATCCAGAAAATCCAAAATAAATTGTTTAAATATAGTGTTGAGCATGTAAGCAGTGTTCACTCCAGGCATTTTTTGAAGGGCGGCCCGCCCTGCCCGCCCTTTTTTCATCTCGATAGCGCCCTCGTGCCCCTTTTTCAAAAATGCCGCCCTCTTTTGAAAAAATTCCGCCCTTTTTGCCCGTTTCAGTCAAGCACAAGCGTCATTCCTTTTCTAATTGTCTTTAAAAAAAGGCATCGATTAAAAAAAAATTATTAATTTTTTTTATTATTGTAGATACCTTTTTTTAACTTCGTCTGTTGTGAAATCTTGATGATTCCGCGGTAATTTCGAGCACGGGGCATTCCTCGAATCCTATTGGTTGCCTGTGCCCGCATATGAAATGCTAAGTTTTTTTTTCTGCATTTTTTTTTAAAGAGAAGTGGGGCAAAGTTGCAAGACTAGGCATTTTATTACCAAACTTTGGATTTAAGTAGCCTTTTTATCAGTTTTGTAAGGGGTCTGATTAGGGCTACTTACAGATTTGATTGTAAGGGAAAACATTAATTTTTAAATGTCAAATTTTGGATATTAAGTAATATCTACATAAAGATACATCAATTTTGTGCGGGTGTTTACTTCGAGATTAGCCCCGAGCCATCAACAATGGCCCACTATGTAGCTCTTGTGCAATATGCAGAACTTTCTTTTTATTGATCACGGGTTCGATGTGTTAATGTGTGGCCACGCCCACGTCAAACATTTTTTTAAAGTGCCGTTTTAAAAATAAGAAGTGCCTTTTCAAAAACTAGGTGCCCTTTTACTGCCTACAGCACCCTGCCCTTTTTTATTTCTAGAGTGAACACTGATGTAAGTGAAAATCAAAAATGTTGTTGCGTTAATATTTAAATATAAGTAAAACATACAAAATATTAAAATTTCATAACATTTAAAAGAAATGTGGTTATTTTTTTTAAATTTTGGGTTCAGCCAAATCATAAACTTTTGCAGTTGTTTATTTAACTAGGGATTGTATATTGATTTTAAATGTGGACATCGATGTAGGACAACCAGTAAAAAGGCAAATAGAATGTTGGGATTTATTAAAAGAAGTGTATCATCTAAATCTAAGGAGGTAATTTTAGCACTCTATAAGAGTTTGCTTAGGCCTTATCTTGAATATGCAGTACAATTCTGGTCACCTTATCAGAACAGGTTCAACATAGAGCTATGAAAATGATTCAGGGTACTTTGGGAATTAATTGTGGAGAGTGGCTTAGAACTCTAAATATGTATATGTTTGAGGAGAGAAGGATTAGAGGGGATCTTATTCAGTTATTTAAATTTATCAAATTGGGTGATGTGGGGATTGGAATTCAATATCTCCAATGTGACTAAAGGTCATGGATTCAAATTATACAAATCAGGGATATTATATTAATCGGGACATTATAAAGCATTATTTTTTTTAATAGGGTTATAGACAAATGGAATAGTTTGCCTGAGTATGTTAATAATTCTTCAGGAGTGGGTGGTTTTAAAAAGCAATTGGATCGGCATTGGGGAATCGTGAGGATGATAGATTGACTGGACCAACCTTGCTGGGCCTGTAGTTGGTTGACATTATTTGTATTAAATAAACCATGCAAGCTACATGCCTGGGTAAAAATTTTTCCAGTGTGCTTGATCACAATGACTTTAAGTAGAACTTGTCAATATAATTTCCTGCTGATAATCAATCAATTCTCTGACAAAATTAATCAATGTCATATAGGCCTAAAATATGCCTTCTATATTCATAACAAAAAATATTAGTTTTTTATTAAGTTAGAAAATCTTTGTGTGAAATGTTAAAATATTATTTTATCCGATTCCATTACAAAAGGAAAAGGAGGAGAAGAGAAAAAAATGGTCCTGTTACCGAAAGGATTGAAGTTTAAAAAAAAATATTTTCCATTGTGAAATTTGGAATTTTTTTTCGCAAGATATTATACGCAATTTCGGCTTGCTAATAACTAGTTTTGTAAGGGTAGAATTGGAAACACGTTTTCTTCCATGGCAAGCTGATTACGTTTTATGGGGAGACAGGAAGTGTGGCAATTCTCGCAGAAATGCACAAAGGAAAAGGACATTTGTGTTAAAGAAATGTGAACAGATACTTTATGCTGGATGCTGTATAACTTTTTTTTAAGATTAGCTTACTGTTGCAATTCTATGGTTAAAATAGTTTTTATTGAATACCTATTTATTTCATCATAGTGTATGCAATTTAAGCACATGTGCATGTTATTAATAGAAATTTTTTAAAAGAAATAATTTGATTATTGATATGAAATGTCTTTAAAAATAGTTGCATGTTTTATCAGATAAGAAACACTATGCTACACTTACAGAGGAATCCATTTTAATACTATTTCTCGATAAATAGCACAATAAATTTAGCCTCATTTTATACGAAATAATGCCCAATGGGTGTAAAATCTTGAAGTAAAGCAATGTTTGTGCTTAGGTGAGGTCCACGATATCAGATGAAATGGCTTTTATCTTTCTTCTGTTGGCAAGGTTTTGTTGGTGACCAATCCCTATTTTTTTATCTACTGAAATGATATTTTAAGTAAAATCCATCCAGCTGTGCTCTGTGACATGTACTCCGGATTTGATTTTTTTTCAAGTTGTGCGTTTTCTTTTTTCTGTATTTTGACTTTTTTTACACATGATAAAACTTTTATACTTTGAGTAGTTAACTGTTTTTTATGTGTTTGAAAATTTAAGATCCCATGCTTAATTAAGATTTATTTTTACAGTGCAGTGATAAAAAAGTTTCCCGAAACCATGCCGTCTTAGAAGTTACTAGCAAGGGTGAAGTTTACCTAACTCCTGTAAGACATTTTTCAATTTATATTTGATGCTAAATTAAATCAAAATAAGGTGCAATACTTAAATAAATTAAAATGTACTTGTTGTATTTTTTTAAAATAAATTTTTACTCCTAAAAGATCATTGTATTGTAAATGAAAAATATAATATGAATTATTTGCTGAATTTATTTGGTGTTATTGCTATGTTATTTTATCATAAATTTATAATAAATTTTAATCTTTATACTCCATGTCAACTAAATATGTACCTCAGGTCCATTCTACATGAACGAGTAAATTTCGCATGAGCATTTTCATATGGCTCTTGTGATTCGAAAATCCAAACCATGTGATTTGTATTCTCGAATCGCAGAACCACCTGAAAATGCTCAAGTGTCAATGTTTTACTTATTCATATAGAATAGGCTTAAATAATAAACATGTGCTTATTGTCCGCTGATTATGTATAATGAAGTTGAATTCTAAAATTTTAAATTTAGTGATTTTATTTTATTTGCACTTACACATAAATCAGTAAGCATGTTCAACCCTTGTGCAAATGGACTAAATACTACCTCTTTATTTGTTGAGTTTTCAACGATATTTTTCCTCAATGTGCACAGGGTCTGTGATGGCTCATAATGTGAGGGCAGACCTTATAATGGGAGGGTTGCAAGTTCGATCCTCATCTTGGAATAGGGCAGCGAGTTCATAATCAGAGGGTGGCAATTTCGTACTTTGTTGTTCAGCAAGTTGAGGTGGCTGGTCTATGTTAAATTTGTTGTGATCCAATTTTTTTATATGGTAACGTTTTACTAATCCAGTGATCGTTAATTTTTGAGAAAAACAAATTTTCTCGTAAGATTTTGCTAAAATGTAAAAGTATGATCAACGTGGCTAGGGTGTTCCTGCAATGGACTCATGTTTGAAGGGGTGGTGTTTGATTTTCAGCATATTATGTTTATTCAACAATATTTTTTTCAATGCGTACAGGATCTATAATTGTTTGGTTATAAGACTGCAGATCTAGTGCGAAAGATCCGCATTTTATCCACAGATTTTATCGATTAGATCCACTTGCAGAAATCCACATTTTATAAGTTTCTGATTTTTGAATGATGAAAAAAAAAGTTACAACATACACCAAATTACATACCATACATTATATACCAAAGCAAAATGTGTTTTTTTACCAAAAAATAACACATTTGATTGGGAATTTTCTAATTATTCGAATATTTGATTATCCTTATGGAATCTGGTCAAATATACAAACATTTATAGAATTTTTGTGTGAAATATTATTTCCTTATATAAATTGAAATAATCTACATTAAAACTTTGATTCAAAAAGTGTAAAAAACATTTAGATACTACTGGGTCGCCTTAACCAACCAACCTTTCTCTTCCAGACCCACGTGAACCCATGCTTCTACCAGCCCAGCGAGGAAAGCCCGGGACAGATCCTTAAGAAGGACGTACCGCACCGACTGCAGGATGGCGACTCCTTCTCTCTGCTGCCCAGGGCATACCGTTACCAGCTCAGCATGGGGGAGAAGAAGACAGAGCAGTTAGTTTATTTTATACGTCACTTGCCAATTAACTAATAAATTTTAGCTTTATCAAAAGCATTTTGGCATATAAAAAATAGATTTATTTTTATAGATTATTAAAATACTGTAGACCCTCCTTATAACAGATAGTTAAGAAAATTGTAATCTTAGAAATTCCTTATTTTTGTCCAAAGGGTCCTTACAAACTCCTCAACAAGTTTCTGAACACGTTTATAAAATTCTTAAACGCTAAAATTTATTGTTATAAATACTATTTTTGAATTAATAAGACTTCAAAAAAGGGTGTTTGCATTACCCTAGAATACTAACCTTATTTATTATTTGGGTCGGTTAGTTATCGTAAATAAATACCAATAAAATTGATTTGGTATTCACTCCAGTAGCAGAAAAGCTGGGTAGTACATCTCAGATTTTGGACAAAAGGCTGCAGACAGAATTTTTCAGAAGTTGAAGTACTTTTCAATGGCTGCATAATGGTATGCCAGGGTAGAAACTAATCTGCAGATTCTTATACTCGGGGACAACCTAAGTTGAACCTGAAGTGGAAGCTATGATATGTATAAATATTCAATTGCTGTAGGATCAACTTAGGTTATCTCCAATTTTTATAGTAAGCTTTAATAAACATATATACTATTTATATCACAGATATTATTAGGAATGAACCGGATAGTGGTATTGCCATATACCAGATATCGGATATCCGGTGCACATTACAAACTGGATACTGGATATCCGAACTGGTGTTTGCTGGACATCCGGTAGTTTTTTTTTTATGAAAAGATATTATCTTAACAGTTTTTTAATAAACTATTGGGTCATTCCATATCAAATCAACGGAAAAAACAGGATTTTGACACCCACCACCTCCGATTTTTTTTAAAATTTGGTGAAAACACTTTACTAGTGGTTCAAAGTAAATGTCCGAAATTTTTTTGCTTTACCTCAAATAGTTTTTATTTTACAGCTATTTGAAATTTCAAAAATTCAGCTCATCTTGCACTTTTAAGATTTTCAAAATGAGTCGCATATATCTAGAGATAAATTTCTTTCTCCAGAACTATTCATTGGATCTCTATGAAATTTTTTTGGCAAATCAATAAAAGTGTATTGATGTTATAAAAAAATATAACATTCCCCAAAATCAATAAAAAATTTCAGGAAAAAATTTTAAAGAGGCAAGTATTTGATATTTTTTGCAAAAAAACTTACTTTATTAAATCTAAATTATCAAAAAGAGGGTCCTCCACAATTTTTATTTTTTATACATGAAAATAATTGTAAGAACATGTTTTATCATAATAAATAATAAAATTGATGGCTATTTTTCTCTTTATAGTAAAAATTTTCACTTTTGTCGGCCATCTTGAAAAATCTCAAATCTTGAAATTTTTTTAAAAACACATTTTTATTTAGCAATGTAATTATAATACTGAAACTTTTATATAATCATTTGTTATTCTGATAACATTCATAAAATATTTTAATTAAATAATTTTTAAATAACAATTTTAAAGTCCCTTTAATTAAAATTTAATTACAAGACATTTGTTTTCTAGTCTATACGCCAGTTCAACGAGACCATGGCACTTACCACCTCCGATTTTCTTAAAACTTAGTGTACACTCTTTCTTAGTAAATAAAACTATATATCCAAAATTATTTTGCTGTATTTCAAATAGTTTTCGTATTGCAGCCTTTCGAAATTTCAAAATTTCAGCTCATCTTACACGTTTAAGATTTGTAAAATGAGGCGCATGTATCTAGATATAAAGTTCTTTCTCCAGAACTGTTCATTGGATCTACATGAAATTTTTTTGGAAAATTAATAAAAGCATATTGATGTTACAAAAAAATATTTCACTCCCCAAAATCAATATAAAATTTCAGGAAAAAATTTGAAAGAGGGAAGTATTTGATTTTTTTCTTACAAAAACTTACTAAATTTAAATTATTAAACAGAGGGTCCTCCACAATTTAAATTTTTTATACATGAAAATAATTGTAAGAACATGGTTTATCATAATAAAGAATAAAATTAATGGCTATTACTCTTTATAGTAAAATTTTGCACTTTTGTCATTCTAAAACTTTTATATAATTATTTGTTATATTCTGATAGCATTCATAAAACGTTTGAATTAAATAATTTTTAAATAACATGAATAGTATAACATTTAAAGTACTTACATAAATACATAGTAATAATATAAAAATGTTAAATGCATGTAATTTGTATTATTACTATAGCCTTGATTAGTTCAATAAAACACTATAAAAAATATTCATAATAATAAGTAATAAATATTAATTTTATACCTTTTAGGTTCTTGTTCGTAATTTGATTTGTTCATTTTTAATTTTTTCTATCATCGCCATGCTTTCATTTTTGAAAAAGTATGTTCTTCCAGTTAGGGTTTGTGGTGGTTGTACTACTGCTAATATATGCGGAAATGGAACTGTGCAAGAATCTTCCCGTTCAGGCCAATAAAATGAAGGAGATGGCCCATTTGGATGGAGGAATTTAACGAGTACCTCTTCTTCATCGATATCTACTTCATAAAGTATTCCAAAATACCACAAGTTGTCGTACTTACAAGCAGCAAAGCACCCAGGATACAAATTGTTCACATTAACACACAGCTGATAATGCTTGATAAGGTTGAATGTTAGAGAGGCGTCTTTATCTGTGCTTGTTCTTCTTGCTGAAATAATGGTAGTTGAATCTAGAGGTACAAAGTTGTGGAAACTTCGGGTTCCAGGAAGTGTCTTTACACCAGCAAAACGTTTTTTTAAAGAAAGACGTGCTAAATTTATCTCATCCCTTCCTATAAAATGAAAATGAATTTTTTTAATATTTTCTACACAAAAATCAAAGAAAGACTTTGGGGTAGTAATGTGTCTTTCTAAATGTCTCTGTAGACTTTCTTTTCTGGCTAGGCGTTTAACAGTCCCTCCAATGCCATCACATTCAGACTTTCCATGACTTGTAGCAAAAAATGACCACTGTGCAAATATATTAAAATCATTTTTATGGTAACAAAGATTTATAAAATTGAATTTGTTCTTGTACTGACCTGCACATCCATCGCTAAAGTAATGTATCCTTTGAATGTGCTGAAAGTTTTCTTTGACATATTTTAAAATAGTTTCCTGTGTTTTATATACCATATTAACATCATGCTGCAAGTCGTCACTTATAATACAGTGAGATGAGATCATTAGCCTATCAGCACTTCTATAATAGATTACCACAGGATGCAATGTACAAGATTCAGAAGTCCAGTGATATCCTTGCGCTTCATCTTGGATGACAAATGAATAATTTTCACTGAAATCTAAAAGTATAATAGCAGTGTCAACTGGAAGTTCGTCTTTTAAAATTTTCAAATAAGTAGACTGTGATTTACTAATGAAAGAATGCGGAATTAGTTGTTCTATTTTGTGTGTTAAATCATCAATAAATTCTTCTAATGTTAAACTGGTTTTAATCAATTGTGTTCGGTCAGTTGAAACCCATTGTGAAAATTCAATAGAATCACTTTCATCAAAATTATCGAATTTGGATTTGAAAAAGTTTATAAGAACTTGTTTTGCAGGGCATTTTGAGCAATGTCTGTGCCAACATTCTTGATTTGCTTCTTCACACAACACTAATTTAATTATGTCCTTATAACTTTCTTCAATTTGAGCCGCATGCAGAAGTAGTTTCACATTTTGATGAATAGTGCATACACACACGCTGTGAGTACCACTCGAGCCAGCCAAAACACACCACTTTGGCCTCAAAAAACAAAATTTTGAAAAACCTATCTTAACATCTAGATTTTCTTCTTTAAATGCTGCATACAATTCGCGCAGGTTACCCAACAAAAGTCGTTTTCTCTGAAACTCTTTTTTCCCTGTACTGATAACATCCTTCATACCAGGCATCACTCTAGACTGCTCTTCACTCTGATAAAAAATTTTAACTTTTTCAACAGTTTCAGTTTTCAGTTTTTTGCCTTTTCTTGGATTAGGTACACCTAGCAGTCCCTTTTCAATAAAAACTTTATATGCTTTACGAACTGTATATTCTGCCACTTCAAATGTATCTTGAATTTTTTTGTGTGGCCACGATAACGCTGCTGGAATCGTTAACATTTGAATTTTCTTGCTTCTAATGATGTATTTCATGTTAGTTTGCATTATTTGGATAAGTTTATCCATGTCATCTGACTTTTCTTTAATTGCTTTCTCTAATTCATGTTCTTCAGGAATGTCGGTTTCTAAAACCTTTTTTAACTTTTCACGAACATTTTCTTGAAAGTTTTCAAGTTTTCTTTTTCCATAAGATGTTTTTCGGTGCTCAGTTAAACCATGTAATTTTAAAGGTGAGCAATCTACTTCTTTTAGAGATGTGTTGAGTTTTTCTAACAGTACTTCTTTTTCTTCTTCAACACAATCTTCATTTGAGCAACTATCTGCACTAATATCACTGTCTTGGTTCAAATAAATATTTTTCCTACAGTTAGGGCACAATTTTGTTCCTGGTTTCAATTTGTATCCTCTTTGTGATAATGCTTTGGATTGAAGTAAACTGACAGTTCTCAAGTTTTTTTTCATGGGTTTTTTATGATTTTTAAGGGGATTGCTGCAGGTTTTTTGTAGAAATACAAACTTCTTTAAATACATATACTGGTGATGAAAGCAGATAGTATCCAGAGCTTCAGCATTGACATCTATTCTTAAAATCAACAGTTCTCTGTCTTTTTCACTCAAACTATCAATTTCTTTAATTCCTTTATTGTCACTGAAAGTTAACTTATGGCATTCACTTGATGTTATCTTTCCCACACTACATTTTGAAGGTTCCATTTTTCAGTTTTAAACTTAACTACAACTTGAAAAAATTTAACTAACCAAAATCATCCTTCTGATATATTCTTTATAAAAGTGTGACCAGTAAGTTCATTCCCAACTTCTTTTCTGTCCATTTCTTTCAACCATCTCCATGTGAACATTCCATAGCTCAAGTGGTTTCAAGTGTTTACATCAAGTCCCAATCAAATGTCTACAACACATGGGGGCTGTAACGTCACAAAGAAATAGCCGAGTGGATTTTAAAGATTTAATAAATAGAAATTCTTACAGCTAATGAGGCGTGATACAAAAACATAAAAACACCGGCAGAGTTACAAAATCGACGTCCTCGCGTCTACATGTTAATTTCGTCTCTCCCTTTCCCCCGCACCTACGCTTCCGGAGAAGACAGGCGTTCTCTACTCTGATTGGTTGTTCAGGTCGCGGCTGACGGTACAACACTCCTCCCCTCTTACCAGAACTTTTCACATTTTTGAAAAGTTTTCTTGAGAAATGGATTTTCTCCAGTCATGTCTTTGTTCCGTCAGACGTCGCTGACATTGTTCATCATATACAGTTCTTCAGAAGTTTACTGATACCTGAAATTTGCACTTAAAATCTATTAGCATTAGTACCTCAACTTTACCCTGAGGTTGTGACTTTAAAAATTCAAAAACGTTTACAATTCAGTTAAATCTTACTTAAAGTTTTTAATTAAGAATCTTTTTAACTTAGACACTTGTGTGGGAAAGCACATACAAAACAAATTTATGACAGTAAATATTGATTTATATTACACCAAAAACACAAATCACAAAACTTTCATTACTTTTCAAAGTTATTTCAACTACATGTGAAAACCAAGTATTTGTGACCATGACAATACATACAGTAAAATTAACAATTTTTTTTTTTCAAAATAAAATACACATTTATGAACAATTGAGGACACAAATATACTATTAAGAATTCACTGTATACATTAATTAATCTTCAGCTATTATGCGGCTGAGTCCATCTGCATTCATGTTACTTTTTCCAGAGCGATGAATAATTTTAAAGTCATAAGGCTGAAGTGCCAAAGCCCATCGCATCAAACGTGGGTTAGAACTGGCATTTGTTCTCAACCATACTAAAGGATTGTGATCTGTCATCACAGTAAACTTTTGTCCATCTAGGTAGTAATGGAGTTTCTTTATGGCAAATATAATACCAGCACATTCCTTTTCAGTAGTACCATATTTTCTTTCTACATTAGAAAATTTTTTACTTAAATATAGAACAGGATGTTCTTCTTCCTGATCATTTAGTTGAGAGAGAACCACTCCCATGCCTATATCGGAAGCGTCAGTCTGAACAATAAACTCCTGTTGAAAGTTAGGGGCATACAAAACAGGCTTGTTAGTTAATTTTAACTTTAATTCCTGAAAAGCTTTCTCACACTCGTCTGTCCAGACAATTTCGCATTTTTTTTCTTTTCCTTTTAGAGCGTTTGTTAACGGTGCAGCGATAACAGAGTACATGGAGATATACCTGCCATAATAACCCGCTAGCCCTAAAAAAGCCCGAATTTGAGTTTTAGTGCGCGGAGACGGAAAATCTAAAATGCTTTGAATTTTAGCTTCTGCAGGACTACGAAATCCATGTCCCACAATATGCCCCAAGTACTTTACATGATTTTGAGCAAATTTACATTTAGAGGGTTTAATGGTGAGTTTAGCCTCTGCAATACGATCAAGTACACAGCTTAAATGCCTCAAATGTGAATCCCATGTTTTCGAAAATATTGCTTTATCGTCTAGATACGGTACAGCGAATTCATCGAACCCTTTTAAAAGTTCTGCCATTAGCCTACTAAAGAAATAAGGCCCGTTCTTTAATCCAAAACTCATTCGAAGGGGTCTATAAGTACCAAAATTTGTACAAAACGCCGCAAATCGCTGCGCCTTAGGACTCAAAGGTATCTGCCAGTACCCTTTTGCAAAATCCAAAAACGTTATAAAATTTGCAGCCGAAACTTGTTCAACTCTTTCCTCAATATTAGGCAAAGGGAAAAATTCGGTACGCACTGCCAGATTCAATTGGCGGTAGTCTACGCACGGCCCTGGATCTTTGCCAGGAGCTTCTACTAAAATCATTGGAGAAGTATAATCCGATTCTCCCACTTCTATAATGTGCATATCTAACATTCTCTGAATTTCGGTCCTCAATATCTCATTTTGACTGTGTGAAGTTCGATATGGCTTACACCTGATAGGTTTATTACCAATTAGTTCTATATCGTGAGTGACTAAATCAGTTAATCCGGGCACATTAGAGAAACTCTTTGAATACCTATTTAATAATTCCCTAAGTTGAGTAATTTGTTGGGGTTCTAGAAGGTTATCTAAATCACTTGTCTCAACCAACTCTCGAAAATCATAAATAGTGGGATTGCTATCCAAAAAAGGAAAATCAAATTCATGATCAACAGAAACCTCATCTACTTCATTAACTAAAAGATTTACATTTTCTGGTCTTTTGTAATACGGTTTTAACATGTTAATGTGATAAATCTGAGACCTATTTTTATTCCCTGTGTACTCCACCACATAATTAATATCAGATATTTTCTTACGAATAACTCCAGGACCAACCCAATGCACGGCCATTTTATTTGGTTTGCCTGTTGCCAATACCAAAACTAAGTCGCCCTCTTTAAACTCCCGCTTTATTGCGTTTCTATCATACCAAGCCTTTCGTTTGACTTGAACGTCCTCCATTTTTGATACCGCTACCTCTTGACATCTTTTTAATCGATTTATTAATTGGAACACATATTCAGTTACGAGTTCATTTTCCCCTTCAGGCTCAGTCCAATGCTCGTAGAGCAAAGTTTCCGGAGTCCGTAGATTTTTTCCGAAAACCAGTTCCGCGGGAGAAAATCCCGTACTCTCGTGCGTTACTGTACGCAGAGCCAACAAAGCCGAGGGAATATGTTTTTCCCAGTCTGGCCCGGCTTCTACGCACAGCGCACGCAAAAGACGTTTTATAGTTCTGTGAAAACGTTCCACGGGATTTGACCGAGTGTGATATACCGAACTATGGTTTACTTTAATACCAAAACGATCAAAAAACTCTGTTGTCAGAACACTTGTAAACGAAGTCCCTTGGTCTACTTGTAACTCTCTGGGAAAACCCATGCGACTGAAAATATTTAGCAGCGCATCAATAACCGTTACAGAGCGGATGTCTGTTACCGGTACAGCCTCAGGGTATTTTGAGGACATGCATATTGCTGTTATCACATAACGGTTTCCATTTGGACTGATTGGAAACGGACCGCAAGCATCAATGTTTATCTTAGAGAATACCTCCTGTATTACAGGGACTAACTTAAGGGGAGCTTTCTTTTTATCATTCGGTTTTCCTGCCCTTTGGCACTGATCGCATGTTCTAACAAATTCTTCCATATCCCTGAAACAACCAGGCCAAAAAAAATATCTGGTTAACTTATCCTTTGATTTAGTGGTACCCATATGAGCCGAAGTTCCTTCGTGACACAAGGTTTTAATTTTTTCGCGAAACTCCAATGGCACAACCAACATTTTCTTAAGGTTACCCAGACGGTCTTTTTGACACTTTAACAATAATCCATTTTCAACAGAATAAGTGTTTTTTTCAGGAGCAGAGATATCTTTGACAGCCATCTCAAAGAGATCTTTTAAATTTGAACACTTTTGTTGAGCTTTTCGGAAGAAATCAGAGGCATTACCATTGATGAGGGTCAATTCAGGAGCGTTCACTTCCACGTCTGCGTATTTCTAATTCGCTCCACTTGATCGTATTATTCCCCATGAATGTCTACTTCTCCCACATATGCCCGATTTTCCCCTTCTACATTCCCCTTTTTTTCTTTACTATTTTCTAATTCATTCCGTCTCTTTTGAGATCGAGTCTGAATCGCATTTAAGTTCTCACTGAAAGAGAAATCAAATCCCTTTTTCTCCTCAATCAACACCGCAGTTCTATTTCCTAAAATATATCTACCTTCATCTAAATAGTCTGCGCAAACGGCGGCTTTTGTTTTTACCGTACCAAATTCCCCGTTTAATTCCACGATCGCCAGAGGCAAAGATATTTGATTTATATCTAAGGGTTGTTTCACCCACACCGTTTCTCCTGTGTAAGAATCCGGGCTAACGTATTTACGACAAACTACATCTAAAGAAGACCCAGTGTCCCTTAGAAAGGTTATATCAAGATAATTTACGTAGCCGCTACTTAGATAAGGAACTAAAAACTGGTTGGTATTACTATCTTTAATAAAATTGACATTTTCTGTTACCGAAGCGGACTCTCTTTTTTGTTTGAGAATAATAGGGCAATTATATCTCAAATGATTTGGACTGTTACATTCATAGCACTTGGGAGTTTTTCTTTTATCGCAACCCTCATAATTTCTTTTATTTTTAAATTCTTCGTTAGGCGAAGCTTTTGTAGTTTCGAATTTGTTTTCTTTTTTAATATTAACCTGACTTTTCTCTATCTTTTGATATTTATCGTTGGGTCTTTTTTTTGTTTTACGAACATCATCGTACGTATCCAAAAGGTCAGCTAAAACAGAAGATGTTTTAATATTTACCCAATCATCTATGAAGTGTTCTTTAACTTCTACCCCTACGCGTTTTTTTACCTGATCGGCAATCATTAAGTCCTTTAAAGAAGCAAAATCCCTAATTTCCAACCCATCTAACCATTCCTCTAAATAGTTTCTGATTTCAAAAACGAAATCTCTCCATGTACCTTCTGACTTTTTTTGGTGCTGCACAAATTTTTGCCTAAAAGTTTCTGCACTCATTTTAAACTTCTTGAGGAGAAGTTTCTTAATATGTTCATAATCCTCGGCTTCTTCTTCTGGTTCACGCGCAATTAACTGAACTATCTCTATGGGCAAAAGTCTTAACAACGAAGATACCCAATCAGAACATGGAATATTTGCACGTTTTGCCTGTCTCTCAAATATTACTAAATACAAACTAATGTCTGATTGATCAGGGTCAAATTTGGGAATTAATTTTTGTATGTCAGGTTGGGATCTGTTAGACACACCTGTTGAATCATTAGTTTGCGACGCCTCTCGATTAGACGCTTCTAATTTAAGTTTTTCTAAAACAAAAACTCTTTCCCTCTCCTTTTCTTCGCGCTCGGCATTTTGCAAACGAATGGTTTCTTCGCGCTCCTCATTTTTCAACCTATCTTGAACCAGAGATTCCAAGAGAGCCCTAGAAAATTCCTCGTCATAATTACTACTTTTCATTATAAGGTTTTTTAGATCGAGAATTTTAGAACCAGGTGCTACTGTCAGACCTAACTCCGCAAGAGATTGCAGGTCTTGTTTTTTAAATTTAGCAAAATATGACATTTTGGCCCAATACAAACAAAAAAGTAAATCAAAATTTTCCCACACAAGGAGTGCGCCAAAAATAATAAAGAACCAAAATTAGAACAAGTCACACCTCTGAGATAAAGCGAAGGCACTTACCACTTTGTTGACACTGTTCAACCGCCATACATCAAGAACCACACCTCTCTCAGCTCCAAAAATCGTCACCCGAGACGACACTGCTGGATGAATGTTTCACCCTTTCCAATTTCAAAAAAGGCACGCGGGAAACTGGTGTCCGCTGTCCTCCTGAAAAACTTTCGGTTTCGATTCGGAATCCACTTTTGGCGATGCCGTTACCACTGGCTCGTCATGGCAAGCCTCCACATCTGTATATTCCGGTCCCCCGGAACTTCCTATTAGCGATGTCCGCTAAAACAACTGCTCGGGTGAGCTTCCTATACTCCGGTATCCTGGAACTTCCAAGCCGGCTGGCTTCCTTGTGCTGGTGCACAGTTCCACAGCAGGGACACCTCAGACTCCAGGCGAGTCTCCCAAGACTTGGACAAGTCTCACCTCCAGTATTACGTTGGAGAATTCTTTTTTGGTGCAGGGTGCACCCCTCTCTGTGCTGAGCGCTTTCGGTTTTGAAAACTGGCTGTCCCGCCTCCGCTCGCAGACCGTTGCTGACTCACGTCGAGTCCCGTTCGGCGCCCGCTTCTCTTCTTCCGAGAAAGCAACCCTTTCCGAACTAATCCGAGTTTCGGATCCTTAACACTAACTCTGCCGGTATATACCACAAGCTGGCACCAATTTAATATAAGCTGTAACGTCACAAAGAAATAGCTGAGTGGATTTTAAAGTTTTAATAAATAGAAATTCTTACAGCTAATGAGGCGTGATACAAAAACATAAAAACACCGGCAGAGTTACAAAATCGACGTCCTCGCGTCTACATGTTAATTTCGTCTCTCCCTTTCCCCCGCACCTACGCTTCCGGAGAAGACAGGCGTTCTCTACTCTGATTGGTTGTTCAGGTCGCGGCTGACGGTACAGGGCCCTTATAGGGAGGCACACACATTTATGAGAATTTTCCTTTTTTGTCTGTGATCACCACAAAAAAGAAAGTTGCGAATTGAGTATGGCTATAGACTACAAAACAAATTTCTTGTAATTAATTAAGTTTTAATTAAATTAAATTCAAAATTTTAATTTAAAAATTATTTAATTCAAAAGTTTTATGAATGCTATCAAAATAACAATTAATTATATCAAAGTTTCAGAATGACAAAAGTGCAAATGTTTACTATAAAGAGAAAAATAGCCATCAATTTTATTCTTTATTATGATAAACCATGTTCTTACAATTATTTTCATGCATAACAAATTAAAATTGTGGAAGACCCTCTTTTTGATAATTTAGATTTAGTAGGTTTTTCTACGAAAAAAAAAATCAAATACTTGCCTCTTACAAATTTTTTCCTGAAATTTTATATTGATTTTGGGGAGTGAAATATTTTTTTGTAACATAAATATGTTTTTATTAATTTCCTAAAAGAATTTCATAGAGATCCAATAAATAGTTTTGGAGAAAGAATTTTATATCTAGATAAATGCACCTCATTTTGAAAATCTTAAACGTGCAAGATGAGCTGAAATTTTGAATGGCTGCAATACGAAAACTATTTGAGATACAGCAAAATAATTTTGGATATATAGTTTTATCTACAAAGAAAGAGTTTACACTAAGTTTAAAAAAAAATCGGTGGTGGTAAGTGCCATGGTCTGGTTGAACTGATGTATAGACTAGAAAACTAATTTCTTATAATTAAGTTTTAAAGGGACTTGTTATTTAAAAATTATTTAATTAAAATACTTTATGAATGTTATCAAAATAACAAATGATTATATAAAAGTTTCAGTATTATAATTATATTGCTAAATAAAAATTTTTTTATTTTTAAAAAAATTTCGAGATGTGTAATTTTTCAAGATGGCCGACAAAAGTGAAAATTTTTACTATAAAGAGAAAAATAGCCATCAATTTTATTATTTATTATGATAAAACATGTTCTTACAATTATTTTCATGTATAAAAAATAAAAATTGTGGAGGACCCTCTTTTTGATAATTTAGATTTAATAAAGTAAGTTTTTTTGCAAAAAATATCAAATACTTGCCTCTTTCAAATTTTTTCCTGAAAATTTTTATTGATTTTGGGGAATGTTATATTTTTTTATAACATCAATACACTTTTATTGATTTGCCAAAAAAATTTCATAGAGATCCAATGAATAGTTCTGGAGAAAGAAATTTATCTCTAGATATATGCGACTCATTTTGAAAATCTCAAACATGCAAAATGAGCTGAAAGTTTGAAATTTCAAATGGCTGTAAAATAAAAACTATTTGAGATACAGCAAAAAAATTTCGGATATTTACTTTGACCCACAAGGAAAACGTTTTCACCAAATTTTAAAAAAATCGAAGGGGGGTGGGTGTCATGGTCCCGTTGAATTGACGTGGAATGACCCTATTCATATTCTACTGCTTTTGAAACGACCAGAGCTGTACTGTACAATGCGTTTGAAAATGTAATTTTGAAATATTTCCAAATTGCGCTATATTTAAATGCTAAAACTAGCTCTTACTAGACTGGAGAATAAAACAATTTCTAATATGTAACGAATAGGGATGTATCTATGCACCCTACACACAACCACACACGTGGATTGTTCAAACTCAAAGATACTCCAAAAATAGCTAGTGGTTGGTTTCGAATGTGCAGCATATCTTCTTAGTACTATCTATTCTGTGACCGTGTCTAAAACGCACTTGTCAGGTTTTAACGAGAAAATTACTACTTACCCACTTAAATAATTCAAAGGAAGATCAATGTAGAATACATTGGTAGTATTTTTGGGAATATACTTAAAGTAAGAAATAGATCGCCACAAAAAAAATCTGCGGCATTTTATTCATCCTGATATCCGTCATTTTGCTTCCAGATATTGGATAATTACTGGAAAATAAATTTTCTGTTTCAAATCTGCAGACTGATTCGAAATGAAGATTTTTCAAACTATTTTTGAGTGCCAACAAAATTTTTAATATTTTTTTCGAATTTTTAAAAAAATTTAAATTTTCTTGAAAAAGTGAAAAATCCGTTCTACTCAGCACACGACCTCGTGGCTTTGAAAATATCAATATGGCGTTAACTAAAGACCCGCAGGCAAATTTCAAAATCCCATTGAGAGTTTTTTAACCGGATAGTTACCGGATATCTGTTTCATCCCTATATATATATCTTTATACTATTTATATCCCGGATATATTTAAATATTATATATTTCGATTCTGAACTGTTGCTAATAGATCATGCTGTTGCTCTAGAATGATTTCAATTCAATCAACTAACCTTTCTTAAATTTTTTTTTAGGAATGACTTGAACAAGGGCAAGACGAATGGCTCCGCTGGAGACGCGCTTGAAGATGTCCATAAAGAGCCTGCCAAGGGAAACAGCAATACCGAACCTACTGACACAAGTACGTTCCTCAACAACTTCTATTGATTTTCTGTAGTGACTAATATGCACATTTATTTTTAAAATATTATTTTACTTAGCATGGTGCATTTTTTTAAATTCGTGAATTTTGTATGAATATGTGAAATTTGCATGTCTGCGATAAATATTGCATGAACCCTCCCCCCATAACCACTCTCATGAATGCAATTAGTGAATCTTTTATGGCCCCAAAAAAATGTTCAAGGATGGCAGCATTTTTGATGGCTTGTTTAAAAACTCATTTAAAATGAATTATTTTAAACACATTAAAAAAAACATTGTTATTTATGACATGCAATTCGTCATGACTCTATGAGTATGATTCATCACTGGTTGTAATTCTCTTTCTTTTGATACCTCGTGTGTATAAATTTGTTGCGTCTGGCCTAATGACTTTTTAAAAAAAATTTTAATTTTATTTTTCAACATAATCTCCATCAAGTAAAATGCATTTTTCGTAACGACGCTCAAATGAAGTGATACCATTTTTATAGAACGATTTGTCGAGTCCTTCAAAATACACATTTACGACATTGATGACTTCCTCGTTGCTCCCAAATCTTTTACCTCCGAGGAATTTTTTTGAGGTTGGGAAACAGATGATAGTCGCTGAGGGCTAAATCTGGTGAATACTCTGGATGGAGTAACAATTCAACTTCAATTCGTTGATTTTAGCCTTTGCAATGACTGGCGAATGTTAAGGTCCATTGGCATGGTGAAGCAAGATATTTTTCTTTGCCAAATGAGGTCGTTTTTCCTTCCCTTCAAACGATTTAATTACTCTGTGTAGCATTCATCATTGATGGTTCTACCTTTCTCAAGGTAATTGATCAATAAAGATAATACCTACACTTCAAAGTATTTGTGTCCTCCTCCTGTATATGGTTAATGAGCATTTTAGGAAACATGCCCAATGCTAAAGCATGCCCAATTTCTAAAGATTTTTTTAAAAATTCAGCAGTTTTAAAAAATTTGCAGAACAAACGAGGAGTGAAATGTTTTGCTTTCTAAGCTCAAAATTCATACACTACCAAGTTATTAAGAGAAATTTCTCACACCTTTAACCATTTTACCAAGCATGTGAATCCTTTGAATTATTTTATTTTATTAAACTTGAAAGGTAATAAAAATATAAAAAAAAGTAAAATTGTTTTCATTGCAGGACAATTGAAATTATATTTATAAGACATGTATTTTTAATAAAAATTCAATTGAAATTATTTTAATTAAAATGGTTTTTTAAAAATTACTCTGACACTTTAGATTTGAAAGAAGTTTCGATATTGCGTATTTTTACGAATTAAAAATTTATATGGATTGCATGGAAAATTTTGGAAAATCCTTAAGTAATTTGTTCATGCAATGCCAAACAGACTTAATAATCCAATTATAGCATTTTGACATTTGACCCGTAGTGTAGTAGGACTTTGAAGGTTGATAGTATAAACACACCCATTTATAGCCTTCTTTGATTTTATAGTAGAAAATCTATAGTTTTTTTTTTATCTAAAAATGCAATCTTAATATGAAAACCTTCTTAATTTCAACAGATACGACCGAAAAACTCCATGCCAAAAGCGAAGTTCCCTTGGACAAAAAGTCTCCGAAAGAGGACAACAATAGCCTCCCCAAGCGATCACCCCCAGAGGCCACAACAGAGGACAAGAAGGAGAAAGAACCCTCTCCTCCTAAGGAAAACAATGTCCTCCACAAGGACAGCCCCAAAGGGGACAAGGAGGAAGGGCAAGAGGATGAGGCCAAAGCGGACGGCGACTCCTCAAACCACGTAGGGGAGGAAGAGGAGCCGGAGGAGGACAAGAAAGAGGATGAGGAGAAGGAAGAGGCGAGACGCGAGGAGGAGCCCAAAAAGGAGCCCTCGGAGGAGAAGAAGGCGTCCAAAGAGGAGGATAAGAGAGCGGAGAGTTGTGAGGAGTCTCGGGACGAGGGGACCTTGGATACTGTGAGTGATTTTTGAAATTCTTATTTTGCTTTTCTGCCAGTATTATAGTTAGATGAAAATTTGTTTCATCATGGTTGTCATGCACCTGGAAGACCTGGGTGTATCAGTAAAAATGATATTAAAATTTTAAAAAAATTAAAAATTTTGGAAAACACTAGAAATTTATTTGAATGTGCCTTCTCATAATCCTTTTATCATCATTGGCAAACATTTATTTTCTTTGTGAAATTATAAATTTGTGAAAATACTGTTTTTCTTCTTTTTTTTAATATTTGCTGAGAAATACCGTCGAATGGCCCTAAATAAAAGTTACCCACAAGATTAAAAAAAAAAGTTCTTGATGTATGACATTATACTTTCATATATAACTGCAAAACTACTTTTTAGCATTTTTGTTTATTTAAAAATGACATTTCGTGAAAAGTATTTTTTCAAAGGTCTAAATTCTTGTTCAAAGAATGTAAAACTATCCTATGTATAATTGTATGGAATTATAAAGTCATACATGAGAATTTTTTTTTAAATCTTGTGGGTAACTTTTATTCAGTTAGTATTTCTGTCTTTTTTCATTTCACCATTCTATAATTTTTTTTGAAAATACTTATATTTTTAGTAATTTTTAAAAAAAAAAAAGAAAGTAGCATTGTACTGTCAACTAAATATCAAATAAAAATATTAATTATTTTCAAGTTCCAATCTAAAATTCTCGGAAAAAATGTCGTTGTGTTGTCTTTCAAAGATTTTACTCCCCTTAATTTAATAAGGTTTGCGATGTGTTGCTAATAGCCCATTGTGTAACTTTAGTGTAATGATAATTCAACCAATCACGTTCTGTTTCAGTTGCCTTCCAAGGTGAGTGAGGAAGAGGAGGAGGGGAGCAAGCCCGCCAAGAGGGGTGGGAGGAAAAAGGCGTTAAAGCCCCCACAGGAAAAGACTGTCACCAAGAGGAAAGCAGGTAAGCAATACTTTAGTATTGTAAGTCTTTCTTAAAAATAAATGAAAAATTTAATAGGGGATAGCCTTTTTTAAAAATTGGTTTTAAAATTATGTTGGATAAGGGTTAAGTTTTATAATGACATTTCAATTTTGTTTTCTTCACACTTTGCTGCATTTATATATACAAGTACTTAATTTCAACATATTTTAATAAGCATGTGTGATAATGACAGTTTATTTTTAAAATGTTTCTTAATCAGAAAATTAAAATAAAATCTTCTGAAAAAGCTAGAATATATAAGTATATTGTTTTTAACCATGTATAATACAAACCTCTAGACTAACATTACATTAATTTCCTGTCTGTAGCAACTTCCTCGACGAGGGGTCGCAAGAAGAAGTCGCCAGCGAAGTTTGACTTTGGTCCCGGCGAGGAGGGCAACTCCTCCCAGAGAGTGGCAGGACGAACGTCCTCCAGGACCAACAGGCAGACGAGACAGGGCTTGTCCCTAGGTGAGATTTCTCTTGATCTATCTTGCTTTTAGTCTTTAAGTTATATTTTTTAAACCTCTTGGCAATTTAGCTAAAATGTCATTTTTTTTATTGTTACTTTTTTTAGAAACATTTACAAGGGACGTATGGTCCTTAGAAGTCTTTAAAAACTCCTTATTTTTGTTTCATGTCTATAAGGGCCTTTGTATATTACTTAGAAATAAGGATGTGATGAATAGTGATTTGGCCGAATATTCAGTTGACTTTTAGGCCGAATAACGAATATTCGGAAGCCGAATAACAACTTCCTATAAAATTCTTTATTCAAGTAATAATCCAAGTACCATTGGAAAAGGTTTAGAACATAAAGTTTTCATAATATATATATATATATATATATATATATATATATATATATATATATATATATATATATATATATATATATATATATATATATATATATATATATATATACAGTATTTGTATTTACTATAGAATAGTAATACTATTAAATTTAAGAATAATAATACACCTTATTCTCTATAATTAAAAAAAAAATTCATTACTAAACTTTCCTAATATAATGCATACATTCACTCATTAATATAATTTATGACCGTTTTGTTATCCTATTATTATCAACACTTGTTTTGTCATAAAAATAAGAAAATATATACTGTTTAGGTTTAATAGGATTAAAAAAAAGATATTTTAATCTGTTGGCAGTAAAAGGGTGCACCGTGTTTGAAAAGGCATTTCTCGTTTTTTTAAAGGACAGTTAAAAAAAAAAGTTTGGAGTGGGCTTGTCCACCCGTTGACATATCGGACCCGTGAATAAACAAAAAAAGTTCCGATATATTGGTTGACATTGCGCTAGAGCTGAATTGCTATTGTTGCTTGTTCGGGGTCTCTCGAAGGAAAGACCTGTACATAATTAATGTCTCTTTATGAAGATACTACTTAAAATTCATAATTTGACATTTAAAAATTAATGTTTTCCCTAAAAACCAAATTTGTAAGTAGCCCTAATCAGACCCCTTACAAAACTGATAAAAAGGCTACTTAAATTCAAAATTTGGTAATAAAATGCTTAATCTTGTAACCTTGCCCCAAACCATCTTCTGTTTATTAAAAAAAAAGAAAAAAAAGCATTTTATATGCGGGCACATGCAACCAATAGGATTTGTGGAATGCCCTGTGCTCGAAATATCGCAGAATCATCGCGATTGCACAACATGTGTAGTTAAAAAGGAGTTTATTTTACTACTGTTATAATTCACTTAATTCCAATTTACAAAAAAAAGTGTAATTAATGCCTTTTTTAAAGACAGCTAGGAAAGTATGGACGCTTGTACTTGACTGAAAAGGGCAAGAGGGGCGAAATTTTTTCAAAAGAGGGCAGCATTTTAGAAAAAGGGGCATAAAGGCTTTAACGATATGAAAAAAGGCACAACAATAAAACGTACACTTTGACACACAATAAAACGTAAAAGAAATAAGATAGCTGAATTAGGTTGCTTGTAATGTAACATCAACACACTAAGTTTTATTTGTGCACGTTTTTTTTCTCCAAAAGCCATTGACGAAACATTCCATAACCATTAATGCACCAATTAGCCACCAACGCACAGAACTTTTCCCTGAGGATTGGTGTATT
The DNA here is from genome assembly GCA_963932185.1 of Troglohyphantes excavatus. NCBI lineage: Eukaryota > Metazoa > Arthropoda > Arachnida > Araneae > Linyphiidae > Troglohyphantes > Troglohyphantes excavatus. The sequence continues at coordinate 5,467,933 of OZ010671.1, forward strand.
GAATTATCTTTACAGCTTCGACACAATGAAACCTAAAGGAAAATTCTTGCTGTTAAAATAGTTGTTTCTTGTATTTGTTCAGAGGATTTCGTCGTGAGCGACGATGATGAATGGCAGAGCGACCACTCCAGTCCAAAGAGGCGACGGAAGAAGCGCGGCTCCAGGCGTAACGACGACTCCGGCTCCGACTGGGAAGTGGACCACAAAAAACCCAAGAAGTCGATTGGTGTGAAGGGGGGCTCTGGAAGTGAGTCCGGGTCCGACTGGGGGACTCCCAAGAAAAAGGTATGTTTGATGGTGGTTAATATGTCCTGTGTTTAATAGGGATGCATCAAATACCAATTTTTTCTGAATACCGAAGGATGAATATTCGGTTAAAATTGTAACCGAATATCTAGTATTCAGTCGAATATTCAGTTAAATTAAAATTTCGATTAAATAGTAATTTTAATTGATTCTTGTTGAATTTACAATTAATTATAATAAGTTTTGCTATAAATCATTCTAAAAATTCGATATTTGATTGAATTTGTTTACTGTTGGAGAATATTCTAGTTAATATTGATAATTTCTAATACCTTACAAATATATTTTAACTTGCCACCTTCTGAAATAATTGCCAAAATAGCTAGAAGGTATATCTCTAACTGTAGTGTTCACATAGTTTTAAAAAGAGGGCAGGGGGGATTTGTCAAAAAGGGCACTTTTTGTTATGTAAAAGGGCAAAGGGTACGATTGGGATACCAAGGCAATCCTACAGACCTACGTTTTTGCGGAAAAATATATTTTTATAATTTCAGGGCGCAAAGAAGATATTGAAAAAAGGCAGGGCACATTTTCACTTCTAAAAAGGGCAGGGCATATCGGCACTTACAAAAAAAGGGCGCGGCGCCCTTTGAAAAATGCATAACAGGAACACTATCTAACTGCTAGAGGTATTGATAGCTAACCATTATTTTCAAAAGCAGGAAATGCTTATGGGTAATAGATTGAATCCCAGTGAAAATGCATATCGCTAAAAAATTCTCGCCTGTGTGATGTTTCCCAGACACTATATTCTGTCATCAACAGAAGCAAGAAAAAGTCTGTGTGCAAAGCGGAATGAAAATAAATTCATCCAGTAATGAAAAAGTTGGAAAGGAACAAATGCATTATTTAAGTTGGCTGAAGCTAACTAATGTGCACCACTAAGTGGGAAAAATTGGAATGGCAAACGAATCAATATTGCTAAAAATTTGAAAAGCCTCCAGGAAGTATGCATTTTTAGTGATGTTGATTTGTTGGTAAATGAGGCCATTCCAATTTTTTTTGCTTGCTGGTACATAATAGTAATTAACTCCAACCAACTTAAATAATTTGTTTGTTCTTTGGTAACCCATTACTGCATTCATTTATTTTCATTCTGCTTTGCGCACAGACTTTTTCTTGCTTCTGGTGATGAGAGGAGATGGTGTCTCAAAAGACATATTCAGATTGTATATTGCTTGTAATTGCATATCTTTGGGTTGTATTTTGTATTCTTAGCGCAATATGATGACTTTTTACATTATATGTTTATTAATTATATTTTAAAGTTTCGTAACAATGTAATGTTTGGTGCAACATAGCCAAAAAAATGACTTCTATACTAATAAAAGAGTGTGTCACACAAAACACATACTTCCACTGCGTACAAAAGGCTGAAAATTTATATATAGAATTTATATATCCTCAAGTTATCTGAGGCTTGGAAATTCTGTTTTGTTTTTTAAATGAATTTGTAACTGTTTTATAAGCCATTTTTTAAATGTCCATTTAAAAAGAAATAGTATCAACATTGTTATAAAATCATAATATGTTGTCAATAATAAAATACTTTAAACTAAATTAATAATATATGTTTTTTGTTTAAACAATTACAAAATAACATAATAATAATTATAATAATAATGTGTTTTAGAAGAAAAAAATTAAAGAACATATTCATACTTATTTTTTAAGTTATACTTCATTTAAATTATACCATAACAAGAATGGTTTTATTTTAATATTAAAATACTGTGGAGTTGAAGATAAAAATTAATATATGCATTTTTGGACTTTGTTTTAGAGAATAATTGGTTTCTTAATTCTTATAGCAGTGTTCACTCTAGGCGTTTTTTGAAGGGCGGTCCGCCCTGCCCGCCCTTTTTTCATCTCAATAGCGCCCTCATGCCCCTTTTTCACAAATGCCATCCTCTTTTGAAAAAAATTTCGCCCCTATTGTCCTTTTTAGTCAAGCACAAGCATCCTTGCTTCCCTAGCTGTCTTTAAAAAAGGCATGGATTAAATTTTTTTTGTGTAAATTGGAATTAAGTTAACTAAGACAGTAGAAAAACGAACTTCTTTTTAACTAAGCTTGTTGTGAAATCGTGATGATTCCGCGGTAATTTCGAGCACGGTGCATTGCACGAATCCTATTGGTTGCCTGTAAGATAGTTTGGGGCGAGATTACAAGATTAGACATTTTATTGCCAAATTTTGGATTTTAGTAGCCTTTTCATCAGTTTTGTATGTGGCCTAATTCGGGCTACTTACCAAAGTGGATTTTAGCGAAAACATTAATTTTAAAAGTCAAATTTTGGATTTCAAGTAGTATTTCCACAAAGTGACATCAATTTTGTACTGTTCTTTCCTTTGAGATAAGCCCCGAACCGTCACCAATAACCCAATATGCAGTTCTAGCGCAATGCCAACTAATAAATCGGAATTTTTTTCGGGTCACGGGTCCGATGTGTCAACGGGTGGCCACGCCCATCCCAATATTTTTTTGAAAGTGCCCTTTTTGAAAACAAGAAGTGCCTTTCCAAAAACGGGGTGCCCTTTTTCTGCTAACAGCGCCCTGCCTCTTTTTATTTTTAGAGTGAACACTGCCTATAGGGATATAATTTTATTTAGCCCCCTGCAAAGAATAGGTATTTCTACTAGCATGTAATAAAATACCATCCAACTGGTGTTACATGAGCTTCTGCTAGTAAAGCGCCCATCTAATCGTGTTATTCTTTCCTCGCAGGGCGGCCCCAAAGGGAAGAGGAGAAAGGGCAAGGCTGCCGAGAGCGAGGAGGTCGTTTCGGAAGGGGAAGGGGACCAAGGTGCATCCTCCAGCGCCCCTAAGCAGAGGATACCCTGCACCTACGGGAAGAAGTGCTACAGGTGAGTACAATGCCTCGTCGTAACCCTTCACTACATGGTTGGTCTAAGAAAATGCCATCTGGAGACTTTTAAAACAAACTCATCCTCAACTAGACATTGGCCCTCAAATTCCTGACTGCTTTTCTTTTTCTTTTCGGTAGATGTATTGGAACAGGTTACGCCGTGTGCATCAGCTTTCCTTACCTTGTTAATTAAAATAATGGGATTGAAGCTCCTAATAAAGATATTTAGCCTGTTCTGTAGTACGGTGGTTCCCAATCCGTGGTCCGCAAGAGGGTTCTAAGTGGTGCTTGGAACCGTTATTCATTCCAAAACATCCTTCTTGTACAAATGGGGCCCCCAGTGGATAAAGGCATTCGGCTAGTAATCAGAGGATTGCATGTTCGAGCCCGACTGATGAACTTGACAAAGAAAAGTAAAAATGTAGCGATCGGAGGGTTGTCGGCTTTGCTTTAAAATACTAGGAAGTCATCTAAAAATATCCAACAAATTATACTGGCGTGTGATAAGATAAATCTGATTGACATCCAATGTCCGGACACCTATTGAGGTTGAGTTGAGTTCCAGCTCAGGTGTTGTCCTCTAGTCTTCTGACCATTGTCAAAAGAATACAAGGCATTGTTCCCGAGTCCTTCGGCGAGCTCCGAACAATCGACACACACTGATCCACGGGATCGTTGTTCAGTCTCTTTTCATAAAAGCACATGTTCGATTGTATTTGTCTTTGCATTGCAATCGCTTTTTTAAACTCTAAATCGTGGTACTTTAGATTTGTACTTTTAGATGAAGTATATGAAAAATGGTTAAACCAATGGACTTGTATTTTAATCGTCAAGTGCCAATAAAAATGAGCGTTTAAAGATTGATACAGAGAATTAAAATGAAATAGATTTTCAATAATTGAAGACATTGGTGTAAAACTAGACAGCTCCACTTTTTTCTGATTTATACTTTTTCACTTTATTCCTATAAAAAATATCTCCTGTCGGTTAGTGCAAGAATTAGAAAGCTTTAAACAAGAGAGATATAACGTAAAAGGAGCTATACTTTTGCATTATAAAATGCAAGACACACAAGTGTTTTTCGTCATTCCTAAAACAAATTGAAAACTGGAGTTGGCTTGTTCTTGCACTCAAACATTTCCGCAATTTTGTTGGCAAAACCTGGGATATTTTGGAGTACAATGGGAAACATGGTTCTTAATTTTATGCAAAAAAAACTTTAACAATTACAAAAGTATCATAGCAGTTGGCAGCTCTGCTTCAACCATTTGAGTTAGTTTAAACCACCTCAGCAGCCTAAGTCACCTAAGCAAAACATTTTGGCAAAAAAAAATTACTAGGGGCCAATGACGTCCGACTTTCATTTCCTAATTTTGAACCCTGGGCCCAAGCGGCAAAATTCCATTTGCTGAAAACAACTAAGTATTTTGAATTTTGAAGGTGGTCTAGACCTGTTGGATCTGTAACAAAGATTTTACTATATAAATTTTTTTAACGGTAGAATGTTGTTTAATTGCTTGTTCTGTGCGCTTCAGGAGAAACCAGAACCACGTTGAGCAGTTCAGCCATCCTGGGGATTCCGACTATGCGTCCGACGGCGAGGCCGATCAAAAAACGGAAGATGTAGTCGAAACGGAAATCGTCAAGAAAGAATGTCCTTATGGAGCAAACTGCTTCAGGTAAGGAAAAACGTTTCAAATATTAGTTTACTTACCCGTTTTTCTCTGGATATAATTTTTCCTATGTCGCTCATATGTGTTGGATTTGCCGGCGTTTCTCTGTTGATAAACAATCCAGAGATCACTACACTTCACTTTAGAATAAATCTTCCAAAAACGATATTCTCAGATCGGAACAGATTTATTTTACCTTATCATGTATCAGTATTAGTTGACCAGTTTTTGAAGTATTTTCTACGTTTTTGCCTAATACATAAAGTAAAACAAATACGTTTCCTTTATGCAAAATACTTTTATAAACTTTATAATATTATATGCTGCATGTAACTGCATGTAACTGTGCCATATTAAGTAAATGAAGTTGTCATATGAAAAGCTAACCCAACTTCATTCTGCTAGTCGACGACGCAAGCTGAACACTTGACTTGTCGGTTCTGTCGTCTGTCTGTCATATTCCAGCCCACTAGCATGTTCGATCGATCGTGAAACTCTGATCACTATTATTTCGTAAGATGTCAAGCCACATGTCGTGGCATTTTTCCTTTCTGTTAGTTATTAATTTTAACTATTAATTTATGTGCTGGAATAACTAGTATTTTAAATAAATGACTTGGATTTATATGAGTTGTATTTATTTGACCTTAGTTTAATTATAGTAGGATTTTTTAACTTTTAACTCGTCACCGTTGCACTCTGCTATGAAATTGGGACTTTATTTCTTACGTTATGTAGTAATATCCTAACAAAAAGCATACCTGCTATTCAGATAAATTGTTCTTACAATGTACAACTTTACAAGGTACCATAAAGCTAGCCACGACTATCGGACATGTTACTAAACTGATTTGTGAACTACAACGGGAAAACCAACTAAACTGTTTAGTTGACTACAACGGAAGACAACAAATTGTGTGGTGTATTTGCTTGCTACCACACTGATAGCTTAGGCTACTCAACAGTTTGGTAATTTTGAGTGTATTGTGTTAGCATAAATCGGACATTTTTTAACCTTCAGTTTGATGGTTGCGAAATCTGAGACCTTGCAGACCTCAGTTGAATGCAACTAAATAATCAAAATCAGTTGGAGGGTGATTTTTTATTTCCTCACTTGATTAAAAGTTATAATCCAATTGTTTCTACCAACAGCCCTAGTAGTAGAAAAGCTGTGATGTTTTCTACCAACAGCCCTAGTAGTAGAAAAGTTGTGATGTTTTCTACCAACAGCCCTAGTAGTAGAAAAGCTGTGATGTTTTCTACCAACAGCCCTAGTAGTAGAAAAGCTGTGATGTTTTCTACCAACAGCCCTAGTAGTAGAAAAGCTGTGATGTTTTCTACCAACAGCCCTAGTAGTAGAAAAGCTGTGATGTTTTCTACCAACAGCCCTAGTAGTAGAAAAGCTGTGATGTTTTCTACCAACAGCCCTAGTAGTAGAAAAGCTGTGATGTGCGTTGTTTGTGGCAGGTTTTTGAAAAAGGACTGCAGAATTTTTTGAAAAGGTCATTTGAAGAATTTGATCATAAGTTCTTTATAATGGCTGCACAAGTTTAGAAAATAATCTACACTTTTTCTTAGCAGTGATGAAATTTGTTATTATGTAGGAAGCTTTTATCTAATAACTATTCAGTATTTTAAAACTATTTTTGCAATTATAGAAATTACGTAGCTAGTTTTGTACAAATTGAGTTTTGCTGCAGTGTAAACTGATATTCCTGCATGTGCTTAAGATTTTTTTGATTTCTTAAAATGTGCTTAATTTTTATTGAGAAATTTAGCTATACACCCTGTTGAATAAGACAGTATTTGCGTTTTCTCGTAGAACGTTGACGTCAGTTGTATACTGGAATTTTTTTCAATCTATTGGGAAAAACAATGAAAGTTAATTAATTTTGTTTTAGGTTTTGAGTGAGAACCCTTTTATATTGTATATTGAGGTATTGTTGTGTTAAATGAGTATGTGAAAATTAAGATGAAAAACCATGTATGTTTGTATTTTACAGTATGTAACTATACCATGTTTACCATACCATGTATACCATGCTTACATCTTTTTCAATGTGTTTCAGAAAAAATGCCCAGCACAAGAGGGATTTCAAACACACTAAGAAAGTCCGCCCTCAAAGAGAAGCTGCAAAACTAGCAGGTTTGTATAATTTGTTGCCTTTAGTAAAAGGGAGTAAACCTTGCAGTAAAAGGGAACTTATTTAAAAAAATATATATTTATTGTTTTTAAAAGAGCACTTTCAAAAAACAAAAGTTTGGGGTTTAGCCACTCGTTGACACATCAAACTCATGACCAAACAAAAAAAAAAGTTTGTTGGTTGACATATATTTTGTTAGAGCTGAATATTGGGCTATTGTTGACGGTTTGGGGCCTATCTCAAAGGAAAGACTCGTACAAAATTGATGTCTCTTTATGAAGATACTACTTATAATTCAAAATTTGAAATTTAAAAAAATAATGTTTTTCCTAATAACCAAATCTGTAAGTAGCCTTAAGTAGACCCCTTACAAAACTGATGAAAAGACTACTTAAATCCAAAATTTGGTAATATAATGCATAATCTTGTAACGTTGCCCCAAACCATCTTCTCTTTAAAAAAAAAGCACAGAAAAAAACCTTAGCATTTTATATGCGGCCACAGGCAACCAATAGTATTCATGGAATGCCCCGTGCTCGAAATTACCGGGGAATCATCGCGATTCCTCAACACGCATAGTTAAAAAGGAGTGTGTTTTTCTACTGTCATAATTAACTTAATTCCAATTTACACACAAAAGCGTTTTAATCGATGCCTTTTTTAAAGACAGCTATGGCAGCAAGGACGCTTGAGCTTGACTGAAAAGGGCAAAAGGGGCAGAATTTTTTCAAAAGAGGGCGAAATTTTTGAAAAAGGGGTATGAGGGTGCTATTGAGTTGAAAAAAGGGCGGGCAGATTAGACCGCCCTTCAAAAAACACCTAGAGTAAACACTGCTTTCACTACATTCCATTTGCTTTAGGTAGACTACTAAAAATCAACTTGAAGCTTACAACTGGGCCTTTAGTGTCCTTGTGGGAAGAATACCGAGCGTGTAATTGGAAGTGTTGAGAGTTCTAATGTAGTCTGTTGGGTGCAGCGAACTCGTAATTGTAGGGGGTGTGAGTTTAATTCCGGGTCGTCTGCCGAAATACTCTGTGCAGAAGGGTATTGCTTACGTTAAATCTGTTGTGGCCCAAATGTCGTCGGGTCTGATTCTTCTTTGATTGTTTTGAGGAATTCAGAAGAATGTTGCTTTCTTCTTTCATCAATGCTAATATGGAAGTTTTAACAACTTTCGTATGTTTTTCAAATTTTTTTAAAAAAATTTATTATTTAAAAAATTATTTGAACCCTAATTTGAATGTTAATATGATGTAATGAATGATTTAAAAAAAGATGTAGTTATTTATTAAATTAAAATATTAATGCTGAAATTGCAGAATATTATCAAGAAAAATGAATGTTACTAGGAGGCTCCGACCCCTGCTCCGCTAACCTCCACCAACCCCTTCTCGCTTCGCTCGCTAAAAGGTAGGACACAATAACAATGTGTCCTAGTAACAAAACATTTTTAATAATATTACTAAAAACTTTAAAAGTTGAAATTGTAAATTTAAATTCATCTTGGCATCACTAAATTTTTTCGCCATGTAAGTCAATATAAAATCATTTAAACTAATTTCTTTTTAACTACTAATGAAAACAATGGTACCACTGGCAAGCCTAGCAATTTTTATTATTTTCCATGTTATTTTCACACCTTACCCGTGTTTCAGTTAAATTTCTAACATTATTAGTAGTTTGTTTTGGCCATAATTGACGTTAAGTTTACAATATATCTTGCCTACCAGAAGTGTGTAATTTACTGAGTTATACGTCATAAAAATGAAGCTCTTAGAATTCTAGTTTTCAAAATCGCCAACAGATGGCACCATCTCAATTTCCTTCATTTAAAGTTTGGAAAAGTGTTTTTCAAAACTTCTATTTTTTAATTTAATAAGGCTTATATTCTTCCTAATTTAAGCTGATATCATCAAAATAATTATTTACCAATGAATTGAAGGGGTTAAACGTCAAAATGGCTACCATAATGGCAAAATAAAAATGCGGGCACAACAGAATTTTGTAAACAAAGTAACTGTTGCCATTCCGCATACAGAAAAACAGCGTTTTTCAATCACCGCGTAAGAGAATTATATATAAAGATTGGGAAAATTTAAAAATAAAATATATACTGTTGAAAAACATACTGCTGCCGTATATCCGGCTGACATACCTGGCGGATGTCTTGTGTCCTGCCAAATTGATATCCATTGCATCACTAAATTCAACCAACCAACTAAGCTCATAACCATAATAACACCTTTCACAAAGAGAGTCATAGTTGTTGCAGTAGCATTGAAATAACTGTACTGGAGTTTATGCAGTTCTTTAGAGATAACGGGAAAAATCATTTAACACTTTCCGACTTGTCTTCACTGGAGCATTTATGCTGTAGAAATGAGATCCTTCCACCAAAAAATATAGTTATAAAAAAAAATATAAAAAAAATATCCAATGCAATGGACGATGAACAAAGCTTTTAATGAAATTTGAATATTTTTAATACTATTGTGAAATTTGTTTTTACTTTGAAATTTTGTGTATTTTGATAATTAACTATCAGATAGAGTATCGTCGTTATCCGTTAATCCTTGAATTTGATGAGGAAATAGTTCAATATCTGGGGGAAGGAAGATAAAGTGTCTTATGAATGACGGGTTTTTAAAAGTTTTGGGAAAGTTCATTGATAAGTGGTGTTCTGCTTGGCAAAAAGAAACTTGTCTTGCGTAGATGGACGAGTGAGATGAATTAGGAGGGAGTACTCATAAATGAAAACTTTTATCAAGGGATACATATGAGAGATAAAAAAAAATGTTGTGAACCCCTGCCTGCCTTAGATGATTAATCTCTGAAATATTTCTTATCTCTTTCAGACAAGAAGGGCAAGGGCTCCAAGAGCAATGAGGAAGTGGACAGCTACGACCTAAACGAAAGTCTCCTCAACGACGAATCTGCCGACGAATACAAGCACGCAGACTCTGGTTCGGACTATGAGAGTGGCGAGCGCACGAAGAAGCTTGCCAAGGCAAAGGTGTCGGCAAGGGGCGGGAAGCGGGGTAGGAAGGCGTGAGTGGCGGCATTTGTCAAAAAGGATCATCTCATCCGTTCGTGTTCCATCTTTTCGGTCTTAATACAAAATCTTTCATCGCCGAAAACAAACTTGGATTGTGCACCTTCATCAGTAAATGTACACTGTAAAAACTCTTTTTAAAAGTGTAAAGTGGTAACGTGGGCAGAAGAAGAAAGCTGGACTGCGTTTCTCCGTGGAAACGGTGGGTTCTCGGGATATCGCCGTGGAACCTTCGAATCGTGCAGTGCAAAACTTTTCACCCGGTTGAGCAATGAACATGAAATCGAGGGTGGATCAGTGTTAGAGTGTTGCCGCAAAAGATGTGGTTTTGTCACAAATATTAGTCTGGTTAAGTGTTTTTAATTTACTGTTCAAAAGATGTTAAATTCACTTTTTTTTGTTATACAATAAGAAAGTTTTGCTCCAATCTAACCTACCACAACAACCTTTTTTTTCTTTTTTTTTTTCTGAGAAAATTAGTCATACTGTCAGGGGTCTGTTTAGAAAAAATTTAACTTTGGTAAAGCCCTTTTACAAAATTACGTGCCAAGTAAAAGGACACTTTATAAATTACAGGGTTAAAAAAATTCTTAATAAAATGTAAAGTTGTAAAGCCTATTTTATACGAATGAGTAAACCGGGCTTTAACTCCTCGGTGATTCAAGAATTCATGCTACGGTACGAATTGTCGAATCGCCAAGAAACTCGCGCGTGTTTTAATTGTTCGTGTAGAGTAAGCCTAAATCATTCTCGAAGACCTTGTTTTGCTTTTACTTGCGTGGATTCTGCACGTTTTCCTCATTCGTGTAGAATGAGCCTAAAGCGTTACTACTCTTATGTCTTAGGTGGATTGTACATGCACGAGTAAAACGTGCATGAGTTTCTCGCGCATTCAAAAATTCATACCATGTGGTACGAATTGTTGAATCATCGAGATGCTTGTGCGTGTTTTATTTGTTCGTGTAGAATGGACGTTAAGCTGACTTTTGTAATCATACAGAAGGTATTTCAAAAGTAAATACCAACAATTTTTTATTAATTATTCAAAATTAGCAACACATGAGCATGTAAACAGTTCAATAAATATATTTTTTACTTTTTGATAATTATATTGTTACGTTAGATTTTCTGTGTTTCATAAATCATAAAAACGTAATTAAAAAACAATAATTATGCTCATTTAGGCAAATTAAACTTCAATAAACAAAAAAAAAAAAACATATCATACCCCTGACACTTCAAAAATTTTATTACGTTAAGAGCAAGAAATATTCTAATATTTTGGTTCATAGTCCGAATTTATTTTTATAGAATTTTATTTTACTAATTAACTAGTCATAGTCCATAGAAATTCTTTATTTACTTCATCTTTTATATCCCTGATCACACTATCCTATGTGTATAAGTGCTGCATGAGTTTTGTTTCATTGTGACTCTTTGATACTTTACTTTCTATTCGAAGATTTATATTTCATTTCTTCTCTTCAGAGTATTATTTAAGTTAGTGGTAAAATATCCTTTTTTTTTATTACAAGGTGGTGTGTGCCAATGTATTTTCAATGATTTCTCCAGTACATGTGATCATGTTAGTCATTGACTAATTTATCTTTACTCATTGCTTTGCTGTATTATTTTTTATGTGCTACTTATTTTATCTCCTGTTGCTTTTATCATCCTTCATACTCAAAAATTTGAACTGGAGGGGCTGTTCTAAAACCGCAAAACTCCTGGTATCCCTTGTCACTAAACTCAGGATTGAAGGTCCGAGTCCGGATCGGATCCAAAGTCCGAGTTCAGATAATGGAAGGCTCACTGTCTAGAATAGATGGTGCACGTAAATTTATTGTGGCTTAGATGAGCCGTCTATTTACCAAACCATGTAGATCACTTTTGACAATTTTTTCAAAAGAAAAAATATATATTGTGTTTTTTATGGAAGAGATTTTTTTTTATTGTTTACTAATTGGTATTAGATAGACACATGTCTTAATCAGGCTCTGTATAAGTATTACTTTAAGAGAGTGAGAAAGAATTCTTTTGGATCTATCTAGTTTTGCAACAAAGCTGTGGTATTTAGCTCTTCTGCAGTGCACAGTACATGCATCTTATCTTTCTGTTTTTGAAACGGATTTCTTTACTTATCTGGTTTTGCAACCATCTGCTACTTTCACACCACAAGATGAAAATCTGAAAATTAAAAATAAATTGCATAATCTGAAAATTAAAAATAAATTGCATAATCTCAAAATTAAATTGCATAATCTCAAAATTAAATTGCATAATCTCAAAATTAAATTGCATAATCTCAAAATTAAATTGCATAATCTCAAAATTAAAAAAAAAAAAAAAAGATCTATCTGGTTTTGAGATTAGACGGCTCGAAGATCTGGCACGTTGATTGTGACTGGAGATCGACAACTAAAATGACATTTCAAATCAAGGCATAATTACGTCATAATCTGACACTTACCCATAAAGGGATAACTTTTATTGCTTATAGCTTATTCGCTGCCGATTAAATCGTTTGGTGTTCGAACGGCCCCGAAGGTTTCTTCTTTTACCTAGTAATAAAGTCAATCTACGGTTTTAACTTGGAATTCGAAGAGAAAGAATTTGAAAGAAGTTTGTGATGTAGAAAAAATTGCCCGACAGGTATTTTAACTATTTCGTTTGGGTGTTGCTCATTTTTAATACTCATTTCTGTCTTATTTGTTATTTTAACTGTTTTGTATAAAAAATGTGATCAAAATTAGAATGCATTTTAAAAATATGAATTAAGATGCCTCAGTTTTTTCTATCTGAAATGCCTTTTAACCAATTTGATATTACAATAATAACCTCGTGTTAAAATTTATTGTTTAACTGTGTTCTTATCTTATGGAAACTATCTTTAAAATTTTGTTTTTAATGTCTGTGGTTTTAAAATACAAATCATATGGGATTGTCTTTTATCGATGAGAATAATAATTTAAAAATAGAAAATTATAAATAATAGTAATTAATCACAAGTTTTCCATCCATGCAATATACCTATCTATATTCAATATTGTTGACTTTCTATATATATGTTTTTTATATGTTTTAATTCATAGTACAAAAGCTTATATTAAAGAACACACATGAGAATTCCAAGCTGGAGTTTTTAGTACTAATACATATTCATATTTGTGCACAGTTCAGGTGGAATAATTGTGGCTTTAGCATCAAAATCAAGTTAAATGCTTCTTGGCACTGAACTTTTATGAGAGGAATAGAAAGTAGTGCGATGTTGCATGTGAGATAATAAATTCTGTGGCAAACCCGTATGTACATAGTGCCTACACCAAGAATGTTCCTCGCTATGATGGCGAAATAATTACTTAAATTTCAACATATTTAGAACTTCAATCTGGAATCAATAATTTTAGCTTATTATTTATTGAAAACTGGTGAAAGTATTTGCAGTTTTTAATTCTGTTGGTCTACTCAAAATGAACAATTATCCTTTCAAATTAATGTATGTCTTGGAAGAAGTTTTGTGTGGCATCCCGATTGATTTTCAATGATTGTTAATTGACATGAAAGAATATGCAAGTTTTAAAATGTTCTATTAATAATATGCCTTTTTTACATTATTCTATAGTAAACTCTCCTTACAACGATCCCTTTTTTATAACGACTGGCACTTAAAGTCCTGAATGTTAGTTTGCTTGTACAACTCATCATTGCATGTCGGTTCATGAGGGCCTTTATAGTGAGAGTTTGCTCCATTTATTATCATGTTTCTGATTTTTGAGGAATTTAAAATAATATACCTTTAAAAACCTACATTCACAAACTTTTTACAACTGACCTAAATTGAAGTAATTTGGCTCCCAATTGGCTACAACCCAGTTTTTGGTATCTCAAGCTAGACTCGTTCCATTAATATTATACTTCTATTTATTATAATCATGTTCTTAATTTCTTAGGAATTTCAAATATTTAAAAAAAAATGTGTTTTTTGCAATCTACCCAAATCAGCTCATTTGCTCAACGATGTGCCCCAACTAGTGTTTGGCATACAATTAAATTTATAAATATGTAAATTATTAAATTATCGAAAGTTATTTTTTGCACAGTTGTTTCATTCTCCACTGCATTGCGGCAACCTGTTTCTGTGAGAAGCCTTCTCCAGCTTTCTTCCTCGCTTGCCATTCGAGTACTTGCATGTTATTGCAACCACTTTGTGGAAGCTTGGCGACTTTTTTTGCACGAGAAAAATAATCCGATGCAAAATATTGTACCTTTGAGGTAATTTTATGGTTGTCCTCTGGAAATAATTTATGATTGCCCTTTGGAAGTAATTTGATTGCCTTCTTAAAGTAATTTTATGGTTGCTCTCTTGAAGTAATTTTAAGGTTGCCATAAAGCACTGGCGCCTGGCTATCAGAATTTGGCGCATTTCTTAATTGGGGAGACTTCCACCAACATGGTTGCGATAATATCCAAGTATTGTCATTCGTTCTAGGCAGCGTCTGCTCTAGGATTCGTCATTTGTATTTGTCTCACGCCATCGTGTGTGTCTCATAGTGTGTAGTTGTACATTTTCTAAATGATGTTTGTTTTTACTTTGAGGCAGAGAGTGGCCGTTCTCAAAGCTAGCTTAGGTTGTATTTCCTGAATTATGACTGAAAGTATGTCACCCTACTAAAATAAACATTCTTCTAAAGAGGCATAATTTTAAAAAAAATGTGTTCAATCCGGGGACTTCTCGAGGAGGAATAGTTCGTATAAATGTTCCTTCAAAAATAGATCGTCTGGAATAAGGAAAATAAATTATATTGTCAAAAAAAAAAATATTGTAAATTTGTATGTTTAAAAAAAAAAAGAACTTTTGAAAAATTGTCTGAAAAAGGAGATTTTATTAAAATGAGTGTTAACAAAACCTTCAGTGAGATTACAGAGAATAAACCATTAAAAGAAATTTTAAATAACACTGCCTTTGTGAAGGTATCGTTAGAAATTGTTTGAATTATATAATCGAAAAAAAACTTTGACCAGAAAACTATGTTAATACAAACATTGATAAAATATGACAAACAAATGACACTCCTCCCTTTTAAATTTGACGAAACTAATCAAATTCTATTAAAAAATTAAAATTCTCAATACAATGGAAATATAACCAAAATTAATATTAAAATGAAAAATTATACAATGCATTTACTGTGGAATAGAACATTTAGAGAAAGCATAAAAGAAAATGACTCTTTGACAGGCTTTTGTTTAAGCTTTCCAAGAAAAATTATATTGTTTGCTCTTTCTGTTTCCCTCTTGAAAATTATGCTCTTTCCCCTGAAAATTATGCTTATTCCCCTGAAAATAATGTTTATTCCCCTGAAAATTATGTTTATTCCCCTGAAAATTATGTTTATTCCCCTGAAAATAACGTTTATTCCCCTGAAAATTATGCTTATTCTCCTGAAAATAATGTTTATTCCCCTGAAAATGTTTTATTTCTCCTGAAAATAATTCTTATGTAAACCCTTATTAATGGTTAGGTGGTTCCACTGCTTGAGAACTGCTGGAATAGAAAAGGCCTCTTTATATAAATCTAAAAAAAAAAAGTAGAATATTTTGAATTTCCAAATAGATTTGAATCTTTTACTCCCAATGTTTTGTATGCAATTATTGAACGAGCCCTGTTGCTCGATTCTCTTAAATTAATCTTTAAAAACGTTTTACAAGGCAATTAACGAAGCTCGGTGTAAATGAATTTGTACATAGGTGTTTTAGATCGATATATACTAGGACAGTTTATTAGAAAATGCATTTTCTTGCACACTTGATTTTGGACTTGAAATTTAGGAAGTGCTTTGGTCTTTTTTTGATGGAAAATTCATCCATTTCATTCAAAAGCAATGTGGTGTTGTGTTTTGTTGAGAATTCAAGTGAGCCACAACTTTAATAAACTTACGAAATTATTTTAGATGGTAGAATTGTCCAATGAACTAAACACTGTACCTGCCAATGCACAAATTTAAATCATTTTAATAATAATTTTAATCACATAATGCCAAAATTATTTATAATCCAATTACATGACATTATATATCCACGTCTTATCCAGGATTCGAACCCATACGTATGGCTTGGCAATCCATTAGTGTACCACTACACTTTATTGTGGGTCTATGGGGCTGAACTAATAGTCTGTATATTGAAATGGATGTTAAGGATTTTTTTTTTGTTCCAAGGAAAGAAATTATGTAGGTTTGCCAAGAGCCTAAAAAAAATGAATTATTAGGAAAACGAAAGCTATTTGAAAATTTAGAAGAAATCAGTAAATTGAAAAAATTGCTTTTCTTTAAAAAAAATTGAGTACTTTATTATTATTCCCCTTGTCTTGAGTTTCTTTTTCTCACAAAGTATAATCTTGAAAAGTGTTAGTTTACTAGGTTGGTATTTATAATTATTTCTTGAGATGTTCTGTAAGATTTCTTCAGAATATTAAATTTTGTGTGGAAACATTATCTTTTTAAGTATAAATTCTCAGTTTCGAAATATTTAAAATTAGTCTGAAAAAGTAGGGATTTTTTTTATTGGGGACCTTGTTCTCTATTTCTGAAAATATTACAAATGCATAGAAAGCGATAATCAAAGACAACACATTTTGAAAGTTTTTATTGTTTTCTCTCATGATATTTTTTATAACCAAGTACAATCAATTGATAAAATTTCATAAAATGTGTTACTTGTATATTTAATATTGTTTCTAAAATTGGAAGTATGAAGTATTTAAATTGTTATAAGTTGGCAGGTATGATGCTACTGTACATTTCACATTGAATCACATTTGTCCTTCGAATAATATAATGTATATGTTTTCGGATTATTTAGAATCATTTTTATTTGATTGAATTTTTAAACTTTTATGCTTAAGAACTACTGCTAATTAATCATTTAAAATTTGAATTTCAATAGTTAAAAGAAGGATTCAAATCCAAAATGCCGAATTATCGTAGTTTGCAAGAAATTACGAGCAATTATATTGAAAAATTGTATTGAAATGTCACGCCTTTCTCAAGTTCGTTGTTTCGACAGTCCTTGTCCTCTGATTGGACAATAAAGATCATGTGATTTCCAGGATTTTAGATAATTCATCTGTCGTTTCCAGAATGAACTGGGTTCGTATTCAGTTGATTTGAAAGAAAATACTCTTTGCTGAATTATTATAAAACTTGTTTGTGACTTTACATGTGTGTGAATTATGAGGGTTATGGAAAGTCTGTAACTTTAGCACTACAGTAATGTCTGTAAAATGACACAATCTATTTAAAAGAACTTCTGGCAGATTTTTTTTTTTAAAAAGGCATTGTAACGGCCTTCATGTACATAGTTTGTTCAAATTCCCACTCAAGTTGTTATTTTCTGCTGTTCAAACGTTGTCCCCGTCATTTGCCAATAGTTAAAAAATGATTTATTTTTTCATGGTCTTTTCTTTGAGATAGACCCTGAACCGTCGCCAATAGTTCATAGCACAACATTAATTAACCAACCAGTCACATTTTCTACTGATTGAATAATTAAAAATTCAGCGTTATAGCATTTGAATCCTTCTTTTTCAAAATTTTTTTTTGTTAAAAAGCATTATAAAAATATGTTACAGGATCCGAGCTCTTGTTTGCATTTGACATTTCAATGTGTTGGGCCTTTCCTTGTATTGTACTTAACCATTTCCTGTTATAATGAACTTGAAACTTCTTATTGTAAAGGGTCCATTGAAATGCCTTGGAGTTCCTGAGGGCTTTAGAAAAATCCTAAAAATTTTGTACATGTATGTTTTTTGATTTTTTTTAACGATAAGTTTTAAGATTGAACTGACTGAAAGTTAGATTTGATGGAAGAGGATGTTTGCAGCAAATATGAATGGAAAAACGGAATATGTGGATTATTATTGTTTTATTTTCATTCTCCATATTTTCATTTTTTTTTTAAACTTGAGCGCGAACTCTGTTAATTAATTTTTTTTTTAAAGCTAACATTTCTGCTACTCTTTAGGTAACTTATTACTTGCAATAGCGTATAACTGTGGTTCTCAACTGAATCTGCATGTATCTCTAAAATTGAACAATTTTTTTTCTTCAAGGGATGTTATTTGATAGATCCCCTTTATGCCTTTTGCACACAACGATCTTAACAATAAAAAGAGAACTTTCTCGAACACTAACAAATCGTACATTCATGTCATAAATATTGACTGTTTGTTTAAAAAGAATTATTACGTAAAGAAATATAGATCTAGTTGGAACTTGAATTTGGTTTAGTCGGTAGCGTTGGACTTCGGGGCAGTAGGTCGCGTGTTTGAGTCCGACGGGTTTCACTCGAATTTCTTGCCACGGGTTCTCTATCAATGCAGGGCCAAACCGTTAGTATTTTTTAAAACTCATTCCTGAACCATCAACAATGGCCCATTGTGTAGCTCTAGTGCGACGTTAGTTTAACCGGCCCATAAGGAGTCATTGCATCCACTTAATATTAATACATAAGAGGTATTAAAATATACAAAATACTGACAACCAACTACAGCCTCTAAGCCCAGCAAGGTTGTGGATGTTTAAAAAATACGAGGCATCGTTTCCGTGCCTTTCCTTCGAGATAGGCTCCAAACTGTCGCCAATAGCCCACTGTGCTGCTTTAATGTGACGTTAATTAATCAAAAACAAACCAAACCCAGCAAGGTTGGTGCCGTTTAATGCATCCTAACGATCTTCCACTGCTGATCTAGTTTCCTTTTAAAGCTACCGACTTCTGATGAATGAACCACCTCATCAGGCAAACTATTCCATTTATCTATTATAAATAACAATGCTTTCTATTTTTCCGATTAAGTTGTGACTTGTATACCTTGTACCCATGACCTCAAGTCCCATTGGCTATATTAAATTTTATGCCTTCTACATCACCCGATTCGGCAAGTTCCCCTCTAGTCTTTCTCTCCTCGAGTGTATACATATTTAGAGTTCTAAGCCTCTCTCCATAATTCATTCCTGAAGTACCTGGAATCATTTTCGTAGCTCTATTTTGAACCCGTTCTAGCAAATCAATATCCTTTTTGAAATAAGGTGGCCAGAATTGTACTGCCTATTCAAAATGAGACCTAACCAAACTCCTATACTCTGATAAAATGACTTCCCTAAATTTAGATGATACATTTCTTTTTTATCCAATATTCTATTCGCCCAATATATAATATATATTAATATATAATATATATTAATATATAATATATATTAATATATAATATATATTAATATATAATATATATTAATATATAATATATATTAATATATAATATATATTAATATATAATATATATTAATATATAATATATTCTATTAAATCCCAATATTCTATTCGCCTTTTTGCTGGCAGTCCCACATTGATGTCGCCATTTAAAATCCCTATTTCCCGAAACGCCAAGATGATTAACAATGTCACTGGCACCTCGAGTGTATACATGTTTAAAGTTCCAAGTTTGTCGCTATAGTTAATTCCCGAAGTACCCTGAACCAATTTTCTAGACCTACGTTGAACTCATTATAAAAAATCAACATTTTTAAGGGATACAATTGTTATACATTCAACAAGGTTCGAATGATCCATAAGAGATCCATTTGAGATTGTTCTTTTTGTTTTGATGTACATAAGAAGTTCATGAAGTACTTAAAGCTTTTGCGTTTCTATGTTCAAGTATTGCATACTTTCAAATATACTGTATTGTTTTTTTAAATACTCACCAATGATGAATTTTATTGATATTTAGGATCTTATTGATAATTGATAAATAATTGATATTAGGATTTTATTGATAATTGATAAATAATTGATATTAGGATTTTATTGATAAGTAGGATCTTATTGCAATTTTATTAAAATCTTTTTTCATTAACTAATTTTAAAATCCACGGTAAAAACGCCAGCTACATGCCATTTTTTAAGAATTACATGAAACCTTAAAAAGTTGAGAACCACCGTTTGAGTGAAAATTAACCATTTTTTTACAGTTGTATTTTTTTTTAAATATTATGTTTGTTGAATTTTATATCAATTTTTATTATGTTTTTCTTTTTCACAAAGCCACCATTAACAAAAGTTTTATTTTTTACTACTTTCGAATTTTTATTTGAACAACACAGCAACACAGGTGTTAACTCCACGCCAACCTGAATTGCCTCTTTTGAAAACAAATGCTCTTATAAAGAAAATTCTCCGATAATTTATAATTTGATTCTAAAATAAAATAATTTTATATCGATTAAAAATTCTGAAAAATAATTACCAGTAGTATACTTTATAACTTTTGGAATGTAGTTGTAATGTCCTTTCCACTAAATTATTGAAGTAATTTCGAAACTTTGCATGAATTTGTGTTCATTGTTGCTGTTCAAATAGGCAATATTTCAGTTTTTTAGAAGGTAGTGAAACAAATTGTTTAAAGGTGAAATTACAAAAACTATTTTCCCAGATTGTTATTTTGTACCTTTTATGAATAAGAATTACTTTACAATATTGTAATTAATTTTTTTTTATTATTATTTTGAAAATAAGGCTTGAATAAAACGACATATGGAATTATAAATTCGTCTAAATTTTTTAAGTTCGTCTTCTACACATTTCTTGATAAATCCTTAAAACTGACTTGTATTTTGCAATTCAATTATATGCTGCTTGTTTTTGTAGTCCAATTTTATTTTAGAATTGAAATATTGTTTTTTTCTAAAAACTGGCATATGAATACGACATATATTTTAATTTGAAAAAACTGACTTTCCAAATTTACTTTAAACCAGACTCTTTACTTGTAAGTCCTTATAAGCTGAATAAAATTGTTTTATCTTATTGCAATACCTGTGAGTTTGTCTTTTCATTTGAAAATATACGAAATCATTGTGTCTCTTACCGAACAAATAGTTGGACGGATTAGCCGTCATGTGGTGCATATATATATATATATATATATAAAGGTGTGCTCGTTCTCGCGCTGTCTGACGGAAGGCGGGGAAAGCACATTTTTTCATAGTGACGCCCACAGAGTATATAGGCGTCACCACAGAGTATATAGCTACGCGTACAGAGGTTCCACTCAAGCATTTTGTAGAAACGCCGACAGCGCGCCAGTGAGAGATATTGGAACTAAACCCCACCTGAAATTAGTTTCTCGCACGTTATGACACGGCAAATTTGCTATGTGTCAAATTATTTTTAAAGCGTTTTGGCTGAATTAGAGATTATAAATTGCCGATATTGCTTTTATTGAAGGGTATTATTTGTAAAAAGGATAATTATTTGTATTTCTTGACGGATTATAGAAAGGAAACCCGAAATTATTTTGTAGTTACCTATTGTTATGAAGAAACACGAAATCAATAAATTCAACTTAACACTTCATAATAAAAAATGTAATATATAAAATAACGAAAGTAGGTTTAAGAAAGTAATAATTTTCAACTTTAAGTATTTAGCTTTTTTTTAATAGAAATTGAAATTTATGATTTATTAGAATGTTTATTTGATTAAATGAATGGGTATTCAAAATTAATTTTAAAAAAGTCATTATAAATATATATTTGTATAAATATTTTTAAGTTTTTCAAACATTTATTTTGGAATTTAATTTTAATAAAATTTTTATTTGACAGTTTTTTTTTATCTTAATGAACATTCTATTTTGCAGACTTGTAATTTGTAGTTTATGCATATGTTATTAATTCTAAATTATTTTTTAAAAAATAATAATAATTGTGTTAATAAAATAATGTTTAGTAAAAATGTTTAATAATAATGTTTACTTGCAATTTTTTTTTTAATAATTGTACGTTAAAATTTATTTAAAAAATTTAAAATCTTCAGAAATTTACTTAGAACATTAGTCATTAATCAAAACTTTATTTAAAAGTTTTAATTTTATTCAAATTTATTTCTTTGTAATTAAAATGAAATTTGTAACTGATGTCTGTGCAATTTCATTTAAAATTAATTTTAATCAAAATTATTGTTTTTTAAAGTTATTTTTAATGAACATTTTATTTTGTCGATTTATTGAAATTTGCAGCTTATATGTTTATGTAAGTTAATTCTAAATTATTATTTTTTTAAAAATAATTGTAAGTAAATATTTGTTTAAAGTTTTGAATATCTTCACACAATTACTTAGAGCATTCGTCATTATTCAAATATTTTTTTAATATTTATTATTTCATTTAATTTTTATTTTCTTTCGAAATAAAATTAAATGTGTGGTACTACAATTATTTGTTTAATTATTTTAATTAAACACGTTAAAAAATTAATTCTTTCAAAAATTTATTTAGGAAGATTCCTTTTTATATAATTTCCTTAAATCAACATTTTATTTTATTCAGCAAATTGTTCTTGGAAAAAATAATGTCGTTACATACGTATATATTTTTACTCAACTTTAATTTTAAAATATTAATTGTAATTAAACATACGTTGAATTAAAAAAAAATATTCATTGAACCAATATTTTAATTTTTTCAGAAATTATTAAAAAATATCATTTACAGCAAATTTTATTCGAAATTTATATTTCAACTAACGATTTATTTTTTGTACATACGTTAAAAACAACTTATTATTTTTTTTCAAAATTAATTATTAAAATTTAAATCCAATTAAAGATTTATTTAAATATAAATATATAATAAATATTTATTTAATGTTAAAAAACTTAATTAAAAAATAAAATTGTAATTACAAAGATAGTTGACAATCTTATAATAAAAAGAAATATTCCTTTTTTAATTTTTTCCAACGAATCAAAATTGTTTATAATATAAAAGTTTTTACATATTTAATATAATATGCGACGAAATTTCGCAAGACCCTACGGCCGCGAGGTAAAGCAAGCGTTTTCCACCCGAAAGGTCCCTGGTTCGAACCCGCTCTACTGCTTTATTTTTTATTTTTACGCTGCTAGGCATAGTTCCGATATCTACCACCGGTGCGCCACCGTCTATGCGTAGTTCCATGCTAGGATTCGTTTTTTTGAGAACTATTTAAAAGTGATATTCACTAATTTTATTTAGAATTCGCTAAATTTTAAGAGTTTAAATTATATTTTAAGGATTGTATTTAGTATGAAAAAATTCCAAAAGAGTTGCTTAATAAATTAAGCGTATTAAAATAATACTAGGAGGCTCCGCCCCCTGCTCCGCTAACGCTCCGCCAACCCCCGGAGGATTGCTACGCAATCCTCATAGGTTTGCTTTGCAAACCACTTCTCGCTTCGCTCGCTAAAAGGTAGGACACAACAACAATGTGTCCTAGTAACAATACATTTTTAAATATATTACTAAAAACTTTAGAAGTTGAAATTGTAAATTTAAATTAATATTCATCTTGGCATCACTACATTTTTACGCCATGTAAGTCAAGATAAAATCAATTAAACTAATTTCTTTTTAATTACAAATGAA
Source organism: Troglohyphantes excavatus (assembly GCA_963932185.1). Classification (NCBI taxonomy): domain Eukaryota; kingdom Metazoa; phylum Arthropoda; class Arachnida; order Araneae; family Linyphiidae; genus Troglohyphantes; species Troglohyphantes excavatus. The sequence goes on from OZ010671.1 coordinate 5,491,439, forward strand.
AACAAACGTTATTTCCACACCTTTCCCGCGTTTCAGTTAAATTTAAAACATTATTGGTAGTTTGTTTTGGCCATAAATGACGTTAAGCTTACCATAAATCTTGCCTACCAGAGGTGTGTAATTTACTGAGTTTTTACGTCATAAAAATGAAGCTCATAGAAATCTAGTTTTAAAAATTGCCAACAGATGGCGCCACCCTTATTTTTCCTTCATTGAAAGTTGGAAAAAGCGTTTTTCAAAACGCTGACATCATCAAAATAATTATTTACCAATGAATTGAAGGGGTTAATCGTCAAAATGGCTTACATAATGGCAAAATAAAAATGCGGGCGCAACAGAATTTCGTAAACAAACAAACTGTTGCCACTCAGCATACAGAAAAACAGCGTTTTTCAATCACCGCGTAAGAGAAATATATATAAAGATTAGCTGTCACGGGAGCATGTCCATGCATTTTGAAAGAGTAAAATGGGAGTCGGAACCATCATGTCAATGCATTTGTATTGGACATATTAAATGAGTTACAATATCAATCAAGTAAAATACGGGGACATAAGAAAACAGGAATCTAATTATTAGTGAAGCTACCTGAACACAATTATTTACAGATATTTACATTATTTTGCTAATTAAAAATTAAATCACCAGTTGTTACCCAACCGGGGATCGAACCTAAGTAGCAATGCTTGAAACACACAGCCAATGAGAATGATCAAAAACCGATAGTAAGGCGGAGCAAAAATGACGTCAAAAATGTGCTTTCCTTGCCCACTTTTAAAAAGCGAAAAACGAGCGCACCTTCTATATATAGTCTTCACTATCCTTGCCTAATTACAAGGTAAGAGCGTTTAAAAGTTCGCAACTTGCTGTCGTAAAGTTGCAGGTCAAAATATTTGGTTGAAACAGAGTGGCAACATGACCTGAAAAACCGGGAAATCAGAGAATTATCATGAAATTTTTTAATTCTGTAAATATTGGGAAAAATTAGAAAATTTCACGAAAAATCGGGGAATTTTCAAATTTGAATAACTAAAACATAAATTCTTATCGTCTCTACTGCGTAGTTTAGTTGTCGATGTTTTCTTTTACTTCTGAAAAAGAATTTTTAAAAAGCATGGCGGCTGTCCGTATGCTCAATTTTGTTGTTGATATGAACGTGAACCACTGCTGGAGGGCGAAATGAAAGCAAAGCACATCGGATTTTGGATTGTACTTTGAGTAGTTTTGGAGATAACTTAACCTTTTAATTTTTATATTCACGACTTTACATGTTATCGCGTATAAAAAAATGATGTTTTTGTAAAATATATATATTTTGCAATATAAAAATCCCTAAATTAATAATGAAAAACGCTTTTCCTAATATTAGCCTGTAATATGATGTCGTTAAAAATAAAGCATTTAGCAGATAATGAAAACAAAACACCTGTTTGAATGCCAAATGGTGTTGAAAGCTTATATTATTAAAAAAGTTGTATATATGTTTTTTATAGAAATTAACACCAGGAATAAAAAAATGCAATTATTAAACTTCACATTCATTACTTTTAGTACTGATAATACAGTAACATATCAAAGCTAAAAATATATTATATTCTTTCAATTGGAAATAATTTATTGTATTTAGCGAAGTTTTTTGGGTACCAATTGGCGACCGGAGATTTGGTGTCCGTCTTTAATAACTATTTCTAAGAAAAATATCTCGTCTTGAGACACGACATGCACTGATTAGAAGTGAAGAACATAGCATTTGAAATGAAGTTACAGCAGTTAAATAGGCCAGTGTATGCCATATTGTGACTCATTTCCTAATAAAGGTCAGAGGGTGGGTGGATTAGTAGCCAACCTAGTCGACGCAGTCCACCTTTCTCTACTGGATGGTCGGTCATTATCCCCATAGGCTGATTCCCCTTGGAGTTATGGGGCTTGGAGATATCGATACTTTTCGTGTTGCTCAAGTTTTTGCCGATGGCCGGCGTACTCGGATCGATAATTTTAAAGACGTCTTATCTTCGAAACGTTCATTTTAGGCAGTGTAAGTTACGAAATCTTGGAGGGGACAATTGCCCTTAATGCCCTGTAGGTAGGGTTACTTGAAATCCTAAAAGCCGACCTGGGACCCTCATCGTATGTGTCATTTCTTGCCAAACATGGTAAATATCTTAATATGTGAACAATGCTCTTATGTGAATAATATATGCTTAATATGTGAATAATATATGAATCAATTCTTTCTCAACACGCCCCTCCCCTCTAGGTCAAAAATCCCCGTTCATACTACGTGTTTAGTAGGCGGGACCAAATCACCAAACATTTACGATTGACCAGAGGGGCGAGTCCCGCAATGCTCTTGAAAAGTTCCTAGCGGGGAGCTGAGACAGTCAATCGCACCAGCAATAAATAGGGATATTTTTTCAACGGCAATGGGGATTTTCAGAAGAAATAACGGCCTTTAGGGCGTTTGTAAACGGGGTTCATATGTATAAATGATGAGAAATCCCGGGACTTCAGCCTGCCCGGGACAAGGGCGAAAAACCGGGACATCTGGTAGCCTTGCAGGGTCATTTGAAGGTATTTGTCCCCCGACATCTTTTGTTATGATTTTATTATATGTTAATTAACATAAAATACCCCCCCCCCCCCATTTTTTAAAACCTAACAAAACGCACTAAAAAAATTATAAGACATAACATATTACGTAATTATTACAAAATGTTAGAGAGGCAAATCACGGATAAATACCGTGAAATTGTCTTACAGCTAGTTCCGCCACTGTCTGGGATTTGCATCTAACCCCAGGATGTCTGTCACGGGAATTATCTTATCTTAGATATATCTTACAAATTCATATAAAATCTTTTTTCGTAGAAGCCAATTTTATAAAACAAGGACATCCAAAACGGGAACACCGCTAAAGACATCAAATTCTTTCTAACCTGTCATCTTGAACATGTCAGACATGCGTGTTGCCCAGCCTTTTCTGAAAGGAAATGTCCGAAAATAACATGGCCGGTGAATCCCACTACAGTATTCGATAGCACCACATGAGTTAGCCGCTGTTGGCGCGACAATGTGCTCAGTCCAGCCATTTTTGGTATTTAGCACTGTTTTTGGCGTAACCCCTAGTATAACATAAATTTTGATTGAGAACATAAATGAAGGGGTTAGTGTACGAAGGAGGTATGCGCATTAGCTGTACTTGTTTATACGATTCCGCTTGTCAATGTTTTCACTTACCTCAATCAGTCGGAATCGTGTAAACAAGTACGACAAGCGTACATAACGATGCGGCTACAATCATATACACGATGGTAGATCACCATTACTATTACTTCATAGGCTGATTTCCCCTGGAGTTATGGGACCGGAAGTGCATACTGCAGCCAACAGCGACATCCCCCACGTGGTACAAAGGTCAGAAAGCGGAATGGGTTAACAATCGGCCTGGTCGACGCGTCTCACTTACTAGATCATTTATCCGGATAGGCTGATTTCCGGTACAAAAATCAGAGTGGGGAATGGATTAACGAAATCAGCCGGGTCGTAACGTCTCATTTCCTTCTACACGATGATAGGTTATTTATCTTCATAGGCTTATTGCCTCTTGGAATTAGAAGGTTTTGAATAATATCGTATTTTATGTAACGACTCCTCGCGACAATGTATCTGTACTGATTTTAAAGATGCATTTATGTCAAAAATACTTTTAAATATTCTGATATATTTGAAAAAGTTTCTCAATAAACAAGGCTTATTTTATAAATTATTTTAGCACTAATTTTGTTTATTTCTTATATTGTTCTCCTTTTAATCTAAAGCACTAATATTTTTCATCAGAATCATACATTTCATACTGACATTCTTTATTAATTCATTCGTTTTTAAATTCGAACTTCACCACCAGTTACGCAACGTTCTACATCAACAACATAAGCATTCGACAAATCTATTTATTATTCCCGCCAAAGTGTCTACTCGTGCAACCCTAAAGAACGATTTCCACAAGTTTTCGATGATTCCATAGTGGGAAACGTTTTTATGCTCGTCGGTTGCCATGGCAGCAGCCGGCCATACACTGTCTTATTCAAGTTTGGAAGATTCGACGACTGGTCCCTTGTCGTGTATCTGACCCTTGTTATAAATTTTTCTACACGATCACGCGGTTTTGTTTTGGTTTTGGACGCAAAATATAGCACGAGCAAGAAAAGAAGGAAAATAATCATGATCCGGAAGGACTTAATCGAGAGACTTCGGAGGAAGAAGGTAAGTCGAATATCGAGTCTTCTTCGAAAAATCGTTTGTTGGAATATGATTGGATATCAGAATTCACAGGAGGATGAAGCAGATGACGAATATGTAATAATTTAATTCTTATATTTAAAATTTATTTTAATTATAATTGATTTTATTCTATAATGGTATAGTAGCATTCACGACTTGTGATTTAGAATTGTGTGATGGAACAGACAATGATAATTTCGAACAGGGTCAGCTGTCAGATTTGTCAAAAGCAATAACAACATAAATTTTTAAATATATATTTTTATTTTAAGTGTTTTGGAATTTTTTTTTTAATCGCCCGTGTTAAAATTTATTTTAAAATGCGTAAATTGTTTAATGCACGTGATTTTACTAAAATTAAAAATAGAGTTCGATACTCTTATATAAAATATTACTTCTTAAATCCGGTTAAATTTTTAAAAAATTAGATATTAGGACGAAGATTATAGACTAGAATATAAACTTCCATTTTTGATGATTAAAGTTCAAAGTCGAACAGGATCAGCTGTCAGATTTGTCAAAAACAACAACAAGCATTTTAAATATATATTTTTATTTTAAGTGTTTTGGAACAAATTTTTTTTTTTTTTAAATTGCCCGTGTTAAAATTTATTTTAAAATGCGTAATTTGTTTAATGCACATGATTTTACTTAAATTAAAAATAGAGTTCGATACTCTTATATAAAATATTACTTCTTAAACCCGTTTTGCGATTTAATTTTTTTTAAAAATTAGAATTTAGGACGAAAATTATAGATTGGAATATAAACTTTAATTTTTTATGATTAAAGTTGAAAGTCATAAAATCTGTAGATTTCTGTAGAATATAAACTTTAATCTTTGCTAATAAAATCTGCAGATTTCTGTAGAATATAAACTTTAATTTTTGTTGATAAAATTCAAAGTAATAAATCTGTAGATATCTACAGAATATAAACCATGCGTTCTAAGAACAAAATACAAAATCATATTTTCTGCAGAAATTTGCAAATATGTTTGAAAGACAAAATTTGAATCTCAATTTTGCAGATTTTTTGTAGATTTGGGCAGAAAATCTGTAGATTTTTATTTTTCCGTAGATTTTTTGCAGAAAATTTCTAGCTGGGTATGTACAAATTTATGTGCAAGTGTTTTTAATAAATTATGTAGTTTCCAAATTATTAGTTATTTTTAGTATTTTTTTCAAGGAAAATAATTTGAAAAAGATTTTAAAAAAATGATGTGTAATGTTTCTTGTATTTCAGTCTGCTCCAAAAAAGATAGAACAGATAATGTTAACAATGGACGTAAGTATTCCCCTCGTTCTTTGCTCAATACTTGCATGCGCCATGTAGAATTTTTATTTGGGTCAAATATCAATTGTTAATTTCTCCGTGAAGAACCGGTTCTTCCCATAGAGTAAGGATACAAATAGAGGAAACAAAATGCTGATTTCCGTGTGTCCATCATTGAAACCACGTGATATGTGGAAATGCCAATTCATTCATGCGCCAATATTACTTGGCAGGCCTTGGCGACTTTAAGAACTAAACGAGATCGAAGTATTGTAATATGGTTTTGTGTTTAATTTTGTATTTAAATATAGTTTTTTTTGAACGAGTGGCACAATTTAAGGGAGTTTAACAGATATATTAAGGAAATTTTTCTTACTTTGTAGTTTTGAAATAATTGCATTACGTTTTTATGTAAAAAATTTACCATAAGCGAAGTTCTTTCAATTGTTATTTTGTATACTTCAATAAGAAAATATGAACAATAAAGCGTTTCGCTTCTTGGAGTATTGAACACAAATAAAATATTTTCGTTTCGTTAATGAAGAGGTAATATTTAGCGCATATTGTTTGAAAATAAGTAAATACGTACATATATGTTAAAAAGTTGAATACGGACAGAACTCCTTATCACCAAAAAAGAAGAAAGTGCGCCAAATTTGAAACTCCTGCAGATGTCTGAACGCCAAATGTGGCAGCGCTATAACCACGTGATGTGGGTTTTTCTTTTCAATGTTGACACCGCGGCCTTACGAGAGTCTGGTATTGAAAGCGCTTTCTATTTAATATTACAACTCTCTGGTTCTTCCTTGCTTTCGACATTGATTACATGAGACGACTTGAGTTATTTTCACTATCTTGGATGATACATTAGCGAAGACTTGTGAAGTAAAACTGATCAATGTTACAATTTCGAAATTATGTTTTAAATTCAAATATAATAGTTTATAGAATATATTTTTTTGAGAAAAGTGTTTTTCAGTAGAGACTTTGTGTTGATTTCTACGATAAAAAATAATACTAAATACAAAATAAATAAATTTCATATACATTTATTTTTCTAAAAATGGTGTAATTGCAATACTCCGACCTAATTAACAAATTTTGACCCTTAACTTAATTTTATGAATAAAGGGGTTGTCAAAATTTGTTCAGGCCTTAAGAGACAAATTTACAAATATTTTCGGTATTTTACTAGTATTTTATAAATTATTTGCAGAAATGTTTGAAATAAACATTGCTCAGAAATTAACATAAATACACTGTAAAAAACGTACTTAAAAATGAATACCTTAACCTACTCGTTTTTCTTTAAGTATAATTGCAACGTAAATAAGAGAGGACTTACTCAAATTTCAGTAACCGTACTTTCTCAAAAATGAGCAATGTGATTTAATTTTGCTTATCTCAGCTTCTGTTCAAGAGATCGTAATAAAACATGACAAACATAAAATAGTTGTTCAAAAGATGGTTTCTCACTTTATTTGATGTCGATTGCTTAATTAGAAGCTGAAATATTACAACTTAATTAGTTTACTTTCCATTCTTTTGGCACACTTTTTTTTAACATTTCTTCTGTTTATAACTTCTTAATGTCACCCTGGTAGTTTAACGGATAAGGCACTGGACTGCGGTGCCTGAGGATCTGAGATCGATTCCTGGCAAGTCATGGTTGTAATTTATCGATATTTATTCAATGTGATTTATGAAGGCAGCCTATGTAGGCTATCATCTGCACTTTTTATTCTTTTTACCCATTGTACTCATTTTTAAGTACATGTCTTTTTCAAAATTGATACTTATGTATTCGGAGCTATTATAAGCATCGAATGTATTAAAAAATGAGTGCATTTTACTTATTTTTGAATACCTATTTTTAACAGTGTAGTTACAGGTTCTTGGACGTGACAGAGTACTCAAGCGTGTATGTGACATTCATTGTTAATTTAATTAATCGATTCGATAATTTCATTACAAATGCAATTTCATTACAATGCGAAACAATTACTGCAAAGTTCTGAAATTTTCAAATAAAATATTACTTAAATAAATTAATTACACAAATAAACATATATATTTTCTACTTTTTAATGTATATTTATGATTATCAGAATTTCTGCAAGGAAATTTTCAGTTTTCAGGTAATACGCACTCTATCTATACAAATTATTTTGTGTATGTATTTCCTAACAGGAACTTGATCGCGACATCTCTACAGTGCTAACTACCAACAACCCTTATTTTGATGAGAATGCCGTTGAATTCAGTCACAAAGTAAGATTCATCATTTCATTTCCGTGTATTAAGATTCCATTGAAGTTTACCATGTTATTAAAAATATGTTTACAATAATTAATAAAAAAACAATTGACTGTTCAAATGTTTGAAAACAAATATTTCAAATGCGTTAGTTTAGGAAAGTTTATTGCTAAATTCAAATAGACAGTTTATAATTTGTTTTAGTACTGTTTTTGTGGTCAGTTAGTATACCCATAATAGTTATTTACTGTATAAGAGCTGATAATTTGTTTGGAGAAACACGTCGAACGTTAACGCTAGAGACGATTTTGTTATCTAGAAGCATTATATGACTTTCGCATTTCCAAGGTCACAGCAATCAGATAGTTGTTTCCACGATTAGAATAACTTTCAAATGCACTACTGCTACTACCACCGAAAAAAAACAACTACCCTGTGTAAACGAGTTCTTACTAAAAATATTTCAATAGTAGCAAACTGTATAATAAGATTAAAATTATTCTATAAAATACGCAGATTATCTTAAACAAAGCCAGTATTAATTAAAAGAAAAATAAATATGAATAATGAAAACAAAACATTTTTAATGCAGTTTTGAGTTATTTATAGTTAAATGAAAGTTGAATGATTTGGAATTATCATGTTTACAAGTTTTTTAAATATTTGAATAAATATTTTTTTTCTGCGACAAAAAATGGTAAATGTATGAGTAACATTTTACAATTAAAAACAATAAAAACATATATATTACAAAAAATATATACATATCTGTTTATTATATACATATTTATTAAAAAAAATATATACATATCTGTTAATTATATACATATTTATTACAAAAAATATATACATATCTGTTTATTATATACATATTTATTACAAAAAATATATACATATCTATTACAAAAAACTATTATATACATATTTATTACAAAAAAATATTATATACATATCTAATACAAAAAACTATTGTATACATATTTATTACAAAAAACTATTATTTACATATCTATTACAAAAAACTGTTATATACGCATTTATTAAAAAAAAAATTATATACGTATTTATAACAAAAAATTATTATATATATATCTATTACAAAAAACTATTATATATATATTTATTACAAAAAAATATTATATACATATCTAATACAAAAAACTATTATATACATACTTATTACAAAAAACTATTATTTACGTATTTATTACAAAAAAAAATTATATACGTATTTATTACAAAAAATTATTATAAACATATCAATTACAAAAAACTATTATATACATATTTATTACAAAAAATTATTATATACATATCTATTACAAAAAACTATTATATACTTATTTATTACAAAAAATTATTATATACATATATATTACAAAAAATTATTACTATATACATATCTATTACAAAAAATTATTATAAACATATCAATTACAAAAAACTATTATATACATATTTATTACAAAAAATTGTTATATACATATCTATTACAAAAAACTATTATATACTTATTTATTACAAAAAATTATTATATACATATCTATTACAAAAAATTATTACTATATACATATCTATTACAAAAAAATATTTTATACATATCTATTACAAAAAATTATTATCCATATATATTACAAACAATTGTTATATACATTTCTCTTGCACAAAAATATTATATACGTATGTATTACAAAAAATTATTATATACATATCCATTACAAAAAATATATACTTACTATTACAAAAAATTATTATATTCATATCTATTACAAAAATTATTATATACATATTTATTACAACAATTATTATATACATATCTATTACAAAAAATTATTATATACATATCTATTACAAACAATTATTATGTACATATCTACTAGACAAAAATATTATATACGTATGTATTGCAAAAAATATTATATACATATCTATTACACAAAATATATACATATCTATTACACAAAATATATACATATCTATTACACAAAATATATACATATCTATTACACAAAATATATACATATCTATTACACAAAATATATACATATCTATTACACAAAATATATAGATTACACATAATGCATAGAAAGATGCATTATTGTTGAATATTGAAAAATATATTTTTGTTTTCGATTTGTGTCCACTTACATTTCTGAGAAATATTTCAATAGAATCAACAGAATTGTTTAAAAATTTGATGAGAAATCTTTTTCAGAATAGAGCATACGAGCCACTGAAGAGTCGAAACAGCACAATTGTATTCTTTTGCCAAACAGGAAATATCAAGAGAAAAGATTCAGAAGCAGACGCACGAGGTTTGTTATGCAAGTGTTTTACAGCTAAAATAGAACAACGTTTATTTAATTTTTTTTACATAAATAGTTTGATTACATTCGATGCTTATCATAGATCCCAATATATAAGTTTCATTTTGGAAAAAGACATGTACTCAAAAATGAGCACAATAAGTAATAATGAATAAAAAGAGCAGTAGTTTGCCTACATAGGCAGCCTTCGTAAATCACTTTCAATAAATATAAAAAATTACAACCAAGACTTACCGAGAATCTAACCCACATCTTCAGGGAACGCATTCCACTGCCTTATCGGTTGTACTACCAGGGCGGCGTGAAGATGTTATAAACAGAAGGAATGTTAAAAAGGTGTGCCAAAATACTTACTTATTGTACTCATTTTTGAGTATATGTCTTTTTCAAAAATGAAACTTATATATTAGGAACTAAAATAAACATCGAATGTAATCAAAAATGAGTGCATTTTACTTATTTTAGAGTACCTATTAATAGTGCATTAAAAATGTATGAAATATATCAACACTTTTTATGTCGCTTAAGCTTTTGCCGATGACCACTGTATGTAGACCAATTTTAAAGCCATAATCTCGTCAAAAATAAGAAATAAAAAAATTAACCACTTCGTTTTTGAATAGAATTTTGAAAGCTATGATTTTCTGAAATATTTTATAGGCATAAAAACGATTTATTGATGATTTTGGATTTTCAATCTTCATTAAATATATTTTTGAGTAAATTTAAATACATGCTCTTTAATATTTTTAATAAATATTTTATTGTTTAGGAATCAACAAAGTCGAAGAGAGTGTAGAAGAGTTGGACACTAAGCGAAAAAATAAATTCAATTTCTGCGACAGAGCCACTCAGACCCAGAATCCAGTTGACGTGGTAAGAAATTCTATTTCTTCGGGACAATCTACTGAACTTTAACTGTAACTTCTGGAAGGCTCAAAACTTCCTTCCTCTATGTGTGCGTTGAAGCCAATGTGAAAGCAGCCATACTGTGTCCCAAATATTTTTTTTTTTGTGATTTAGTGGTGTTTCTTAATACCATAGCATTGTAGAAATATTAAATGCATATAAATATTATATTTTCTTCTTACAGAATTAATTTTCATATTGTCAAACAAATAGTTTTTGCTCTTGCTTTTTAATTACTTCGACTTTCAAATGACTTTCTATTTTAATAGCAGATTGCATTTAAAATGGGTTTCAAAAGAAAATAGAAAAAAAACTCTGTCAAAAGCAATATAAGTCGGCTTATTTTAACATGAAAAATATACGAAATATTGCGGTAACGATACAAGTGGGGCACAGCATGGCTGCATCCACATTGGCTTCAAGTCAACTAAATGCATTGCCCAATCCAGAACTTACAGTTAGAGATCAGTGGGACAATTAAATGAAGAGTTGAGTGGATGATTATGTTAAGTGATAATTTAGTGAATTAGAGAAAAATAGCTTCAAAATTTATAAGATAACCAACACAATGACATTTAAATAACATCTTTTTCCTATGAAAACGCCTTAATTGAAGACTTTGCAGAATAAATTAATGTTCTAAACTTACCGCAGACGAAAACGTGATCTTTTAACAGGAAATCTATATATTTAAAAAAAAAAAATCCAATTAACCCGTTGCAGTTGACAGGTGACTCTTTGTTATCAAAATAACCAGTAGTTCTTTTGTTTCCTGTTCTTGAAATTGAACAAGAACGGCAAGTTCTTGAACATTAAACACGCTTCTCGTTTGCTAGCTTGTTCTTTGTTCTTCTTAAACGCGTAACGAGGTGTGATGCCACACGAATCTGATTTAAAAAATATTTTAAATCGAAAAAATTTTGTTCATGTAATATTGGATAAATATATTAACCGTCTAGTGCAGGGGTCGGCAACCTATTGAAACGGAAGAGCCAATAGATACAATTTACCAAATTTCCCAATTTTTAAAGAGCCACTAAAAATTTTCGTTTCAATATTATAGTATTTGCTTATATATATTTGATTTTTAGTTTAAAATAAACGGCTTTATATACGGAAATATATTTATTCATATAAAAACACAAATGTAGATAGTTAATAATGCCTTTTGAATGTTTGATTAAATCTGGTTTGGTTTTGTTAAATAACGTCGCACTAGAGCTGCACAGTGGGCTATTGGCGACGGTTGATTAAATATGGCTTATAACTTATTGTTTTAAGTTTCAAGCACGACTCTAGATTTTTATTTGTTAGTTGTCTTCTAACTTTACTTTTTATTATATTCATGCAAGAGAACGCTTGCTCGCACGAATATGTCTACCTGAAGATCGTCAGCACTCCATATGCCAACTTCTTCACCTCACTGTAGCATTCTGGAAGACTATTCCATGCGCCGAATATGAGCTTCATCGAAATGCTAATTTTTCTTGTTTTAAGTAATTAATTTTATGTAAACTAAGATCCATTTTAGTACTTTATTACTCAGAATGATTCGCTCTTTATGCCGATATAAAAGATAAAAATGTGAGACAACAATCTCAAGAGTTATTGAATGAAATCTGGAATTTCCAGATAGAAGATCAAGATTCATTGTCGTGGATCTACAACGGACATATGGTGAACGGTAAACAACTTTTTACTGATTGATTTTGAGTAAAATATAGCTTCCTACTAATAAAACAAGAAAAAAACATTCGCCTTTGTAGAGAAACTTTTAAACTACTACTCAACTAAATTCAAGAGCACCAGTGTAATTTATCATATCTATAAATTACTTCGCTTTTAAGAGAATTTTCAAGCTTCTTGTACCTTCGTACAGTCCATTAAGTTTTTCCTGAAACAGAAGTCCGCCAAATCCTTATTCCAAAACACTGAGTTTTGCAATACAATATAAATCTAATCCGATGAAAAGTAAAAAAGAAATTCGATATCACACTACTACAAGTGATCAAAAGAATTCATAAAATCCAAGAGTTTTTTTGGCCTCCATATTTCAAGATTTACAGACGTTGTCAAATTTTCACCAAACTAGGTGGATTTCTATTAAAATCGACTTTTGCCAAAAAATTTAAATTCTCTACCAGGAACTGCTGCACCAGTACTGATATGTCACTCCAAATTCTTCAAAGTCGCCAAGGCCAACCCAATCGTTGCCAAGTTTTTCCCCAAATTGGCGATACATCTATATTTTTCCACTAACGGCCCAGATTCACCTACTACAGATTTTTTCGTCTCATCCTCTCAATTCAACCAGCACAAAAATCTGGTTTGCGTTGTTGCGGCTCCTTATTAAGAGTGCTTAGAATTGAATTACAATTTCCTGATTTTTCAGTGTTTTGTGCAATTATTGGTATTTACAGAACATCTATCCAAAGTAACTTGTCGCCAAATAATAGGTTCGTGCTCTGTTGCAACTACAGCTTTGATGATGCATGTTCAAACTGGATCGCCATAATCCAGAGGTAACAGTTTACTTATTCAGCACTGAAACTGAGGAAAGATTAAAGTATGTCTCAACTAAGTGAAAAATCGGTTCGTGAAGATATTCAGACATCGAACTCTCAAACCACAGATATTCCACAACAAGATACAACACTTTTTGAGGTTTTCAGAGAGATAAATGCGCCAGTATGGCATAGTTATAAGAGAATATCAAACATAATTAACTCACAGAAATTGGGAAAAACAAATTCCGCAATAGTACAAACAGAAATCATTGCGATGATGAGTCAGTTGCACGTGTATGCATCAGAAAATAATCGACTTAAATTTGAGCTTGAAAGAACAAAAACCTGCCAACCTAACCCACATGCTCTGCATACTCACAATAACGTTCTAGAGGAATCGTATGCTTCGGTAGCATCCAGAAATACGAGTAAAATCGAGCGCCAAACGATGGCAAGGAGCCAAACTAGAGCTAATATACCGACTTCGAAACAAGAGCAAATCCTTCTTATTTATCCAAAACAGGACAAACCGCAAAATCCTAACATACAGAAAGATCTATTAAAGAACGTAAACCCAAGGGAATTAAGAATCCAACTAAAGTCTATCAGAACAATGGTGAAAGGGGGACTAAAGATAACTTGCAAATCTAAACACGAGATTGATACGCTCAAGGACAATCTATTGAAATCTAAATTCAACGATGACCATGATGTGGTCACTCCCAAAAAACGTAACCCACGAGTTATCATCTACAACATTCCGCAAAACTATGACCAGGAGAGTCTCATTCCTGAAATTATGGCGCAAAATCCGAATCTTGAGAACGCCAACATGCAAGTACTGTTCCAAATAAAAGGTAGAACTCCACACACAAGGCACTGGGTTTTGGAAATAGAGCCACAAGAGAGTCTTTCAAAACCTTGATGAGAGAACCTAAAATATTTTTAGACTGGAACGTTTTACACATCAGTGAATTTCTACGTGAAACTCGTTGCTTTAATTGCAACCGCTTCGGACATGTTGCTAGAGAATGTCAGTCACCAAAAACGTGTAAAAATTGCGGTCGGGATGATCATGAGCAATCTGCTTGTCGAGATGAAAGTTGTTGCATTAATTGTGCTGAAAACAACCTTGCTTATCAAAAAAATTTCGACACTTACCACCCAGCAGATACTGTCCGTCATTGGACCGCGAAATAGCGTTAATAAGAAATAAAACGAACTATGTCTAATATTCAATTTATGCACATTAATTTAGCGCACTCACGCCTCGCAAACCTCTCCACTTCACAGTATATACTGGAAAATGATATAAATATTACAAGCCTCAACGAACCTCACTTCTATAAGGAAAATATTACAGGCTTTGATTCGACACTAACCAAACTCCACTTTCAAACATCGCCACGTGCAGGTCTAGTCTTCCAAAAGAACATGGATTTCGTTGCTCTAATCACGAAAAGAGACATCGTCGCGGCATCATTTAACACTGCAATTGGTGAATTAATTGTTATTTCTGCCTACAGTTCACCGAATGAAAACATAGATGAGGTTATAAACGAGCTAAATAAATTTATGGATTTATACAGGACTAAACCTGAAGTTATACTAATGACAGATCTCAACGCAAAATCGACACTGTGGGGTGGAAGATTTTTGGACCGTCGCAGCATAATTGTCCAAAATTTTCATTTTGTATCAGAATCTATATCTCTTGAACCATTCACACAGTAGACCGACATTTCAATGCGTCCGTGGGGAATCATGGATAGACCTTGCCCTCATAAGAACACAAAGATTAACAGATTACGTAAACTGGGATATTATGGATATGGAAACATTATCTGATCACAATATCATGACTTTCGCACTTAAAGCACCCACAGTACCACCATCAAGACCACCTCTCAAAAACCCGCGTATCATATACAAAAATCTGGATCATCAAGTCTTTCATTCACTGTTGAATGATATTGTCAATACATATAACTTGGAGGTAATAAAACATTCGAACATAAGTGATACAGTGCATAACATAACACAAGAAATTATTGAGGTCTGCAAAAAATCAAAGAAAACAACTAATAACACACACATCAAATTCACCTCCGTGCCATGGTGGAACGCACAATTGAGATCTCAACGTTCAAAAACACGCGCATGTCGGAGACTTTTCCAGAAAGCCACAGACGCCCAAATCAGACTGAACATGGAACTCATATACAAAAAAAAAAAGGGCTCTGTATAGAAAAATGCTAAATTTCGCCAAAAAATCTTCATTTGAAGTATTCCTTGCATCTATCACACCTGGAAACGTTTTCAGTAAAAATTCGAAAGCTATGATTACAGGTAAATCGAATGTTCTCACATTGGCTCCGATAACATTGTCGTCAAATACTGTTACATCCTCTTTTACGGAAACCATTGGCAGTATATTGGATTACCACTTTCGCACTATAAATGACGCACCCTTTCATCACCTCCCACTACGGGACTACGAAGAAAGCCCTTTCTCAGAGGAAGAATTACATTGGGCAATTTCAAATATCAAATTAGGAAAATCTCCTGGAAAGGATGGCCACCCCATAGAAGTGTTCAAAGATTTTCACAAATTGCACACGAATTGGTTTTTATCGCTATTTAATGAATGTCTGAAGCAAAAAATTTTCCCCAATTGTTGGAAAGAAGCCAAAGTAGTAATTATTCAAAAGCCGGGCAAAAATCCAGCCACTTGTGAAGCGTACAGACCGATATGCCTATTATCCACTTGGAGTAAAATACTTGATAAAATGATTACAAACCGAATCATACATAAATTGGAAACCAGCACATTTTTTAGTAAACACCAATTTGGCTTCAGAAGGAGGACAGGCGTACTCCATGCACTCAAAAAGCTCACAGACGAAATACAGAAAAACAAACAAGAAAATTGTCACACTGCTCTATTATCTTTCGACATAAAAAATGCCTTCAATACAATAAAGTGGAGTGACATCATCAACGTACTAAGCAGTTACAACCCATCCATTGAACTTATGAGTCTCATACAGAACTACTTCCAGGACAGGATTGTTACTTTTAATTCGGTCTCCACAAACATTTCTCAAACGTACAACTGCGGAGTCCCTCAGGGCTCAAACTCTGGTCCCGTCTACTGGCTAATAATTGCAAATACCCTCTTGATGGCATATAAACACACAGAAAAGAAATTTCAGGGGTTATTACTGGCATTCGCTGACGACTTTTTGTTTGTACTTTCAGGAAAATCCAAACTGGAAATGGTTAACAAAATAAACCATGCCACCAAATTTATAAATGATTGGTGTATGAACTTCGGATTACAATTAAGCATTCAAAAAACACAGTTACTCATAATACCAATAAAAAAGGATCCCAAATGGTGTATAACCATCAAACTTCAAAATCTTTCTTTTAAAAGTACGAACACGATTAAGTACTTAGGCGTTATTTTGGATAAAGGTTTGACATTCACACCTCACCTAGCTTCTCTTAGAGATAAATCGCTAAAATGGCTGTACAAAGTATCACGTATTTCTCGTCCTACTTGGGGTCTAAACGGCAAAGTGGCTAAAGAATTACTTATTCGGGCAGTACAAAAAATTATAACATACGCATGCGAAATTTGGTATAAAGGAAGCCAAAGACAAAACCAAAAACTGATTCAGATTCAGAGATCTCTCTTGATCTTCTTAACAAAAACTTACAGGACCGCATCTACAGAGGCTCTTTCGGTACTTGCCGGCATCCTTCCTATCACAATACAAATACAAATGGCTAAGGTAAAATTTGAAGCTAAGATACTCAAATCTGACATACGTTTCTCTGATGTTCACATTCAAAACAACGATATATATTGGTACTCTTTTACTGTCAATCCATACAAACTCCACTCACTCAAGTTCGATCACGAACGGCCAACAAACACTGGAATCGAAGTGTACACGGACGGATCAAAAATGCTTAACGAAAACGATAACGCCACTAAGGTGGGATGTGCCTTCATTGTCTACAATAACGGTCAGCGTACTTACTTTAAGCAATCGAGACTTTCGGACCATGCAACAGTTTATCTAGCTGAACTATATGCGATCAGATTAGCATTTACCTGGTTTCACAATCACCTATACAATGATACAATTTGTCATCTATACTCGGACAGCCAATCGGTGTTAAAAAGCCTAAATAAGATGGAAAACACACATCACTGGATAGAGGAGATCAAGACTATTTCTCATAAGCTCATGAAGAAAAATATTAAAATCCACCTCCACTGGACAAAAGCCCATGTTGATACAGTGGGTAATGAGGATGTTGATCAAATTGCTAAAACGTCAACCACTTTACATCAAATTGACTGCAAGGTCCAGCTAACATGGACACAAGTAAATAGCATACTCAAAAAAGAAAGTATGCAAATTTGGCAATGGAAATGGGAAAATACCACAAAAGGAAGATACACTTTCGACATCTTTCCACAAGTCACTACTTTCAGATGTCTTACAAACTTCTACACCAACCAATTCCTGACCAGCCATGGAGCCTTTCCGGTACACCAAGCTCGACTTTTTCACGGAGATATAACATGTCCGTTTGACGACGAGGAAGGCAGCATAAATCACTACATTTATGAATGCGGAGAATTTGAACATCTTCGTTTTCAGGCTTTCCCTCTCAATTTCGCAGCCCTACCGTTAAAAACTTTGCTCCTAAACAAGTCACATGAACTCTACTTTCAACAAGTGATTCAACGTATCATGGAAGCACGAGACTTTTAAATGTTGAACTCTAGTAAAAGGTGAACTTTTTGGGTACTCCAAATTGCTGGAAACTCTAACTGTCTGAACTCTCACGGACATTACTATAAACTCCTTTTCATATAGGTTAACAGTGACACCTAAGTCTATTATTTATTTGAATCTATGGAAATACTCTGATAGAGAACAATGAGTTTATCACTCACTCTTCGGTACATCACTGTTCGTGTATAGAATTTAAGTTAGTTATTAAGTCTTGTATTTCCATGCACATTTTTTAGAATTTAAGTTAGTTATTAAGTCTTGTATTTCCATGCACATTTTTTAGAATTTAAGTTAGTTATTAAGTCTTGTATTTCCATGCATATTTTTCCAGGTACGCCTCCACATGTGGGCAACCACCCAGCATTGTTGTAAAATTGTATTCTTAAAATACCTTATGTGACAAATATTTCGAGCGTGTTGCTCACACTCACTAAGTGCTGGATATTTACGACTGCAAAATGTATATGGAGAAGAATACTTTGACGTCACAACATGTTGCCCGAATATCCTTAGGGACAGGACGGACTAATAAAAAAAATGCGCCGAATATGAGGGCCTCAACTCGCGGAATTTCTTTTAGAGCTGTCCACTTGTGCTGCGCGATTTGCGTGCATTTCTGGACCTCCAACTCTTTCAACTTGCTCTTGAGTTCTGTGAACTTGCCACACCACAAGTCTTTGGCTTTCAAATCTAGCAATTGCATTTGGAGCGTTCCAGCATCAATTCCAAATGGCTCAATGTTGATTTCTCATTGTATTTCTGTTGAGAGTATTTACTATGAACGCGAGAGTACCTTTGTTTGTTTTGAATTGCTCGAATCTCTCAGCGAATCCATCCTTCATGTTTTTTAAAGCTATGCTGAAGTAATTCGTGTCAATAGTTGCATTGGTCTCATCGCGATATTGCTTCAGATTTTTAAAATTAAGTAATGGTATCTACCGATACCACAATGAAACTAATTGTGGCGATTTGTAAATAACGATTATGAAAATAGAAGCTATTGAGAAATTAGGTACTTAAAAATACATTTTCTTATTTTTTAAGGGTTTTGATAATAAATTATTAATTCTTTCGTATGGAACTGGAGAGCCGCAACTTTACATCAAAAGAGCCGCATGCGGCTCGCGAGCCGCAGGTTGCCGACCCCTGGTCTAGTGGCCGATCCCTGGTCTAGTGCCGACCCCTGGTCTAGTTGTGTAGCATATATGCTACACAACTTTAAAATGACCTCTGCATATATTAAGTTTTATGTTAACTATTATAGAATTGTCACGTAGGAAACCATGTGCCTAGTTCTTATAACCGCCGCAAGGTTCCTTATCATTATAAAAATTATTTTGTTAAAGGCAATCAATTGTTTCGAGGTCTGTTGTGCTAAAACTGATTCGTGAAGGTGAAGTTTTCGAAGGTTGTTTTATTACTTGTAAGTATAATCTGGCTCTACAAAAAATCCTGGCTAATACCAGAGATGTGTAGATTGTATTTAACTATAATTTCATACTTTTTGAAAATTATTTTAGTAATTACACATGATGTGGCATATACGATACACAGTGGTTTTAATTAAATATTTAATTAAATAGGCACTTATGATTTTTTTATATATTTTTCCCGCGGTCCAGGAGCAAAAAGAAAACGAAAAAAAAAAAAAAAAAAAAAAATCAGGCCCTACAGGGTTAACATCAAAGTAACTGAGTTATTTCCAGTTGTCGCAGCGTACATTGTATTTTTTATTTGGTGCGAATTCTAGAATAGAATTCTTTTATTCCTAGTAATATAACTTATCACAGAGAGTGTTTTGAATAAATAGTAAGTATAATTAATAATTATTTCCAGCTATTGCAAAGAGAATGTTGCGGCCAACGTTCAAACATACCCTGTAAAAGTTGTTTTTCCTTTAGGTGATTGTACTCGTAGTGAAGCATGCGACTTGTGTCTAAATATTTACACAGATTGGTCCAGCGCGCCAACCAAAACTCCAAAATAAAACCGCCAGAAATTTTAAATTAAAACTGCCAAATCGCGCGCCAAGGAGAGAGGTAATCAATTCGACTCTTATGTATTTTTTTATGTATGTTCGCCCAGGATTTCGGTTCAAATTCAGATATTTGCGCAATTTCTTTTGTTGGATAGTGAATGTTTCATTAATGAAGCAATTTGAAAACAATATTCGGTTATCCGGCATTTAACTATCCGGAATTCTGAATTAACCGGACCGTTTGAAAAAAATATTGTCCAATTTGAAAATTCTTTTTTTGTTGGATAGAGAAAAACACACTTAGGCAAAATCTGCAAAAAATAATCGATTATCCGGCTGTTATATATCCGGAAATGTCGATTAATTGATTTTTTTTTCCAAAAATGATAGTCAACACCTTTTTCCATTTCCCTCTTCAATTGTCTCGGCATTTTTAAGGTAATTCGTGGAATTGCCGCGCCTGCTGTGGCTTATTTCGAGAGCCCTGGTCACACCTTATTATTTTTGTGTCGAATCGTGAAAAACAACCTGAAAAATCGCTTCATTTGCCCAGAGCCCTCACTGCAAAAAAAAAGTTGCTTAAAAATGAGTACCTGAACCTACTCGTTTTTCTTTGAGTACAATTGCATGGTAAATGAGCGATGACGTACTCGACTCTAAGTAATTGTACTTTCTCAAAAATGACCAGTGTGATTAATATTGCTCATCTCAGCTTCTGTTCGAGCCATTTTAATAAAGCGACCTTACGCACTTAAAATATTTGTTCAGAAGATTGCTTAAATGGAAACTGAGTTATTACAATTAAATTATCTTACTTCCTATTCTTTTGGCACACCTTTTTAACATTTCTTCTGTTTATAACTTTTTCACGTCGCCCTGGTAGTACAACGGATAAGGCACTGGACTGCGGTGCCTTGGGATATGTGTTCGATTCCCGGTAAGTCTTGGTTGTAATTTCTGATATTCATTGAAAGTGATTTATGAAGACATCCTATGTATGCAAGCAACTGCTCTTTATATTAATTTTTGAGTACAAGTCTTTTTCAAAAATGAAATTAATGTATTCGGTATATTGATAAGCATCGAATGTAATCAGAAATGAGTACATTTTATTTATTGTTAAGTACTTATTTTTAACAGTGCTTTTTCGAAGCATAACAGTGTTGTATTGTTTCATTCCTAGGAGAAGCACACTCAGACCGAACCGCTGCCTCAACTCACCGTCGAAGGGACCGCTTCTCCAGCCGATATAACACAAACTTACCACGAGAAGGAAGTACGTGTATTCTATAACAACAAAAACAATACTTATTGTTTGTAAAAGTTCTACGCTTCCACAACATTTAGAACATACAGTTCTAGAAATATATCCTGACCTAAAATAATTTACCTTTAACACTGTTAAAAATTATTACAACCTTGCCACAAAATTTGGTACCCATTTAGCTGCAACTAAAATTCGATTCTTAGTTTCACTATTTTATGGTGCAAACACGGATACCATTTAGTGGTGAAACGTTGCACCAAAACTCATATTTTCTCTTCACCATTTTATGGTGAAATGTTGAACCAAAATTTGAGTTTTCTTAGTATTTTGGTAGTAGTATTTTTGTAGCGAAGCTGGCAACCCTCCGATCGCCAGACCACAACTTTTTTACTTTTCTTTGTCAAGTCCACCGATAGGGCTTGAATTAGGAATCCTATGATTCATAGTTGAACGCCTTTATCCACTGGGCCACGGAGGCTTTTGTTCGTCTTTGTGTTGTTAATCTATTTCCTTTTAAATCTATTTCCACTTTCATCTCGAGTTGCGGCTCTCGTGTTCTTTCATGCTATATACCTGTTCTTTTGTTTTATGTTCCTCAAATTGAACAATAACTGCATGTTCTTGTACATAAAAACTCTTTTATTTCGTTAGCTTGTTCTGTAAAGAGAGTTGTAATATTAAATAGAGAGCCCCTTCAATACCAGACTCTCGTGAGGCCGTGGTGTCAACATTGAAAAAGAAAAACTCGCATCACGTGGTTATAGAGCTGCCACATTTGGCGGTCAGACATCTGCAGGAGTTCCAAATTTGGCGCACTTTCTTCTCTTTTGGTGATAAGGAGTTCTGTCCGTATTCAACTTCTTAACATATATGTACGTATTTACTTATTTTCAAACACTATGCGCTAAATATTTCCTCTTCATTAACGAAACGAAAATATTTTATTTGTGTTCAATACTCGAAGAAGCGAAACTCTTTATATTTCTCAGGTTTTATTGTTCATATTTTCTTATTGAACTATACAAAATCACAATTGAAAGAACTTCGCTTATGGTACATTTTTTACATAAAAACGTAATGCAATTATTTCAAAACTACAAAGTAAGGAAAATCTCCTTAATATATCTGTTAAACTCCCTTAAATTGTGCCACTCATTCAAAAAAAACGATATTTAAATACAAAATTAAACACAAAACCATATTACAATACTTCGATCTCGTTTAGTTCTGAAAGTCGCCAAGGTCTGCCAAGTAATATTGGCGCATGAATGAATTGGCATTTCCACATATCACGTGGTTTCAATGATGGACACACGGAAATCAGCATTTTTATTCCTCTATTTGTATCATTACTCTATGGTTCTGTATATAATCCCATTTAAAAGTATGACATCACTTGGGTACCAACATATTCTATTGAATTCGAGTGTCGCCTTTAAATCTCCAAAATAACGACGAGTTATTTTTTTCTATGTTCTTCAAAGCGAAAGAGAACAACCTATTCTAGAGTTTAAGGAGACTTTCTTCAGATTAAAATTCCTCACAACTCACAACCCCTGTTTTTTTTTACAAAAAAAACGTAGGAAAAATGTTCTAATCCATTAAATATATGTTTGGTATTCTGAGATTAACCCTTTGCACTCCGTTGGCGCCGCTCAGGCGACAACATAACGACCCGTTATTTTGTTTATCTGTTCTTTAAAATAAACGAGAACAGCATGATCTTGTGTTTAGAACATCCATCTTTTTTTCAATTTGTTCTCTTGCAAATACAAAACAGATTAGGAATTTTTTTCTTTATGAGTATAAAAAAAATCTGTGGAAAAGAACGTAAAGAGGAATAACTATTCTATAGAAAGAACACAAATCGCAAAGTGTTCTTGGAGTGCAAAGGGTTAAAATTCAGCTTCACGCATAACTTTTTATATTTTTTTATCATTAAATCCAACTTAAACAAAAAAGAACATGCTAAAGAATACCTCTTAAAACAAAAAAGAACAGGTATGGGATGTAACTGTTCTATTAAAAGAACGTAAATATCAAACATGTTCCTTGACTAGAAAGAGTTAAACAAACTGGATCTCACGTGACTGGTTTTTTGAAAGTCAAATCAAAATCCTTTATTTGAAAGTCAAATCAAAACCCTTCATTTGAAAATCAAATCAAAATCCGTTATTTGAAAGTCAAATCAAAATCCTTCATTTGAAAGTCAAATCAAAATCCTTCATTTGAAAGTCATATCAAAATCCTCCATTTGAAATCAAATAAAAATTCTTCATTTGAAATTCAAATCAAAATCCTTTATTTGAAAGTCAAATCAAAACCCTTCATTTGAAAATCAAATCAAAATCCGTTATTTGAAAGTCAAATCAAAATCCTTCATTTGAAAGTCAAATCCAAATCCTTCATTTGAAAGTCAAATCAAAATCCTTCATTTGAAAGTCCACATAAATTATTTTTAACGAATCGATGTGTTGCCATTTCGGTGTTATGAATTTTAATACTAAGTATAATATCAAGGATACTGAAGACTATATATATATATATAAGGTGTGTTCGTTCTCGCGCTGCCTGACGGAAGGCGGGGAAATCAAATTTTTGACGTCATAGTCACGCCTATCTTCGACTTCTGTGGGCGTGTCTAATGCTTTCGTTTGTACAGTCGTTTTAGAGTCTACAGAGCAAAGTTAATTTAACAAGAATTCTTGTTTTTAACTAATCATGAATTTATTTACAAGAAAACAGTTAAAATTTGCTTCAAAAAACAATTTGAATCGGTTTGCAGAGTAGTTTAGTTAATAAAATATCTCGAAATTAATTTAAGCCAACTTGAACCAATGGTTCGTGACGTGCTGCCATCTATTCGTTTTTTTTGTGAACTATTTAAAAATGATATTCACAATTTTATTTAGAATTTGCTAAATTTTAAGAGTTTAAATTATATGTTAAGGATTGTATTTAGTATGTAAAAATTGCAAAAGAGTTGCTTAATAAATTAAGCATATTAAAATAATATTAGCTGCCACAAGAGCATTTCCATGAATTTCGAAAGAGTAACATTGTGGTCCGAACCATCATGTCAATGCATTTGTATTGGATATATTAAATGAGTTACAATTTCAATCAAGTAAAATACGGGGACATAACAAAACAAGGACGGATTAGTAGTGAAGCTACTTGAACACAATTATTTACAGATATTTACATTATTTTGCTAATTAAATCACCAGTTGTTACCCAACCGGGGATCGAACCTAAGTAGCAATGCTTGAAACGCACAGCCAATGAGAATGATCAAAAACCCATAGTAAGGCGGAGCAAAAATGACGTCATTTAGTTGCCTTTCCTTGCCCACTTTCAAAAAGCGAAAAACGAGCACACCTTCTATATATAGTCTTCACTATGCTTGGCATAATATATAAATTCATTAAATATATTTAAAATTTATAAAATTGATTTTTTTTTATTTCAAAAGTCAGAAAACAGGATGAACGACGAAGAAGAGAAAACCCATAAAATCACCAGAAGAACTTCCAGAAAAGAAACCAAAGTGAGTGACATTTGAGCGGGTTTGCAGCCAAGTGGTTTAAGCCCAAGCACAGATTTCGGCGGTCACAAATTGTTTAGCGACGGTCATTGAACTACATATAATAAACTATTATTTTTTCATAGTTAAACTACCTTGTTCGTTGCAACTAAAGCTAAAAATAAGCGAGTTTAAAATATAAGCGAAGTAGTTGGGCGAAAATAATTTTTTATGTTTAGCTGTGTCGTTTATGTTTTATTATGCCAATACAGCTACATGTGATACAACCAAACAATGACCCTCGCACAACAATTTGTGACAACCCTATAAAGAGCGATTTAGGTTTGAAAATAGCATTGGCTGTAATGTTAAGTGGAATGGAATTCAACTCATTATTGAGACACCTACTGAACTAGGACTCACTTACGCCACTTGGTTGAAAATCAACAAATTAATTCTATATATATTCATTGGGTTGGTTTGTTTGTTAATTAACGTCGCACTAGAGCTGCACAGTGGGCTATTGGCGACGGATCGTGGTCAATCTCAAAGGAAAGACCCGGGAACACAAACACATTCACACACACATTCATACATGCACCCCGTTATTTTAGAACCATGGTCAGATGACGAGGAAACACCTGAACTGGCACCCAACGCCTTCCATAGACGTCGGGACTTTGGACCCCGATCAGATGTATCGTGCACCAGTCCCGTATACACGCCAGTATAATTTGTTGGATATTTTGGACGACTTTCTAGTATTTTTGTAGCGAAAGCTGGCAACCCTCCGATCGCAAGATCACTACTTTTTTACTTTTCCTTGTCAAGTCCATTGCACGGATTCGAACCACCAATCCTCTGATTAGTAGCTGAACGCCTTACCAACTGAGCAACTTATATTCATTGGGATAATGAATGCAATTCTTAGGGTTCTGTTAAAAATAGATACTCAAAAATAAGTAAAATGTACTCATTTTTGAGAATATTCGATGCTTATCATAGCCCTGAAGAGATAAGTATCAATTTTGAAAAAGACATGTACTCAAACATAAGCACAATGAATAAAAAGAGCAGATTCTAGCCTACCTTCATAAATAACTTTCAATAAATATCGACAATTGCAACCGACCTACCGAGAATCTAACTCAGATTCTAAGGCACCGCAGTCCACTTCCTTATCCGTTGTACTACCAGGGCGATGTGAAAAAGTTATAAACGGAAGAAATGTTAAAAAGGTGTGCCAAAAAGCGAGAAGTAAGATAATTGAATTGGTAATAAATCAGTTTCCATTAAAGTAAACGACGTCAAATAATGTGGAAAACCATCTTCTGAACAATTATTTTAAGTGTGTCAGGTCGCTTTGTTAAGATGGCTTGAATAGAAGCTGATATAAGAAATATTAAATTACACCGTTCATTTTTGAGAAAGTACGATTACTTAAATTTTAGTATGTCATCGCTCATTTACGATGGAATTGTGCTCAAAAGAAAACAAGTATGTTTAGGTACTCATTTTATGTAAATTATTTTACAGTGTACAATAACAGAAATAAACACATCCCATAACAATATTTTAATTACAAAATTAAAAAAAAATTAAAACATGAAATTTTTTAACAAAATTTAAAAAATCTTATGACAAAAAAAACAACATAAAATCGACATATTGCGCATCAACACAGCGCTTACTAATAATTAGCAACAACTGTGATTAAACATTGTAATGTTATCGGGATTGCGAAGCGTATGTCAAGTTTCAAGTCAATATGACCATTAAAAGGGATTTTATAACTGAATATTAATATTTCATTATAGAACCCAGCAAAAAAAATCAGCGTAATACCTTCATCAAAGTTGTAAAATTGAAGGTTTTATAAAGGATATTTAAACAAACAACTGCAGTTTATTTTTTAAATTTTTCTGCAAAAAACCTTTAAAAAAATCTGAATTTTCACTTAAATAATTTCAATGCTTCAAAATTAAGGTTTTTTTAAAAAATTAATTCTTACTGGTTTTATGGTGGATATTAAAACTAAAACTATTTATAATTAAATATAATATTATTATAATAAATATTATTAAAAATAAAAAATATAAAAAAGCAATTTTCCTATATATAACTTTTAATTTCACAATTTTGTTTAATGTTTTTGATAGTAACCTTATCACAGTGAGTCAGATAAAACCTGTAGTAGTAAAAAAAATAATGGTTTCATTTGCAAAATATATTTTTGTTTTTTAGTTTATACTTACCTAGATTATTTTCAGTACAGTGCTGGGGGAGGAGCACTCATCTCTAACTATTACTTCTGGATTGAGCAAGGTAGTTTGTTGACTTGAAGTCAATTGAAGGATAAAAAACTGTTCCCCACTTCCATTTCTATGTCTATATTTCGTATATTGTTCATGCTAAAATATGCCGAATTGTATGACTTTTGCTAATTTTTAAAAAAATTTCGTTCGAAATAATTTTGAATTCATATTTAAAAAAAATCATTTTAACCAATAATAAGTGGATAAGCAACCAAAATAAAAACTATATTTTTGGCGATATACAAATTAATTCTATATCTAGAAAAGATAAAATATCTAAACATATGTAACATTTCCATAACGGTTTGAGAGGAAAAAAACCCATAAAATCACTTAAAAATGAGTTGGGGTACGGTATGGCTTCAACCGCGTCCATTGTAGGAACTGGTTATAAGCGTTCCAGACGTCACCGTTAGAGTTCAGTGGAGAGAAGGTATGTAAGTGCTACCAGTATCAGATGTTTAGCAGTAACAGTGAAATACAACTTAAACATTTATTTTAGTAAATTGCTCTTTTGTTTGCTTATTTTCTGCAGGTAGAAGATCCGGTAAGCCAAAGGCGATATTTCCGTTTCTGCGAGAGAATGATTGACCAAAACCTGTTGTCGGACGTTAACATAGGTGAGAACCTTTTTCATGTAGCAGCCAATTCATTTATATTCATATAAGAGTCTATCCCATAAACGATGATTGTCCACACTATTTTTTGCAAGTGAGGCATTCCTTTTACCAGGGCCGCCTTTAGTAACTGCCGGGCCCAGTGGAATCAATAGCAGTAGAATACCTTTAATACTTTACATAAACTTATGAATTAGTTTGAATAATAATTATGAAACTTATGAATAAGTTTGAATAATAATTATGAAACTTATGAATAAGTTTGAATAATAATTATGAAACTTATGAATAAGTTTGAATAAGAATTATGAAACTTATGAATAAGTTTGAATAAAAATTATGAATTATGAAACATGAATAAGTTTGAATAAAAATTATGAACCTAATGAATAAGTTTGAATAAAAATTAAGATTTATGAATAAGTTTGAATAAAAATTAAGATTTATGAATAAGTTTGAATAAAAATTAAGATTTATGAATAAGTTTGAATAAAAATTAAGATTTATGAATAAGTTCGAATATGTTTGAATAAAAATTATGAATCATGAATAAGTTTGAAAAAAAATTAAGAACTATGAATAAGTTTGAATAAAAATTATGAACCTTATGAATAAGTTTGAATAAGAATTATGAATTATGAATAAGTTTGAATAAAAATTAAGATTTATGAATAAGTTTGAATAAGAATTATGAATTATGAAACTTATGAATAAGTTCGAATAAAAATTATTAAACTTACAAAATAGTTTGAATAAAAATTATGAATTATGAAACATGAATAAGTTTGAATAAAAATTATGAATTATGAAACATGAATAAGTTTGAATACAAATTTAGAACTATGAATAAGTTTGAATAAAAATTATAAACCTTATGAATAAGAATTATGAATTATGAAACTTATGAATAAGTTTGAATAAAAATTATGAATTATGAAACTTATGAGAAAGTTTAAATAATTATAAAATTAAAAATATTTAAAAAAAAAAAATTATTTTTAAATCTTATTAATTTTGAAAAATATTAAATTTTTTAAAAATAATTAAAAAAAAAATTCAAACATTTTGTTTAGAATAAACTCCGATAACCGATACGTGTTTCTCGGACTTCGCGATTATGCTTTAGAAAAGTTTAGCACTAAATTATAGACCACCTAACCGTACTATTTTTCACACAGATTTCAGCTTCTACGACACGCCCAGCGACGAGTTCAAAGACAAAGGCTTCGGATCCCTGCTGGCCCTGTGGAAGTTCAACTATCCATCTATGAAAGGAACGCCGGTGAACGGCCTCAGCTGGAACACTCACTACCCCGACATGTTCGCCGTCGCTTTCGGAACACGTGAGTGGAACTTTGTGTTCCTTCGTTGGAATTACCGTACTGTCAAAATAAAGACTCGTTCCTTTTGTTCACTGTTCTTAAAAATGAAAGATAATGAAGAGAACGATATGTAGTTATTCCATTGTTGAATGGGCTCAGGCAGTGGCGTAGCAATTAAAAAAATATGAGGGGAGGGCTCAACTAGTTCTATTCCCCAATATTATAATTAAAAATGTAATTAGCAGTTATTCTAATTAGTAATTAGACGTTAATCAGCAATTATAAATGGCTAATTATCACATTGTTATTATATAGTTAATTGTATAAATTTCTTAAGAAATTAGCCATTTCGTTAGTATTCAAAATTAGAATTAACATAATTTTCATAAATGTGCATGAATTTTTTGTTGTTGTCTAGAATCATATTTGGGATATAGATTGAAAATTTTGAGGGGGGGAGGGGCTTGAGTTCTCTGAGCCTCACAAGAAGAAAATAAATTTAATATTTATATAAATTTAATATTTATATAAATTTAATATTTATATAAATTTAATATTTATATAAATTTAATATTTATATAAATTTAATATTTATATAAATTTAATATTTATATAAATTTAATATTTATATAAATTTAATATTTATATAAATTTAATATTTATATAAATTTAATATTTATATAAATTTAATATTTATATAAATTTAATATTTACATAAATTTAATATTTATATAAATTTAATATTTATATAAATTTAATATTTATATAAATTTAATATTTATATAAATTTAATATTTATATTTCTACAATGCTATGCTATTAAAAAACACCACTAAATCACTTAAAAAAAAATTTGGGGCATAGTACGATTGCTTTCAATTGGCTTCAATGTGCTCATAGAAGAAGCAAGTTTCGGGCCTTCCAGAAGATAGAGGTAAATAGGCTAGCCTAGCTGCATCTCTTTTTTGCAGACGATCCCGCGAAGAGGTCGGCTGGCGGGTGTGTGTGCGTGTTCAGCCTCAAGTGCCCCTCCCACCCCGAGCGCGTGATCGTCTGCAGCTCTGCCGTCCACTGCGTCCATCTGAAGGGCCCTCACCTCCTGGCCTTGGGGTGTGCAGACGGTACGGTGGCAGTGCACTGTCTGAAGACGGACGGGGACTCGCCCCTCGCAACCAACAAGTCGAGATTGGAACACAGCGACATCGTTTACCAGGTACAATCAGAGCGTTCATTTATTCACGTGTAACGTCTCTAACCCTTTCGATGCCACAATAGTAAAAAAAAAGTGGTGCCCACGGTGCCACATTTTTTCTATACTTGACTAGTTGTGTGGCCCTGCGTTGTTGGGAACCCGTTGATGTGCATAGATCTCCGCATTTGGAAAATTTAAAAAACAAACCGTACTTAGCATTTCGTGTTGACTTTTATCTTATCTTGCTGCAGTCAAGACCAGAGAGTTGTAATATTAAATAGAGAGCGCCTTCAATACCAGACTCTCGTAAGGCCGCGGTGTCAACATTGAAAAGAAAAACTCACATCACGTGGTCATAGCACTGCCACATTTGGCGTTCAGACATCTGCAGGAGTTTCAAATTTGGCGCACTTTCTTCTCTTTTGGTGAAAAGGAGTTCTGTCCGTATTCAACTTTTTAACATATATGTACGTATTTACTTATTTTCAAACAATATGCGCTAAATATTTCCTCTTCATTAACGAAACGAAAATATTTTATTTGGGTTCAATACTCGAAGAAGCGAAACTCTTTATATTTCTCAGGTTTTATTGTTCATATTTTCTTATTGAAGTATACAAAATAACAATTGAAAGAACTTCGCTTATGGCACATTTTTTACATAAAAACGTAATGCAATTATTTCAAAACTACAAAGTAAAAAAATCTCCTTAATATATCTGTTAAACTCCCTTAAATTGTGCCACTCGTTAAAAAAAAACGATATTTAAATGCAAAATTAAACACAAAACCATATTACAATACTTCGATCTCGTTTAGTTCTTAATGTCGCCAAGGCCTGCCAAGTAATATTGGCGCATGAATGAATTGGCATTTCCACATATCACGTGGTTTCAATGATGGACATACTGTGCAGCTCTAGTGCGACGTTATTAACAAAACAAAACCAAACCAATGATGGACACACGGAAATCAGCATTTTTATTCCTCTATTTGTATCATTACTCTATGGCAGTGGTTCCCAAAGTGGGTTCCACGAAAAAATTTAGGGGTTCCGCGTGACAAATTTTATTTGATTAAAAAAAAATAAGAATGGTTATATTCACATTTTCGATGAATATCCAAATTTAGCAAAACAGGCTATTCGAATTCTATTGCCGTTTGCAACCATTTATTTGTGTGAAGCTGGGTTTTCAAAATACGTTGCGACAAAAACCAAATATCGTAACAGACTTGATGCTGCACCAGATATGCGAGTTCAGTTATCAAACCTAACGACCAATTTTAAGAGAATCCTGGAATCAAAGAAGCAGGTGCAATCTTCAGATTAAAGATTTTCCATTTATTTTAGTTTATGTTTTGTATTTTTATTAATTATTTCTATGATTAATTGGGGTTTTTTGATTTTTGCTTTATTCAATAAAATCTGACATACCAAAATAATACTTGTTTTATTTAATATCAGATATTAAATTTTGAAAAGTCGTTGATTAAAAAATATTCAGTGTTCCGCGATCATTGGCAACAAATTTTGGGGTTCCACGACCAAAATAGTTTGGAAACCACTGCTCTATGGTCAAGACCTCATTGTCGACTTTTACCTTGGCGACTAAAATAAACCGCCAATGTAGATAATTTATAATAAGTTAACGAAAAATGATAAAAATGGATATACTTACAGATTCTAAAAGGTATGGATTCGAGCCAAAAATTCAGAAACGTATATTGTAAACACGTTTTGTAAATGGGGTCCCCTAATCAGTGATGCCGAGAAGACACTTTATCAGCTGTGCATATAAACCATAGAGTAATGATAAAAATAGAGGAATAAAAATGCTGATTTCCGTGTGTCCATCATTGAAACCACGTGATATGTGGAAATGCCAATTCATTCATTCGCCAATACTACTTGGCAGGCCTTGGCGACTTTCAGAACTAAGCGAGATCGATGTATTGTAATATGGTTTTGTGTTTCATTTTGTATTTAAATATCGTTTTTTTAACGAGTGGCACAATTTAAGGGAATTTAACAGATATATTAAAGATATTTTTCTTACTTTGTACTTTTGAAATAATTGCGTTAAAAAATTTAATTATGTAAAAAATTTACCATAAAAATTACTATAAAAATTACCATAAGTTACCTTACCTTTCAATTGTTATTTTGTATAATTCAATAAGAAAATATAAACAATAAAACCTAAGAAATTTAAAGAGTTTCGCTTCTTCGTGTATTGAACACAAATAAAATATTTTCGTTTCGTTAATTAAGAGGAAATATTTAGCGCATATTGTTTGAAAATAAGTAAATACGTACATATATGTTAAGAAGTTGAATACGGACAGAACGCCTTATCACCAAAAAAGAAGGAAGTGCGCAACATTTAGAACTCCTGCAGATGTCTGAACGCCAAATGTGGCAGCGCTATAACCACGTGATGTTGGTTTTTCTTTTCAATGTTGACACCGTGGCCTTATGAGAGTCTGGTATTGAAGGCGCTCTCTATTTAATATTACAACTCTCTGATATATAAACTACATCTGACTTCACAGTTGGCGCCATTATTAGTCCAATTGTGAATTTATTTGATCTATTCGCGAATGTCTGAGATTATATAGTATTTTTTTTCAAAATTTTTGCATTCAACAGGGTAATGCTATAAGCCACATCAACTCTTTCCGCAAAACTGCTCCTATTCGCCTGGTTTTATGGTAATTTATTGTAATCCACACTGAAATTCTACACACTCCATCCCACCATGTTCAATTTAAAATTCTAATGTTTGGTCTTTTATGTGAAGGGGATAATGCCGTGTTTTCACTGAACTAGTAATCGAAAAACCCTCGACAGATTTGTGTAAGACAGTCTTCTCTCATGAATATGTATACTCTGGAAGAGAGAAGGGTTAGGGGAGATTTGATTCAACTATTCAAATTTATCAAACAAGGAGATGTGGAGGGTTTAGATTTTAATATGAGTGATAGAACGAGAGGTCATGGGTTTAAGCTAAACAAATCCCATTTTAATCGGGAAGGGAGAAAACACTATTTCTATAATGGGGTAATAGACAAATGGAACAACTTGCCAGTGAATATTGTTAATTGTACAGGAGTAACGGAATTTAAGAAGAAGTTAGATATGCATTTGGGGATAGTTAAGAGGTACTAGATGGACCAACCTTGTTGGGCCTTGAGCCTGTTGTGGGTCGTCAATATTTATATTTGTATAACAAAAGGGGGAAAAAATGTCTCATTCTTATGACTTCCTTCCCGATTATGTGGGCAGTTTCTCACAAGAAAAATTGTCGTACAGTGTTAAAGTTGATACTCGCGTTTCTATCAAAACCAACCAAAAATTGCGAGCTCTTTATATGAGTGGCCCAGATGCAAAACAAGTTATATCCAAAATTTAAAAAAAAATTAGAATTTGGTATCAATAGGTATTCTATAACTTTGGCTTCAACTTCAAATATAATAAAAGATCACGTTTCTTACTAAAGAAGCATCAGAAAAGAAATGAGCAGTAGCAAAAGTAGCTGTATCCAGCGCCGTGAACGTAGATGAACTTAGATTGTTTGACTTCTGATTGGTTGGAATGTGTATATAGCAGGTTCTGTTTCTTGAACGAAAACAAGATGGCGACGGTTACATTTGCAAAACCAGAGAAATGCTTCTCTCAGTTGCAAAACAAGTTATGTAAAAATTATTATGCGACGCCGTTCAAAAGAGTTAGCATTTTAGTATGCTTCTTGAGGCACGAACTCTTTTAGGGTTTAATTTGGTTGTCGAATAATTTAAAAAAAAAAATTTCGAGTTTGAGTGCACATATTATAACAATATTAATATAGAAAAGTATTTCCCCTCTTTATTATAGTTAATTTTTTTTTAATTTAGCTGTGACAAGGACCTATACTGTAAAAGAAAGGTACTTAAATATGAGTAACTGAACCTACTCATTTTTCTTTGAGTACAATTTAATATTATTAAAATATAAATGCAACGTTAAAATACGCAATAAAAATCCATGAGATCTGGACATGTTTCGGGAGATACATCTCCCTTCATCAGCGGAAATGAAAAATCTGTGTGTACGATAAAATGGAAATAGACCCAATAATTGAAGATGTTGTCAAAGAACAAAAACTATCTCAAACAGTTGGAGTTAACTATTGTGTGCCAACAAGCGGGAAATACTCGAACGGCAAATGTTAGTTGACTCCAATCGTTTGAGATAGTTTTTATTCTTTGCACATTCCATTTTATTGTACACACAGATTTTTCATTTCTACTGTTGAAGGGAGATTATCTCCCGAAACATGTCTGGATCTCAAGGATTTTTTTTGTGTATTTTCAAGTTGCATTTGTATTTTAATATTTTTAACGCAATATTCTATAAGACGAGTTTTTATCATTATTTAATAGTGCTAATCTCAGCTTCTGTTCAAGCCATCTTAACAAAGCGACCTAACACACTTAAAATAGTTGTTCAGAAGATGGTTTTCCACGTTATGTCTATTGCTTACATGGAAATTGAGTTATTACAACTCAATTATCTTACTTCCCATTCTTTTGGCACGCCTTTTTAACATTTATTCTGTTTATAACTTCTTCACGTCGCCCTGGTAGTACAACGGATAAAAAGTGGACTTCGGAGTCTGAGGATCTGGATTCAATTCCCGGTAAGTCTTGGTTGTAATTGTCGATATTTATTGAAAGTCATTTATGAAGGCAGCCTATTAGGCAAGCAACTGCTCTTTTTATTCATTGGACTAATTTTTGAGTACATGAATTTTTCAAAAACGAAATTTATGTATTCGGATCTATGATAAGCATCGAATGTAATCAAAAATGAGTACATTGTACTTATTTTGAGTACCTATTTTTAACAGTGTACTTTTGCTCCTTACAGGTCAAATGGCTGCCAGACAACATTGACGGAAGGCATAATTTTTGCTCCATTTCAGCTGATTGCAAAGTCATCAATTGGTTGTTAGCCAAGGTGAGTCAGCAGCGTTTTCATTGATTTGTAAACTACAATTGAAGATTTGGGTACAAGAACAAGAAAACTCCCTTTTTTTCTGATTTACACTGTAACGTCGCCTTCACACACCTGTCGATAAAAACTGGAGTTCCTGTGTTGACTGCAATTCACGCTATACGCATGCCAAACCAACACTTCTGTTCCAGAAATGAGAGACTCAAAATTAAATTTTTAATTATTTAATTAAAGTTAAAATTTTAGAGATTAAATAAATTTACATTTAAGTTACATGTTATT
The DNA here is from genome assembly GCA_963932185.1 of Troglohyphantes excavatus. Classification (NCBI taxonomy): domain Eukaryota; kingdom Metazoa; phylum Arthropoda; class Arachnida; order Araneae; family Linyphiidae; genus Troglohyphantes; species Troglohyphantes excavatus. The sequence goes on from OZ010671.1 coordinate 5,527,309, forward strand.
TACAAATAATACAAAAGAAAAACAGAAAGGACGCCTGGTGTCTGGTCCTTCCTAAACGACATAAACGTCATTCCAGTTCACAGGTCTCTGTCTGTTTTCTCAGAGGTAGGAAAACGCTCGTTCTTAAACCAGTGTCACTAGGGAGAGAAAATCCTTGATGATGGTAGAGATTGAGAGTTCTTGGGATGGTACAACACTTTTCCCTTATTCCTATAAACACATAAATCTACTGTCGATTAGTGCAAGAACCAGACAACTGTAAGCAATGGCTAAAGAGATATAAAGGAAAAAAAGCCTGTACTGTTGTCTCATTCAATGCAAGAAACGCTTAGTTTTTCGTCCTTACTGAACAATTTTGAAAATTGGAGTTAAATTGTTTCGGTTCTACCCATAGAGTAATGATACAAATAGAGGAATAAAAATGCTGATTTCCGTGTGCCCATCATTGAAACCACGTGATATGCGGAAATGCCAATTCATTCATGCGCCAATATTATTTGGCAGGCCTTGGCGACTTTCAGAACTATACGAGATAGAAGTATTGTAATATGGTTTTGTGTTTAATTTTGTATTTAAATATCGTTTTTGTTTTTTGAACGAGTGGCACAATTTAAGGGAGTTTAACAGATATATTAAGAAGATTTTTCTTACTTTGTAGTTTTGAAATAATTGCATTACGTTTTTATGTAAAAAATTTATCATAAGCGAAGTTCTTTCAATTGTTATTTTGTATACTTCAATAAGAAAATATGAACAATAAAACCTGAGAAATATAGAGTTTCGCTTCTTCGAGTATTGAACACAAATAAAATATTTTCGTTTCGTCAATGAAGAGGAAATATTTAGCGCATATTGTTTGAAAAAAATTAAATACGTACATATATGTTAAAAAGTTGAATACGGACAGAACTCCTTATCACCAAAAGAGAAGAAAGTGCGCCAAATTTGAAACTCCTGCAGATGTCTAAACGCCAAATGTGGCAGCGCTATAACCACGTGATGTGAGTTTTTCTTTTCAATGTTGACACCGCGGCCTTACGAGAGTCTGGTATTGAAGGCGCTCTCTATTTAATATTGCAACTCTCTGGTTCTACTTTGTTCTAGGGTCCTGACATAACGATCGTATTTTCTGCGAGTTTTTGAATCTCGATGAGAGACTTATCGTTTTTGAAGAAGAATTTGAAGAGAAAAAAAAATATTTATCGTTGATATGTGTTTATTCGCTATCTAAAACGTTAAACTAGTGCCACTGAGCTAAAATAATAATAAACACTGCAGAGAGTATTCCCATTAAGCGTCAATCTACCTTCGCCACTGAACTGTAACTGCTGGAAGTTTCAAACCTTGTTTCCTCTATGGGCGCGTTGAAGCGAATTGAAAGCTGCCATGCTGTGCCCCAATATATTTTTAAAGTGATTTAGGGGTGTTTTTTTATTACCATAGAATTGAAGAAATATTAAATGTATATAAATATTATATTTTCTTCTTATGGAATTAATTTTTATATTGCCAAACAAACAGTTTTTTCTCTTGCTTTTTATCTACTTCGACTTTGACTTGCAAATGACTTTCTATTTTAATAGCAGATTGCATTTAAAATGGGTTTAAAAAGAAAATAGGAAAACTCAACCATTAGCAATACACGTCGGCTTATTTTAACATGAAAAATATACGAAATATTGCGGTAGAAAAAAAAGTGGAGCACATCATGGCTGCTTTCACATCGGCTTCCAGTCAACAAAATGATTTGGCCTATCCAGAAGTTACAGTTAGAGATCAGTGGCTTTACCTTGCCGCGCGGTTGAGGAAACCTTCTACCCTTGCTTTGCAGGAGTATCACGTCACGTCACAGAAAGATTTAAAACTGTTTTTTTTAGTTCCTTTTGTTTTCTTTTCTTGCTAGTAAGAAAGTAAGTATGTTAAAACATTCTATGCATAACATTTAATCAATTTTTGAAAGCCATAAATGTGCTTTTAAATCTACGCAAACCTATGCGAAAGGATTATTTTTTTCTATCTTCGCTCGAAAAGGTCTAAAGTGGTCGCGCACGCTTAGTCCTCGCTCCAGTGTCTATTATCCTTTTAGCTCAGTGGTCCAGCCTGGCCTAGTACGTTCCAAGGCTGGTCATGGGCGAGTAGTGTGACCACGGAGTAAAGAAGAAGGTGGAGGTGCGATTAAGTCTAAAACCGGTTTGCAATGCGAAGTAAGCAATCGCTTAAAAAGTAGGTACTGGCGAAGTATTTGGCGCTATTCCAAAGCACTACTTTGTACCAGTACTTGACGATCATTTATTTTATAATTTAATTCAACTATGAAGTGGAAATACTAGCAACCTTTATCGATTTGGAACTTGTACTGCATCCCACAACTGCACAAATAGTCATTTTTTAAGTTTTAGCATGCGTTTTCTTAATTTGAAAATAATGCATTCCTCATAGAAAAATCACTGTAAACTATGTTTGTTTGTTCCTACTTTGGGGTTGCTAACTTACGTCTCATGATTTCTCGCCAAATCATCTCCACCTTTTTCTTTACTCCGTGAGTGTGACCGCTCCACCATTGGCAATGATTGCCGATTTTGGAGGCTGGAAGATACTGGAAGGCTGGTCGAAGAGACTATTTTGATTATATCAATCGATATAATTAATATCGTCAGTTTTTCTTACTCTAATCCTTCAAATCAAATAAATTCCGTGATTTCCATAACATTGCAACAAGGCTGAGCCACAAACTCTGCAGCCATTTTTCTGAAAACCGTCAATTATGACGTTGTTCGTTCTTGTTCCAAGCCACAGATTCCTTTATAATATATCACAAGATGTACAAAATATATAAAAAATGTACTGTGAAGTTAAAAATTAATGTTTTAATTTGGCACTAAAAATGAAAGCCTGAAGCGGTCAGGTAAATGACTCTGAATTTAGAATTTGTACGAGTTGTGCGTTCCATGCTTTTATTTTAGTCAATTTAGAATATTAGCTAACTTTAATCTTTTTAATTCACTTATGTACTCAGACTTTTCCAATTAAAAAATATTTATTACTATATATAAATGTATATATTTATTTGTTCGTTTCCAGTCCGAACTCATACCAACTGAAGTTACCAATTTACGGCAATTTGATGTTTTAGCGAGATCCCCTGAAGAAGACAAGTTCAGTCAAAGGAGTGAGTAGATTTATGAATTAAAATACAGTTTTACAGTACTTACGCATTCGTGTTAAGTAGGAACACTGTTATTTCCTTGAATACCATTATTATTTCATTCCTTTTGTTATTTCATTCCGACCGGTTTTCAAGTTCTGCGCATAACGAAACTGTTAACAGTATCCCAAGATGCATTGCGCTGAGAGCTTCTTTTGAGCGTTACTGCGCATATAATAGGGCCTATCTTTCCCCCTCCATTATCTTTGGAATTAACACCGCACTATAACTGCACAGTGAAATATTTGCGACCGTTCGGGATCTATCTCGAAGAAATGTCCCGGGAACACTGTCTGGCATTTTTGAACCATCGTCAGATGACGAGAACACTCACTGAACTCTATAACTGTAACTTCTGGAACGCTGATACCCAGTTCCTTCTATGGACGCGGTTGAAGCCATACTTTTAGCAACCAACTCCGCCCCAATTAATTTTTAAAAATGATTTTGTGTTTTTTTACTTCTCAAACCGTTACAGTAATTTTAGAAATTTTCTTTTCAACATATTAAATCAATTTGTATATCGCCAAAAATATAGTTTTCTTTTTGATGCTTAACCACTTATTATTGGTTAAAATGAATTTAAAAATATAGGCATTCAAAATGTGTTTCAATGGAAAATTTAAAAAAAAATCCCTGCAAATTCGGCATATTTTAAGTATGAACAATATAAGAAATATAGAGGTAGAAATGGAAATGGGGTACAGTTTTTTAACCTTCAATTGGCTTCAAGTCAACAAACTGCCTTGCCTAATCCAGCAGTTACAGTTAGAAATCATTGAGAGCACCTGATTTGGCATTGGACGCAACCTGAATACGCGTCAGGACATTGGACCACAATCAGATTTAACGCTCGCCAACCCAGTATACATGTCGGTGGAAATTGTGGATGTTTTTAGACAACTTTTGTAATTTAGGAGCTATTCTGGCAACTCTTCGATCTTAAGATCGCTGCAGTTTAACTTTGTCAAGTCCGCGTCGTACTCGAGCTCGCAATCCTCTGATTGCTAGCCGACTACTGTACCACTGGGCCACCGGACCCCCAAACTTTAATAGGTCCGGCGCACTGATCTCTAACTGTAACTTCTAAATAGGGCAGACATTTTGTTGACTTGAAGCCGATGTAGATGCAGCCATGATGTGCACCACTTTCTTTTCTACCTCAATATTTCGTATATTTTTCATGTTAAAATAAGCCGACGTGTATTGCTTTTGGCTGAGTCTTTTTCTATTTTCTTTTTAAACCCATTTTAAATGCAATCTACTAATAAAATAGAAAGTCATATGTAAGTCAAAGTCGAAGTAGATAAAAAGCAAGAGCAAAAACTATTTGTTTGGAAATATAAAAATTAATTCTATAAGAAGAAAATATAATATTTATATACATTTAATATTTCGACAATGCTATGGTAATAAAAAACACCACTAAATCACTTTAAAAAAATATTGGGGTACAGCATAGCTGCTTTCAATGGGCTTCAACGCGCCCCTATAGGAAACAAAGTTTGAGCCTTCCAGCAGTTACAGTTACAGTTCAGTGGTACGGCGTAGACTGGGAGTAGAGTGGAGAACTCATGAAGTGCGGATAAAGTTGGTTAAAATTACATCACACTACAGTTACTTATTGTGTTAATGAATATATCCATAACGAAGTCCCTTGTAATTTTGAACAACGGTCAAATGACGAGAATCTTCAAAGTGATTTTATACATTGTATTTCAAGGTTGTGGTACCTCCATATCATTCCATCCTGACCAAAGAGACCTGTTCCTGGTTGGCACAGAGGGCGGTCCCATTCACAAGTGGTCCAACTTGTCCACTGCCCAGCACCTGGAAGAGTACGGGGACCACCAGAACATCGTGTATAACGTCCAATGGAATCCTTTCCACCCTCGCATATTTCTCTCATGCAGCGCTGATTGGACAATCAGAATTTGGGACCACGCCCAAAGGTCAGTATGCTCGTATTGCAGCTTTGAGCATGACGTTAATATAAGTAGGATGACTGGTTTTAATAGATTTCGGTAGCCACTAGCACGTCGATTCGGCTTGAAAGCCAAGAGTTTGAGACTTTTAATTAAAAAAAATTACTAGTATATAATTATGGTTAATGGATTTTTCATTTGTAGGAAGTAATAGACGACTAGAATGGGGCCTTTTTTGTGGGTTGATTGGTAAATTAACGTCGCATTAGTGCTGTACAGAAGGTTATTGGCGAGGGTTCGGCGTCTGTCTCGAAGGACAGGCCATGGATCAATTCCTCGTAATTTTGAACCATGGTCAGGTGACGAGGACAACACCTGCGCTGGCAGCTGACGCAATTTTAATATGCGCCAGAACATTGAACCCTGATCAGATTTAACTTATATGAATTCCGTATACACGCCGTAGAAAGTGGAGGAAATTTCGGGCGACGACTTGTTACTTACAACGATCTGTCAACCCTCCGATCCCAAGTTCACTGCATTAAAAAAAAATTGTCAAGTCTAACTCAGCCGTATTCCAACTCTCAACCCTCTGGTTGCTCGCTGACGACGTATCATCGATTCTACGAATCCCACTGAGCTCGTATGGACCACAAACCTTATCATGCACCAGTTACCTCAACCCATCGGAAGATTTTTAGCAGACGATTGGCCCATCCATAACACTGTTTCACTTTAAGTCTGACCGTTCTCCATTCTTCTGGTACCTAACGAGGTTGCGTCGGATGCCAGCTCGGTTGCTGACCTCGTCATTTGACCATGGATCGAAATATATCATTTAACCATGATTTCCCCTCGAGATTGACCCTGAACCGTAGCCAAGTTCCCAGTGTGCAGTTCTAGTGCGACGGTCATTCAACTAACAAATCAGACGACTGGCAATCCAATGAGCTCGTTGCTCTTTCAAAGTCGAGATTCAAATCACAACACTCTGGTTATGAGTCAAGTACTCTACCGCTCGGCTATGTCCATGTCCGAGTTGCTCTTGAAATGTTGCCTCGATAAATTGGCGCTTGGGTACCGCCTCTCAAAACTAATTTCAGCCAATCAACAAACGAGTCTGAACCAGTTAACCAATCGGCTTATCTATACCCCTGTAATAAACGATACAGTGTTGTTGTCTTTTGTTCCAGGACTTCCGTCTTCACATTCGATCTGATGCACGAAGTAAGGGACATCGCGTGGGCGCCATTCTCGTCGACTCTGTTCGCAGCCGTCACCACCGATGGCAAGGTAAGGCCAATGGCGGAGTTATCTACAGGGCAATTACCTTTACCTTAATACCTAAAGCCTAGCAAAACAGCTTTATAACCGAGTCATATAGCAGTGCTACAAGGTATTAAAAACGGCACCCAAAAACATCTATATAGCCTGGCTATATACCAAATCAAGAGCTATATATACCGTCTCCAAAAATAACTAAAGCCTAGAAAAACATCTATATAACCGAGTCATATAGCAGTGCCGCAAGGTATTGAAAACACCACCCAAAAACATCTATATAGTCTGACTATATACCAAATCTAGAGCTATATAAAGCTATATATACCCTCTACAAAAATACCTAAAGCTTAGCAAAACGGCTAGATAACCGAGTCATACAGTAGTGTAACAAGCTTTTGAAAACGCCACCCAAAAATATCTATATAGCTGGCTATACACCAAATCAATAGCTATATATACCCTCTCCAAAAATACCTAAAGCCTAGCAAAACATCTATATAACCGAGTCATATATCAGGGTTTTTGAAAATGCCACCCAAAAACATCTAAATACACCGGCTATATACAAAATCAAGAGCTATTAGCTGGTTATCCATCAGTTATCGGTAAGATCAAAGGGAATTATGTAGTTCAGCTATATAGTCTGGCTTTGTTGCAGCACAAGTTTTTGTTGCAGCAGAGGTATATAGATTTCGCCAGAAGACGTACGCATGCTCTATAAATAAGTAATGTACCTTGCTTGCTATTTCGAAGTCAACTGGTTGACTTCATCGAGTACGTGCTATTATGTGTTCGAGTACATACTTAGAACACAGAACGGAAGAGTAGTGATGAGTTTGATTTTTTTAGCATCCTCCTAAAGGGCAGTGGCGCTAACAATTTTAGCGTCTAGGAGACGAAACTTAAAGAAACGGCGCTCACCTGTACTTTGCAGAGCGCTCTGTCAAACATCGAGTCGGGTTGCATAAGGCGCTTCGCTCATGCATTATACTTGCAGTTTTTTAAAAATTAAACAGTTTAGTTTCACTTAAATTATTTTAAAAGTGATTAAATAAAGAAATTATATTGTGAAAGCGTGACAGCATGCTTCAAGCTGGCTGGGAGTTCCAAGTTCGATTTTTTTTTTCAAAAGGCGTACCGGTACATGGACCAGTCCGCGCCGGTGCTATACAAGTTTTTAGCTTAGATATATGTAGTCCGGCTGCAATTCCACAGCTACATAGCTCTGCTACAAATCCACAACTACATAGCTCAGCTATATAGCTTTTTTGAAATCTAATGTAAATCCGGCTTTATACTCTGCCTATATGGATTTTTTTTTGCTTCGGAAGTAATTAAAAATATATATTATGAACCGTTCACAAATTATGCCACGCTTGGACGGGGAGGAGGAGGTTCATGAATATGTGACACTTTGTGACAAGAGGGGAGGAGGTGGAGGAGGTTCATGAAGATGTGACACTTTGTGACAAGAGGGTGTTCATGAAGATGTGACACTTTGTGACAAGAGGGTGTTCATGAAGATGTGACACTTTGTGACAAGTGGGGGGTAGGAGGAGGTTCATGAAGATGTGACACTTTGTGACAAGTGGGGGGTAGGAGGAGGTTCATGAAGATGTGACACTTTGTGACAAGGGGGGGGAAGAGGAGGAGGAGGTTCATGAAGATGTGACACTACTTAATGTGTTACTACTTTAAAAATAGTTTATTTTATTATTGATCTAACGACACTAAAATTTATTCTTTAAGAACAACTAATTATCTTTTTTTAAAAATAATATTTATCTTTGGTATAAAATTGCCTGAATAAGTAATTCGAACTAATTTTCTCAATGAGGATTTTTATCATGTTTAATCAAGTTTCAATTGATATATGTTCAGATCTATTTGAAGAAACTGCTCTAAATGGAGGAGTTTCACACCGAGAAGAAGAAGACCGCTGTTCCAACCGAACATGGAGAAAAATCCACGACGCTGAAGAAGTTCCGTAGGATTAGCATAAAACTTCAGTTCCTGTGCTATAATTTTAAGTTTTAGTCTTTAAATTATACCTCAATATATAAATATTTACTTCATACACTGAGATAGATTGTACTCATCGTTTATGAAGCATTTTTTTTGTATTGAAATAAAAGTATTTTTCCCTATTTCGTTGTAATTCTAATTATAGGCAATTATATACATATATAATGTAAGTATTTCTGTATTTAAATTTATTCATATATAGAATAAAAACATTACTTATTTGAAAAAAACAAATATTATAAACAAACTTTCCCATAATTGCAAGCGTAGCAACAAAACAAACAAAAGCAAAGTTGTCTGCTGTTGGGAAGATATCGAAACTATTAGTAAGTTTCCATCATGATACGTCACGTGAAACTCCCGCATTCGCTACAGCGTATTTTCAAAAATAATACTTTAATTTTGTTTTAAGGTATTTGTAATATATAAATTATATATTTTTAGTGTTTCTTTTTTAAAAAATAGTTTGCCCTGTGAAATGAGTGATTTTTTTTTTTCGAAAAGAATAAATTCCTTTTGCAAATATTCCTTCCAGGTCCACATCTTCGACATCCTGATGAACAGACAGCAGCCCACATCCAGCTACTCCTTGTACAGCTCGAAGAAGAACGCCAACCTCACCACTGTCCAGTTCAACCCCATCAAGCCAGTCATCATCATTGGCGACAATAAGTATGGCGATCTCTGTTTGGCGCGAATACTTCTTTAACCCTAGAATACTAATCATACGTGTATTGTACGTATTATCCCATTGGCTTTACATTGGTAAACATACATTGTTGATGTTCTATGCTTAAAACCAGTACATGATCATATTTTTATATTTCTAATCCACATTTAATTTGCAAACACAAATCTCCAGTCGAACTTGACTACCTGGAGGCGGGCGTTTAATATTTTTAGCAATATTGATTCCATTGTCAATGAAACATTCGAGGTTCCGGTGTTTCCCGCTTGTTAGCACGTAATAGTTAACTCCAACTGATTGAGATGGTTTTTGTTCTTTGGAAACACTTTCAATTCTGGGTTAATTCTCATTTTATTGTGTACACAGACTTTGTATTTTTGCTGATGAAGGGAAGTGCATATACCAAAACAAGTCCAGATTTCATGTATTTTATTGTGTAGTTTTAATGTTGTATTTGTATTTTAATAATTGGAGTAAGTTAGCTGAAAAATTAATCACACGACTCAAATTGTTGATTTATTAGTAAAATCTAAAATAAAAGCATATTACATTTATTTAATATTTTATTGCAGGTGTATTATTTTATTGCTAATACTATTATTTTATCGTACCCCCCAATCGTATGGCCATGTTCCCCCATGCGTACGCGTACTAAAGGTTGAGAACCCCTAGTGTATAGGAATGCAGGACACTTTCATAACACTGGTTCTTCATCCACTCCCTCCTTTGACCTTTGTATCTGATCGGGGTCCAAAGTCCCGACGTCTATTGAAGACGTTGGGTGCCAGTTCAGGTGTTTCCTCGTCATCTGACCATGGTTCTAAAATAACGAGGTGCATGTATGAATGTGTGTGTGAATGTGTATGTGTTCCCGGGTCTTTCCTTCGAGATTGACCCCGAACCGTCGGTCGCCAATAGCCCACTGTCCAGCTCTAGTGCGACGTTATTTAACAAAACCAAACCAAACCTTCGAGATTGACCCCGAACCGTCGCCAATAGCCCACTGTGCAGCTCTAGTGCGACGTTAATTAACAAAACCAAACCTTTGACCTTTGTGTCGTGTAGGGGGAAAATGAGTAAAATTTCGGGCATAGTCTGGATTCTTTAAACGCAGTAACCTCAGTTCTAATCGACGGATTTACATTGAAGAGAGCCACAAGAGCTCTTCAATTTCTTTCATTAGTTGACAGTTTAGTCTTTTTGACAAAAACACTGTGAGAAGTAGAAAGTGACGACTTTTTTTTGGGTCGAAGGTCTAGTACATGCACAGTAGCGCACAAAGGAAGCCCTGAGCGCAATGCATCTTGGGATACTGTTAACAGTTTCGTTCTGCGCAATACATCTCGGGATACTTCATATTCTGCCACTTATAGGGCGTGGTTGGGTTTGGCGAACCATTCTACTTCTAACTTTCTTTCTATGTCATTTAAATACTTTTTTACTTTTTTTCCACATCTTTCCTCTGCAATTATCATTGCGCACAGAGCTCTACAACGATTTTGTATATATATATATATATATATATATATATATATATATATATATATATATATATATATATATATATATATATATATATATATATATATATATATATATATATATATATATCAGTATTTTTACTTGTATTTATATCTATCTATCTATCTATCTATCTATCTATCTATCTATCTATCTATCTATCTATCTATCTATCTATCTATCTATCTCTCTCTCTCTCTCTCTCTCTATATATATATATATATATATATATATATATATATATATATATTATATGTATGTATGCAGATCCATTACGAAAGCTACTATTCGTCATATGACCTTGGTTCTAAACAAAAAGGGGCAAGTATGAATGTGTGTGTGAATGCGGCTGTGATGTCTCAGCACGAGGACAGAAATAGGCACCCGGAAAACGTATAAACCAAAACAAAGCTACTATGCACCACAAGCACTTCTTTCGTTCTGGGCGGCTGGTTGAGAATCGCGGTTGGGTCGGTTAATGTGTTGGAAAGGACCCCGATAAGAACGGTCGGGTACTCGGTCGTGTCAGTTTGTGTTGTACTCCCCTTTAAATTGTTTTCTTTCCACATCTTTCATCTGTAACTATCACTGCACATAGAGCTAACACTTATTTTCTGATATTTAGACATATGCGGAGCCATTATGAAAACTACTATGCACCACAAGCGCTTCTTCTACACTACTCGGATGGTCGAAAATTCCGGTTGTGTCGGTGTGTGTGTGTGTAAGCGCCTTAAAGTTCAATTGTGGCACACCACATTGGAAACTTAAACAGGTTAAAAGAGCAGATAAAGACGAACAAAGCGATACCAAGAAGTCTAAGTTTATGATAAATACTGAGAGAAACAGATTAGAGCTTACCGAAACCAAAAGAGAGATCAGGCCAAATCGGCGCACGTACAAAATATACGTGGACCCAAACCTTACATTGTCTTAAGATAACCTAACCATTTTTTTTATTATTGTAATTCTGTCATAATAAAAATTGAAAGAGTCTTAACCCTCTAGTGCATGATTTTTTCTTTTTTAATGACATAAAATTTTTCGGTTCACTTTTTGCCTCTAGACCACTGGAAAAATATACAAAAAAATCCTAAGTGCTTATTTAATTAAATAATCAATTAAAACCGTTGTGTAGCATATATGCAACATCATGCGCTAATAAAGCTTTTTTTGTTCTAAACTTCTCCCTGATAATTTTAACTTTTTACAAGGAAAATACGTTTGGAACATGCAGGAAAACATGCAAACTTCAACAAAATTTATAATAAAAAAATTTCTAAGGTAGATAAAAATAATTATTAGTAATTTAAGAAAATAATTTTTAAAAAAAAGTTTATTTGTGATAATATATTTAACAATTTTTGTGTTTGTTGAGGCAAAGTTTCGATTTTTTTACATTTTGAATATTTTATAAAGGTAAAACCATTGCAGCCTGTGTTTTTACACCGGTTTCTCTTGTCTTCCCATTCGGGCCAGTGGTCAAACGCATCTCTTCTGACGTCAGGCAGAGGCCTTAAAACAGCAGACTTTTTTGGCCTTTTTTTGTCTTGTTGGTCAGAGTGTGTTGGACGTCTCCTTTTTGGTGTTTCCTCTTTACAAATTTGACACAGGGTGGTTGCAATTTCTTTTCTGAATTTTTTTTTTGGCTCATTCCCTTTTGTTTTTTGTTCTGGACGTCTCTGTTGTATATAATCCAACTATTTATTACTGTGAGATACACCAAATGAGAGAACAGCCTTAGATACCAATGTCTCTATACATTCATAGTGTTCCAAATCTTCCAATGAGACTATCTAGTAAATCTACCTCACCCATGCGTTTGTTATAGGCTCTAATTATTTTAGGGCATTCAACTTCGTCATGTTTTTTAGTTTTCTGGTTGTATCGCTTTATTGTGGTAGTTGGCTCAACTCCATATAATGTAGAGATCAAATGAACCAGCTTGGTGTCTTTTCACATTATGTAGGATATTGGTCAGTTACCAGTCAGTGCAGCCAGTTACGGGAAGCACATCTGCTCATCAACACTTAGAAATTCCTCCATTGAGATAGTCAGAAATATTTTATTCATGTACTTTGTTATAGGTCTAAGTTTGAAAAGGTGATTGTAATCAGTATTATCATGAGGCAACTTATTTACGTTATTGTTGAAATGCAAAAGGCCACGGATTTTCTCAAAGGTGTTTACCACCATTGTACTTTTTACAAGTTCATTTCCCAGCACTGGTTCCAAAAATCCCTTAGCAGGCCGTTCATAACTGAAGAAAAATACAAATTTCAAGGTATTTTTGCAGCATACTATTTGAAAATTTAAACACCTTGTTAGGATCTTTTTTGGTGCTGTAAATGACAGTCTGTTGAACCACAGTCATAAAAGCTATCATCTAAAATGTAAAAGAACTTAAATGGAGTCTCCAAACTGAGTAATTCATTAGGAAGGTCAAAATGTCCTAAGAATTTTGTTTCGTTGTCCTCTAGGTACAATTTGTTTGTTTTTTCCACAAATAATGATGTTGTTTTTTCTTCCTACCTTTTATTTTCTCTCTCCTCTTACCATAGAAGAACCCCCAGTACTTGGAGATTGCGATGTAGAGGGCTGCTCGTCAAACCCATATACTTCTGCTTGTACATACTCTTCTACAATCTCTTCTTTCGAGACCAATAGCTGGTCATCATTTAGAACAGTTTCTAATCGCTACAGGAGAACATCGTCCGGCAAAGGAAATAAACTTTCAAACTCATCATCGGAAGAGGAACAGTCTTCTTCACTTCCAAGGGGCATACAAAGAAGTTCTGAGATTTCTTATGACATTTTTATGCTCCTTTTTCCCATCTTTATCTACAAATGTAAATGTTTTGGACATCTAAAACCAAAAAAATATCCCCAAAAATAAATAAATAACGAAAAAATCGCTAAAAACTCACATAACTAAAAAATAGCACTCCTGAAAATGTTCGGCTAAAAAGTTCATTTAGCCCATGATGTAGCAGATATGCAACACATGTAAATCTTGACGTAATTACTAAAATAATTTTCAAAAAGTATGAAAATGTAGTTAAATACAATCTACATACCTCTGGTATTAGCTAGGATTTTTTGTAAAGCCAGATTATACTTATAAGTAATAAAACTATCCTTGAAAACTTAACCTTCATGAGCCAGTTTTCGAACTACAGACTTCAAAGTAATTGATTGCATTTATCACAATAATTTTATAAAGATAAGGACCCATCGGAGGTTATATGAACAAGGCACATGGTTTCCTACGTGGCAATACTGCAATAGTTAACATAAAACTCAATAGATGCAACTAGTGGTCATTTTAAAGTTGTGTAGCATATATGCTACACTATGCACTATAGGGTTAAAGCCAAAACCGAAAAAGGCAAATTTTATTTAAATTTAAAGCCTACAAAGAACTTACTTAAAGTACTAGTGTGACAAACATGCGGTTACTCTCCAAAACAGCTACGAACACGAAATTTTGGTAATCTCAAATAAGCTTTGATTGTGTTGGTTGAAAAAACGTCGCACTAGAGCAACACAGTGAGTTATTGGCTATGGTTCGGAGGTTTATTTCGAAGGAAAGACCCGAAAACACTGCCTCTTTATTTTTAATCATGTTTAGTTGACAATAAAAACAAATGTACTGGCGTCCTGATCTCCCAACTAACACATCACGACCAACGAGAACATTTTGATTACGACTCATTTAAGGAACAGCAACCTCAGGGCCTGATTTCCCATTAAGCCCTGGCATAGGGCCCCTCTGCTTTTTGGGGCCACAACGTTTAGATAATTATACATAAATTGTACCAAAGTTGCCTATACTTTGACAAATATGTTATTATTATCGCAATTTTTTTATAACTTTTTGGTAATTTTTTCAAAAACGTTATATAATTTAATTGCTTATAGATGAATAATCCACTTAATACGCCATGTTTTTAATTCTTAGAGACCATTTTTACGAAAGGGGCTGCCATCAATGACGTTCTGCCTATAGCACTGAACTTTCTAAATCAGGCTCTGACCAATCCTTCTATTCGGTGAATGTTTGGTCGCCGACGTGAGGCTTGAATTTCAACCCTCACATAAATCGCTCGGTTAACTTCTTAATACAGAGTTCGGACACGTAACCCTCCGATTGCGATCTCGGCACTCTTCCAACCTGTCCATTTGACCATTATTATTTTAAAATGATAATACATATGTTCATTGAATTTTTATTAAATACATTTCTTATTGATGATTACAAAGTGTTTATTTCTTTGCTTTTAGAGGATCCGTGACTAGTTTCAAGCTGTCTCCAAACTTAAGATCTTCATTAAAAGTAAGTATGCTTAACACTTAGGTCTCCAGTGGCCCAGTGGATAAAGGAATCCAACTAGTAATCAGGGGATTGCTGGTTCGAATCTGTGCGATGGACTTGAAAGAGAAAAATAAAAAAGTATTGATCTTGCGATCGGACGGTTTCCAAGCTTCGCTATAAAAATGCCAGAAAGTCATACAGAACAGTCAACAAATTATACTGGCGTTTATACGGGACTGCTGTGCACGATAAATCTGATCGGAACACATTCATACATGCACCTCGTTATTTTTTAACCATGGTCAGATGACGAGGAAACATCATCCTACGCCTTCAATAGACGTCGGGACTTTGGACCCCGATCAGATTTATCGTGTACCAGTCCCGCATACACGTCGTTAATTTTTGCGGATGTTCTGGACAACTTTTCTAGTATTTTCTAGCAAAGTTGGCAACCCTCCGATCACAAAATCACTATATTTTTTACTTTTCTTAGTCAAGTCCATCGCCAAGGATCGAACCAGGAATCCTCGGATTCCCAGCTGACGCCTTTAACCGCTCGGCCACGGAGTCCTTTGTTCCGATTGGACTAACAATTACTGGTGATTATTATTTAAATGTTTTGATTAAATGTTTTATTATTTAAATGTTTTGATTAAATGTTTTATTATTTAAATGATTTGATTAAATGTTTTATTATTTAAATGTTTTGATTAAATGTTTTATTATTTAAATGTTTTGATTAAATGTTTTATTAAATGTTTTATTATTTAAATGTTTTGATTAAATGTTTTATTATTTAAATGTTTTGATTAAATGTTTTATTATTTAAATGTTTTGATTAAATGTTTTATTATTTAAATGTTTTGATTAAATTTTTTATTATTTAAATGTTTTGATTAAATGTTTTATTATTTAAATGTTTTGATTAAATTTTTTATTATTTAAATGTTTTGATTAAATGTTTTATTATTTAAATGTTTTGATTAAATGTTTTATTATTTAAATGTTTTATTATTTAAATGTTTTGATTAAATGTTTTATTATTTAAATGTTTTGATTAAATGTTTTATTATTTAAATGTTTGGTCAGAGAATTCGTTCAGAATATTGGGACGAAAACAGTTGGTGTTTTTTGCATGATAATGCGCCAAGTCACAAATTCACTAACGGTGCGACGATTTTGCCAAAAATAACGTCTGCGTTTAAATCATCCACCGTATTCAACACTCCTCAACTTATCTTTATTGTCAAAACTTAAAATGAAGTTAAAAAGGTGTTATTTTGATGACATTGTGACTATACAAACCTTCGAGCATGGATCCTTTGTAGTAGAGGAGTCATGAAGTCGAAACCCCGTTGTCGACTTTCTCCTTGGTGACTAAAATAAATCGTCAATGTAAATAAGTTGAAAATTGGGTGTTAAGAAACGATCGTCTAAAGCAAATTTCAAAACGGACTTTAACAAATGATCGCGAATTAAGGAAAAAACAAACAATTAGAAGCAACTGTAAAAGCCTACAAGCAGTAGAGGAGTCATGACGTAACTCTCGCTAACGTCAAAGCGAAGCCAACATGTATAACCTCAGACACGTGGTTAATTTCGTTATTCCATTTATAAATTTTCACTGTTACACATTTTCCAATTCATCAGCCAATCGCGAGTATTTTTTAGTTCATAATTTTTAAGAGATGGCACGTGATATGGGCCTTCCGCTCTGAGCTTCACGATTAAGGCGTCCTATTCTCTCTACTACAGACCATTCATGATCGAAGATACAATCAGATTCGACGCGAGATTTGGTGGCAATCTCACAAAATGAACTCCAACAGTCATTCGAGTCGTTATTAAGCCGCAGTAACAAATGCATTGAAGCCAAAAGAGCTTTTTTTTAATAAAAATCTTAAAAAAATATAATTGTTTTTATTTAATTTTATAAACTTAACCTTAAAAATTCTTTGACACACTATGTAACTATTTATTAAAATGAGTGATATCTAATTTTTTAAACCCACTGAAAAATTCGCCAACTAAAACCGCAAGAAACTTTAAATAAAAACCGCCAAATCGCGCGCCAAGGAGAGAGGTTATCAATTCGAATGTTATGTATTATTTTTTAATGTATGTTCGTGCAATATTTCTGTTCTAAATCAGATATTTGGACAATTTTTTTGTTGGATAGGGGATGTTTCACTTGGGCACCTTTTAAAAAAATATCCGGTTATCCGGCTTTTAACTGTCCGGAATTCTCAATTAATTAGACCGTTCGAAAAAAAATATTGCCCGATTTCGAAAATTCTTTTTTTGTTGGATAGAGAAAAATTCACTTAGTTAAAAACTAAAAAAATCGTTTATCCAGCTGTTATATATCCGGAAATGTCGATTAACCGGAGTTTTTTTTAAACAATTTATCCGATTTAAAAATGTTTTTCATTGTTTAACAGAAGTTGTACAACAATGATATTTCGTTTACTCAGCATTTATTGGCATGGATAGGGATTGCTTTACGATATACATGTTTGAGCCAAATGTAAGCCTTAAAAAAAAAAAAAAAAAAAAAAAAAAAAAAATCGACTAAAAGAAAAGGTGCTAAAAAATTCAAAATAATTTTTAATTTTCGAACGAGTTGAAAAATTTAATTATTTAATATCAATTTTATAGTTATTACAACTTTTTGAAGTTGGTGCCAATTTACAAAAATCATACCTAAATTTTGGCGCCGATTTCAAAAAGTTTTAATAAGTGTATAAGTAGTCGTCGAAATTAGTAATGGTTACATCTCTTTGCAGGCTTTTCAAACCACTGAAAAGGCTAAATTTGCGATAGCGGAAATGGACAAATTGGAAAAGATTCTGAAACTAGCAAGAAACCCAGAAAATTACAAATGATCCTACTAAACATTCTGTAATTTGCACTGGAATTAAAGAAGTTTAAAATAATGCAATTTCGTGCGAGGAATATATAAAATGCTCATTCCAGCAATTAGAAATATCAGATATCTGTTGGACAATTTTGATTTAAAAAAACTAAGCATAATTTTGAATAAATTAAAAAAATTAATGACATTTTTGCTGAGTGTTTTTGGGCATTTTTTTAAAATTTAACTGTAAAATCTAAATTTTTTGGTTAGAAATGGGTTTTGTAATTTAAATTAAAAAAAATTGTGCGTGATTTATAAAGTATTTTAAATATTTAAAATAATTTTTAATTTATTAATAATTATATTATATACATTAAAATTAAATTATCCTCAAATTTAATAATAAATTATTTAAAAAAAATTAATATTTCGCAAAAAATAAAATTAAATAGTTTTTTTGTAATGGATGTTGAAAAATCGTAATATATTTAATTGATGATATTAGAAATATGTTTTATTAGAGTTGTTTATAAAACTCTTTAAATACTTTTGTAAAATGTTATCAAGTAAAAACCTAAACTTTTATTTTACAGACATAATACCCTTTGTGAATTTTCGTGAAATTGTATGGATTAATCATATATATAAAGCTGAAATCTCCAAAATCTGTCCGAATGTTGGTTTGTTTGTTTGTCAGTACAAAATAAGGTAAATACCGAATTTTTAATACATTGATAAGGAAATTAAAAAAAATCTTAAAATTAAAATAAGTGGTTATTCTTCTGTAATAATACCATTGATGGAAATTCTTTAAAACATGGGCATTTGGACATAGTAAAAGAAAGTTGTGTATTATTCTAAAACATACTATTTTTGATTGAGTATTTATGTCAGGCTGTTAATTTTATTCAAACTTTTATTAAGAATTTGAGGCTGTTTATTCGCAAAAAACGTTTAGGTATATTCTGGCTGTAATTAACATTTTTATGTTCTGTATTACTGAGTTTAAAAATGCAATCTACTAATTATATACACAAGTTGGTCGAAGATATTACAAAGATGTAGCCTAAACGATACATTGGAAATAGTCAAATCAAAATTACAATACTGGGGAAAGGGAAATTCGGAATGTTTTGAAAGTTAAATCATCAGGGTTCATGATCAAATTTCTTAATTTGGTCATCTTAAAAAAATTATTCTGTTGCATGATTCTGCTGCCTTTCTCGCTACCATACGGTTTCATAAAATTTTAATATCGAGATTGATTCAGAAGTTTCCTTAAAATTTACACTTGAAGTTGTTGCTTTAAAACTCCAATTTAATAAAACCTTTCTTGATGAAATTTAAAAAAAAAAAATACAAAAATGAAGGTTATGGCGCTTTGTTTATTTAATATTTATTTTTGTTTTTTATTATTATTTTTATATTATTTGTAATTTAATATTTATTTCCTTAGATAAAAAAAATAATAGTTTTATGTAAATACTTATTCCTATAAAATACCTGTTATAATGTACGTTATCTTTCAATAATGATGACAACAGTAATTAAAATTTCATCGATTAAAAGAAGCACTGAAAATTAAAATATAATTATAGTCATTTCCTGAATAAATTGCGGCATCCATGTTACAAAAAAATCGGGTATGTACAGACCGCACTGTATTGGGCTTTACTCGATACAAGGTTGAGAGGGGGAGAGGATAAATGGCCTACATGGTTGAAACGTAATACCTTCCTTTACACGATGGTATGTCATTTATCCATATAGGTTGATTCCACGTTGAATTAATGATAGCGGTACACTCCTTTTCACCTGGTACAACCACAAAAGGGGGTGAGGGGAATGGGTTAAAAATCAGCCCGTGAAAAACTTCTGACTTTCGTCTACACGATAGTATATTATTTATACCCATCAACTGATTCCACTTGGAGTTAAGGATTTTACAAATGTCGATTTTTATTATGGGATTTCATGCAACTATGTACCGAAACTACCTATACCAAAAGGAAATTCCTATTAATTTCTAAAAGTATTTTTGTGCAGGAATGTTTAATTTTTAAAACTCCATACCTTATGAGAGATAAACTATAAATTATAGGATTTTTATCGGTGTATGAGCAACCAAGTAGTATAGAGATATTTTTACTTTTTTAACTTCAATTTATTAAAAATATTTTAAATTATAAAAAACAGCTTCATAACAATTTTTTAAGGAGGAATTCTAAAATGATATATGCGATTTTCCCTGGGAGGAGAGGAAATGTATATATTTTCTGTCATTTGTCGTTATTTTATTTATCCTCGTGCGAAGAACGGGTACTTTTGCTAGTATGCTTATAAGTAATAAAACAATCTTCGAAAACTTCACCTTCACGAGCCAGGTTTAGAACAACTGACCCCTAAGCAACTGATTGCCTTTATCTTAATAATTCTTATAAAGGAAAGGGACCAAGCGACGGTTATAAGAACTAGGCACAGGGTTCCCTACGTGACAATACTATAATAGTTAACATAAAACTCAATAGATGCAACTAGTTTTTATTTTAAAGTTGTGTAGTATATATGCTACACTATGCATTAGAGAGTTGAATTTGATATACCACAATTGAACATGAGTGCGATGTTTTGGCTTCATAGTGGAAGTTGTGACTTTTCACTCCACACACAATTTTCACTCACAAAAATTATTTTGGCTGTCAACTAGTCTTGTTTTGTTTAATTAACGTCGCACTAGAGCTGCACAGTGGGCTATTGGCGACGATTCGGGGCCTATCTCGAAGGAAAGACCCGGGAACGATGCCTCGTATTTTTGAACCATGGTCAGATGACGATGACAACACCTGAGCAGTCACCCGACGCAACCTCAATAGGCGTCAGGACATTGGACCCCGATCAGATTTATCGTGCACCAGTCCCGTATACACGCCAGTATAATTTGTTGGATATTCTGGACGACTTTCTAGTATTTTTGTAGCGAAACTGGCAACCCTCCGATCGCAAGATCAATACTTTTTTACTTTTCTTTGTCAAGTCCATCGCCCGGTTTCGAACCACCAATCCTCTGATTAGTAGCTGAACGCCTTATCAACTGAGCAACTGGGGCTCTGTCAACTAGTCAAGTGGAGTTGTGGAACTCGTCGGTCTCTTCAATTTAAGCTCGCATTCGCCACGACCCTTCGAGCATGGATCCTTTGTAGTAGAGGAGTCATGACATCACTCTCGCTAACATCAAAGTGAAGCCAACACGCATAAACGTATTATGGTACGCATACACGCCAACACGTATTAACCACGCCAGACACGTGGTTAAATACGTCATTCCATTCATCAATTTTCACTATTACACATTTCCCAATTTATCAGCCAATCGCGAGTATTTCTTAATTCATAATTTTGAATAGCTGGCACGTGATATGGGCCTTCCGATCTGAGATGTGGGCTTCACGATAATGACGTCATATTCTCTCTACTACAGACCATTCATGCTCGAAGCCACGACCTGTCAATTACAATTGAATTTGCAAATGTTAAACAGTCCGGAATATGCGCCCAAAATGCAACTCTTCTCCCCCCTTCCCCCATGCAGAATAAGGGTCAAAGGGCGAGTGGATTAATGGCCTACCTGATAGACGCGGAACAGAATAGGTGAGTTGTGCTCCATGGATAGATTACAATATAAGGCATGTTGATTGCTAGGTGACTTGCGCTCCACTGCATCTTTGTTTCTGACAGGTGGATTGCCCTTCACGTCTGGATTGCCGTCCATCTTTATTTATAGCTTTAATATCGTGTGATACATATTTTGCTTTACCTATTAGCAATACCCAGGAGACACCACCAGGTTGACTATACTGGTAGGAGATTACTGATTGAAATTCAATTTAGGTTGAATTAGGATTAATATTGCTCATAATTTAAACTATATATTTACTCACGGCATTAGACAATTTTAAATACAGATTACTGATTACAAATATTAAAAAAAAAAAAAATTCGGTGTTTAAAAACAGACTTCTCGGAGGGGGTACCAGCTGTTTTTTTTTAATTCAATGTGCCTTCGTCCGGTGCCAAAACCGATTGTTCGGACGGAAGTAAGAAACATCAAAAGACTGCTCCAAGGGGGTACCAACTGCTTTTAAACAGCAATGTGCCGTTGCCTGGTCCCAAAATCGACTAATCGTCTGACAATGATTCAAAAATACGAGACAATGTTCCCATGTCTTTCCTTCGAGTGCAGCTCTAGTGCGCCGTTCATTCAACAAACCAAAAGACTTAAATTTAAACATATTTTAAATGTGGAACAGAGGATGTAATCTTTAATCAATGAATATCTTTAATGACTTGTATTTAAATATCCTTTTTATATTTTATCAGATCCAACTCGTAATAATTTGTCTAAATTAATCGCATATTTCCAATTACCCTTGATTCCTGTTGTTATTGGAAAACGACTTGAATGCTTGTCTATAATAGCATGTGACTCTATAACTTGCTTCATCTTTTCATAAATGCCATACACTTCGAAAGGTACCTTGCAATATATTTTGGGATTTCATTAAATTATCGATCTTTTTTAATGATAAATTTGAACGCCTCTCCACAAAACCTTGATACCAGGTTGTTTCCAGGCAGGAAGTCCCTCTTTAAATGCAGACGGAAGCAATATAATATCGCACAAGGCGCTTTAATTCGTCTTCACCACAAGTGCACAAACATTTTCCTTAATCAGTTGCGTAGTATTTCAAAAATGATGGAGGATGCGGGTGTCAGCTACTTCCATTCCCAAAATATCTGTACCTCAGTCCAAATTTGACGATTTTTTGTTTTATTGCAGATGTTTTAACCCTTTGCACTCCGATGTCGCCTCTCAGGCGACAACATAAAGACCAGTTCTTTTGTTTCCCTGTTCTTTCAAATTAACGAGAACAGCAGGACATTGTGTTTAGAACATCAATCTTTTTTTCAACTTGTTCTCTTGCAAATACAAAACAGATTAGGAATTTTCTCTTTATGAGCATAAAAAAATATGTGGAAAAGAACGTAAAGATAGGAATAACTGTTCCATAGAAAGAACACAAATCACAAAGTGTTCTTGGAGTGCAAAGGGTTAAAAGTTCGCTTTCTATCGAATCATACCACCAAAATTAACTCAACAATTAATTTTAAGCCGTTAGCAAGAGCTATAAAAGCCCAAGTGCAATGCGAGTAGGATTCAGTTTTTCCTCTCTCCTGTAAAGTTTCCCAAGTCTGGCTCTGAGTTACAGATATTTACCAATGTAAAAAAATAATCACTAATTAGCCATTAATTAGCAGTTAGTTGTTAACTAGTAATTATTATTTATAAAAAATTGCTAATTACCTAGTTTATTGCATAAAGTTCCACAGAAATTAGATTTAACAATTTTTTTATAAATTGTATGAAATTTTTTTGTGTGAATAAGATCTTATTTGAGATATTGATAGAAAATTTTGGCTTGAAATCCTAGGGGAGATAGTCCCTCTCTTTCTTACACCCATGTATCCTTAACTCTTGATTTTTGAACCCTTAAAATACCCGAGATAGGTACACTGAAATGTTGTTCAACAGCTCTCTGTATGTCATATTTATCTTTTAACATAAAAAAAGCTCTGAAATGGTCTTTAATATTGTATGAAGCACTAAACAGGGTTCTAATATATACTCAAAAAATTTTTATGTACAAAAACTGCTTCCGGAAGAACTTTTGCATGTACCTTATACAGGGTACAGGTTTATTTTTAACCGACTGCCCAGCGCGCTCACCAAAACTCCAAAAAAAAACCTCAAAAATAAAACCGCCAGAAATTTTAAATTAAAACCGCCAACGCGCGCCAAGTCGAGAGGTTATAGATTCCACCTTTATGTATTTTTTTTTTTTTATGTATGTGCGCGCGGGATTTTGATTCTACTTCAGATATTTGCACAATTTTTTTTTTTGTTGGATAGGGGATGTTTCAAAGGGGAGCAATTTGAAAAAAATATCCGGTTATCCGATATTTAACTATCCGGAATTCTCATTTAACCGGACCGTTTGAAAAAAAATATTGTCCGATTTCGAAAATTCTTTTTTTGTTGGATAAAGAAAAATCCACCTAGGCAACATCTGCAAAAAAATAATCGATTATCCGGCTGTAATATATCCGGAAATGCCGATTAACCGGAGTTTTTTTAAACAATTTTTCCGATTTCACAATATTTTCATTGTTTAACAGAAGTTTACAACAATGACATTTCGTTTAACCAGCATTGATAGGGATTGTATTACAATATACATTGTTGAGCACAAGTTGCTACTTGAATTTCTTGGTGAAAAATAATAGGGGGCAAAGCCCCCTATTATTTTTCACAAATAATAGGGGGCACACAATAAATTTCACAATAAATAATTTTTAATTTTACGAATGAGTTGAAAAAATTGAATTATTGAATATCAATTTTATACTTAGTACAACTTTTGGAAGTTGGTGCCAATTTACAAAAATCATACCTAAATTTTGGCGCCGATTTCAAAAAGTTGTACTACGTATAAAATTGATATTCAATAATTCAATTTTTTCAACTCATTCGTAAAATTAAAAATTATTTTTTACTTTTTAGCGCATTTTCCTTAAAGTCTGTTTTCCTTTTTTTTAGAAAGATTATTTTATTAAAAATAAACTGAGTGGGTTTTATTGTGTTTTACTGTTGGGTTTAAATTTTATTTCAAAAGAGAACAATTTTAGTCTAAAAGTAAACTTTTATTACAAAATAATAATAAAATAAACAATAGATTGTTTCATATCTTTTAAATTCATAAAATGACAGTTATTTTTTAATTATATTGATACTTACATATGTTATTCAGATTTGAAAACTTATTTATTAAAGTAAAGGGACATAAGACAAAGTTCTACACTTCATATATACAATACATTATATTTGCAATGTTCAATAATTATTGCTAAATTGATAAAATTTTAAGTAAATTTCTATTTTTTACATCCTGAAATAAAATAACACACAAATACAAAAATGATTTGCAAATTGGTTGTCCTTTTATATTTATATTTCTTTTTTAAAAAACTGTTCAAATCATACTTATATTGCAGATATAATTAGGAAAGGTTAAAGTGTTATTTTAAGTGGTACACTTCACAGGCATGAGGTTTTTCTCCTGCGTGAATAAGAAGGTGCTTTTTAAGATTTTGCTTGCGAAAAAAATTGTTATTGCACACTTCACAGAAATGAGGTATTTCTCTTGTATGGGCCATACTATTTAAAAAAAAAAAAATATTGTATATATTAAAAAAAAAAAAATTAGCCCCCCACCCCCTCCCACTGAAAAAAAGAAGTTCCTACGCCACTGTGTGCAACAAAAATTTTCTCAGAAGCAGTATCTAAAACAGCACCTTCTCATACTCTCCCACAGGGGGACTACAAGCTATGAAAATATCAATCAATACTGTAATTTTTTACAAAGTGCACCATATGTCCTAACTTGATTTGGACAGGCACGTAGGTATAAATTTTTCATTGGGGGGGGGTTCAGTGACTGATCAACGGATTTCTTTAATTACCCCCCCCCCCCCTTCCGAGAGAGGAGAATCGGGAGGGGAATCCTTACCCCTCCCCCTTTAAAAAAAACATCAACAAGCTTCGCCCTCTTTTTTTCTCAAAAAATATATTAATTTTCATTAGTAAAGGAATATGTTGGCATTTGAATATCGAGTCAGCAACAGTTGTCACTGTCAGTAACTACTTTTAACAGTTGTCAATAACTATGTACTTTCAAACTTAGTAAATCACTTCTTGATTATGAAATAAATTTAGACATCAAATTTAAAGTTTGAGAATCCATATAATATACGTGTGGTAACGATTAGTTAGATATTTTATAGTTATGATAGTGGAAATATCTAATTGACGTTTTAGTTGACCAAAACTGGTAAAGTATAGTTGGTTGGTGTTTAATGGCGCAAGAGCCAGTTATGGCTAAGCTGCGCCAACTGGTAAAGTATAATATAAATTATAAAGGCTACATGATCTAAAGTATAGTGGGAGTCAAAACACTCGAAATTGCATGGTATTGTGCAATCCAATCGCCACTGCTAATTTTAAATTAAACATTAAATATACATAATTTAATTCAGAGAAAATGACTTACTTATTACCAATAAATTTTAACTTCCATAAATTAAATTTAAATTGTAAAGGTAATTTTAATTCAAATATATAAAAGAAACAAAAAAATTACCAACTTAAC
Source organism: Troglohyphantes excavatus (assembly GCA_963932185.1). Classification (NCBI taxonomy): domain Eukaryota; kingdom Metazoa; phylum Arthropoda; class Arachnida; order Araneae; family Linyphiidae; genus Troglohyphantes; species Troglohyphantes excavatus. The sequence continues at coordinate 5,553,396 of OZ010671.1, forward strand.
GATGCCAGGTGTTGTCCTCGATATCTGATCATGGTTAAAAAATACGAGGCATTGTTCCTGGGTATTTCCTTTAAGATGGGTCCCGAACGGTGGCCAATCATAGAGTAATGATACAAATGGAGGTATAAAAATGCTGATTTCCGTGTGTGCATCATTGAAACCACGTGATTTGTGGAAATGCCAATTCACTTATGCGCCAATATTACTTGGCAGGTCTTGGCGACTTTCAGAACTAAGCGAGATCGAAGTGTTGTAATATGGTTTTGTGTTTAATTTTGTATTTAAATATCGTTTTTTTAACGAGTGGCACAATTTAAGGGAGTTTACCAGATATATTGAAGATATTTTTCTTACTTTGTACTTTTGAAATAATTGAATTACGTTTTTATGTAAAAAATTTACTTTAAGCGAAGTTCTTTCAATTGTTATTTTGTATAGTTCAATAAGTAAATATGAACAATAAAACCGGAGAAATATAAAGAGTTTCGTTTTTTCGAGTATTGAACACAAAGAAAATTATATTTTCGTTTCGTTAATGAAGAGGAAATATTTAGCGCAAATCATGTCGTCCAGGTATGTTAAGAAGTTGAATACGGACAAAACGCCTTATCACCAAAAAGAAGAAAGTGCACCAAATTTGGAACTCCTGCAGAAGTCTGAACGCCAAATGTGGCAGCGCTAAAACTACGTGATGTGAGTTTTTCTTTTCAATGTTGACACCACGGCCTTACGAGAGTCTGGCATTGAAGACGCTCTCTATTTAATATTACAACTGTCTGTGGCCAATAGCCCAATGTGCAGCTCCAGTTCTACGTCCAGCAGTGTCCGTTCGGAGGTCTAACTTAAGTTTAATCTGACAAATTGGGCTTCCCTCGCTTTCATTTGCTATTAAAACTCGCAATTCAAACAAGAATTATTGCCATCTAAATAACACAAAAAATGCTCAGACATTCGGCGCCTACAGATTACGCAATACTACATTTTAATGTACAAAGTTTCATATACATATATGATGAAAGAAAGGGTGTCTGATCTATTTTCCGAATTAAATAAAAGTAAAAAGGGCGATTCGAGCCGACTGGTCTGCTTCCTGGGTTGATTCGTACAAAAAGTAAGAAGAAAAAAATCGCTCGCTTATTTTTCCAGAAATTTAGATAATACTCAAAGAGCAGGTGTTTTCGCGGGCCAACAAAAACAATAAATTAAAAACCATAGAAAACATGGGAGATGGTTTTGTTTTAGAATAAACTGGTAACTTATAATGAAGTATTTCAAGATTAAGGGGACTCGGTACCCCAAAATCGATGAAAATGTTAAAAAAAAAAATATATTGGTTTAAAATAACGCTTCAACCTTCTAACATGTTTTCCCACAGTTTCAAAACGATTGATAAATATTAATCATATTACGAACGTTTCTTCACTCCTTATCCAATGTGTTACAAAGTGAAAGTCATAAAACGAATGTAAAAATGGGTACATCTAAGCAAAATAATGTCAATGTATCAAAGGATTGCTTCTATAGGACTGTAATAAAGATGTGTTACCTGCCAAACGCAAAATGCCAACGAAATTTACGCGATTACAACTAAGAATTAACCATACTATGAAAAAGTCTTCAAAATCTTTAGGGTCAGACAGGAAATAATTTACTGAAACTCTGTGTGTGAATTGATTTGCCCAAAAGACAATCGAGGAAAATGCGGCGTACTGCAAAATCTCTTATTTTGCAATACGCCGCCTTATCAGGGATTTTGCACCCAAACTTGTAAATATTGCAATGCATAAAGAGAAAAAGTAATTTAAGAATAAATAAGGAGTAACTTATGCTGTAGGGTGCTTTAATTTTACAGTGAGTGTCATGTATAAAACCACTACAAAATTTTCAGTTTTCCCTGCATTACACTCAACAAAGCAAATTATATAAATATCTGCAGGTCAATTTTTGTTTCATTATGTTCAGTAGTTAGTGGTTTGTAAAAAATGTATTACAAGAATGAAAATTTGCTTGAAAGTGAGGGATTTTATTGTGTTTTTAGAAATTTTATATGCATTGAATACTGAAAGGGACATCTTTATTTAAAGTTGGAGCAAAATAAAATAATTATTATTTGTCATTAATTTTGCATAATTTGTAGGATATATATACGTTATTTATGTGAAAAAATATTTGAGTTAATTGGGACATTTATAATAAATTATTTTCAATACTGAAATCTTTAAATGCATTTATCTCAGCTTGCTGTTTTCGAACAAATAAGTATGAATTATTGTGAATTTTTTTGAACCTGTACACAAGAGTATATTGCATGGAATTAGAAAAATATTAAAAACAATTTATTTAAAAAAATAAAATGTTTAAGAATTACGAGTTTTTTGGAAAAAAAAATGGCCGATTTTTCACTAATTTTTTTTTCTCCTAAACTAAAATACTTGCCAAATCCGATATTTAAAGTTATTAAGCATAAGTCAATACAGCTTACAAAAAACAATTCGATGCAAAAAAAAAAAGAAATCTGAAGGAGAAGAAGCATTTTGAAAAATGCCTTAAATCTTCGAAAAATTTAATTTTTGAAAAAGTTTGAAGAAATTTCAATTTTTTTTTTCTTTTAAATCTTCTTTCCTGAATAGTTTACATGTAGTCATAACAAAAATATTTAATTTTATATCAAATTATAGAAAATAATTTTTGGGGTATCAAGTCCCTTTAACGAAATTATGTGGACTTGTCTCGAAGAGCCATACTACAATATGGGTTATATAGCATGTTTTGGAGCATCTTGTTTTTACGACCCCGTTTGACGATTTTTCCCTTTGTTATCTTTAGTACAAATTAAACCTAACATGAAGTCATCGTGTTTCTGTCTCCATATCCCATGCTCACAGTGGTAGTCTTTCACCCCCCCCCCCCCCCCCCAAAAAAAAATCTCTATTTTTTTGATTTTTACAGTTATTCGGTTTTAAATTTTTTTATTTGACTTACAATGGAAGGGGTTTGATCCCCCCCCCCCCCTACCTATGTGCCTGTTTAAAACATAAAGTAACAAGGCAAATGTTATTAGCAATTTCGAATGTCCGTATTGTACACTAAAATGTAAATTTATAAATATAACAAAAAATTCAGATTAATAATTTTTTGAGAAATTCGTCTCTATTTAACTTTCTTTAACGAAATGCAATTTCCTAAAAGCAGAAATTTCAATTATATAAGCTGTTTAGAAAATAGTGCATGAATATGATGGTTTTTCATTTCAAAGGGAATAAATTCTGGGAAATACGAATATTATTTATGAAATGTCCAAGAATAAAATTTTTTAATTAATTTTTTTTTTATATTATTCTTAAAAATACTCATTAAAAAGTTTAGCAAAGTGTTGTAGACACTTATATAAACTTGAATTACGTTTATTTCAGCTGCTTAAATTCATAAATTTTATAAATAGTTTTCAAACTAAATTATTTATGCTTTTCAAACATTTAAAAAGGTAGTAATAGTTGGAAACAGTTGAGAAAGAAACCCATTGTTGTCCTGTACGTTTCAAAGACAAATCTCCCCCTTTAAAACAAGTCTAGGAATAAATAAAGGACACTTTTCGTCCTATTTTTTGGGAATTCTTTACGATTTTTTTTTTAAAGATAGGTGAAAGTAGTATAATATTAGGGATTCACAATAATTCTTGGGAGTCACGACCCCCAGCCCCATACTTCCTACGCCTATGGTTGCACACTTCTCAGACAAGAGGTTTTGCTCCTGAGCAGGGGTGCCCATAGGGGGGGATCATGGCGCAAGTTGCGCCATCAGAATTTTTGGGGGGGATTTTTTTTCATTGCTTTATTATTATTTAATTTTTAGGGGGAAATGTTTTGGGCAAAAAATAATTTTGCATATATAATATGTCCCCCCTTTCTGGAATTTCCAGTGATTTCAAGAAACGCTTCTTCGACACAAAAGCTGACAAAATAGTAAAAAAATTATCTTGGTTGAAAAAGTCTTTATTTTGTTAAAACTAAATGCCATTTTAGAAAGATCTACAAAATAAATTACAAAAATTATCTAATTAATGGCTATGGAAGAATCTTAGGGTTGTGCGGCGCATGCCGCCGCACAGGGCCCCTCGCTTTTTTTTTGGGGGGGGGGGGGGGGGGGGTCAGTAAAAAAACGAGAAAAGTATTTTAGAGAAAAAATTCATATTTTTTAAAACTCCATTAAGATTTTTTTTAATATGTGTTACTCATATATCTAGGACATACAAGTTTACTGATCTTTGTCCTATTCATACATTCAGACTTTACACTTCAGTGCTGCGATTTAAATTAAAAAACGCCGTGATTTTTTAAACTTTTCCGTTAGGAAGAATGTAAAAATAATAATAAATATGAAGATTGCTATAAACTCAGGACTGCAGACTGTAGCAAAAACTGGAAAAATGGCGACTTTAACAAAGTTAATTCTTTCGTTTGTAAATATGTTATTTAAAAAAAAACTGCAATGATGGAAGCATAAACTGTTTCCGTATCTCAATAATACTTATAACGTAAATTACGATTTTTATATACAACTCCTCAAGAAACTAATTACTTTCATACATTTGTTCACTAATATCAGTTGTGGCGATTAGGGAAGGGGGGGCACTTTTTTTGGATGTTTGCCCCATACTTTTTAAATTTGAACTTTAATAAAAATATAATAAATTTTGTTACTGAATTGACGAACTAAAGAAAAATTTCGTACCCCAACCCCCACCTAATTTTTCTGGCTCTCATATTACATTTACAATCGATTTTATTTCCCCGTATTATCTTGTATCTTCTGCCAGCACACAGACAACTCACAGACATTTAGGAGCCACTTCTGTCATTACAAAATACTCATCGTTCAAATAAAAGGAAAACAAAAAAAGCAAAAGGAAATGGGCACGACCGTAGGTCTCAATTTTTGAGCGGGAAAAAATATTGGCGCCGATATATGTCTACATTGAATATTATGAAAGCCAAACTGGACTTTTAGAACCCAATCGCCGCTACTGAGGTAGGTGGTTTTATTATATTTGGGTTTCGTCTTGGCGTCGAATCAGTTTAAATAATTTCAATGATGTTACCAGGGGTGCCCACAGGGGGGGGGGGGGGGGGGATCATGGCGCAAGGTGCGCCATCGAAATTTTTGGGGGGGATTTTTTACATGGGTTTTTTATTATTATTATTGAATTTTTAGGGGGGAAATTTTTTGGACAAAAAATTATTTAATAAGTATAATACATTATATAATGTGCCTTCAATCGCTGGAATTTCCAGCGATTTTGAGAAATGCTTCTTTGGCACATAAGCTGACAACATTGTAAAAAAAAAATTACGTACACGTTCATTGATCTTTGTCTGGTTCAAACATTCAGAATACACTTCAGTGCTGAGATTTAAATTGAAAAAGGCTGTGAGATAATAAATTTTCCATTAGAAAGAATGTATAAATAATAATAATTATGAAGAATGCTATAAATTCAACCTGGAATATAGCTGAGCTATGAGCAACTGTTAAAACACTTCCATTCATACTACACTTTGGAAAAGAAAACGCTGACTGCAAGAAATTTAATTTTTCCGCTTGGGATGAGGCATATGTTAAAAAAACCTGCAATGAAGCAGACTGTCTCCTCATCTCAATAACACGTGTAACATAAATTACGATTTTTATATACAACTCCACAAGAAACTAATTACTTTCATACGTTTGTTTACTAGTAGACGCTTTTAATTTATTTGTGTTTCGTCTTGACGGTCGAATCAGTTTTAATAACTTCAAAGATGTTACAGCAATAGAACAGATATATTTCAGTTAACAAGGATGCTTGATTTTTCTGAAGTTACTGTTGACATGCGGAGTTACAATTGCATGCAAAGTTACAATTATTTAAATTATAAAAAAGAAAAACCTTAATGAAAAGTATTTTCTGAGTTCGAGAAACTGTAGTGGTAAGTGGATATATATTATACGGCATTTTTAAATTAAAGTTTAATTTCATAAGGTTTCTTAAAATTCGATAAAATGAAGGTTTTGCATTTAATAGTCATATTTAAAATAGCCAAATATAAGAATAGAAGGTCATGAAGGTCACACGTGATTTTAAACAAAACCAATAACGTTAAGTAATTTGCATGAATTTCGTCGATAAAAAAATGTCTATCTTTGTGTTTACCTGTCTCTTTTGTGGGGGTATAATAGACGGTTTTTTTTATGAAACTTTCATTGCTTGTAATCTATACTTTATTTCATGTTGATATCTGTAACAGTTAAGATATGGATTTTCCACTTTTCCATGAATATTTTATTTGACCCTATTTATATAACTTTCTTTATATAATTGTGCAGTTTTGTGTATACAATTAGATAACAGAAATTATACTTAACCAATAAAAAAAAATATCTTCTTTGGCACAATCAACACGGACCCTATTTCCACAAGTTGCATTGCCGACCTCTGTGATTGGTGCATTCAAACTACATGGTTTGTATGGACCAATCGCAGTAATCTGCAACAGCTAATGAGCGTAAATAACGCCCGTGTAGAATAGGGGATGGGCGTATTTGTAAACAAACCGGCTTCTTGGAAAAGCTGAAGGCAGAAACGTCGTTCGCGGGTCAGCGTTTAACATGGGTTTAGCATGTTTGTTCGCGATCGACCAATGCGTTATTCGTTAATACTTCATTTAAGGATTACCTGAAACTAATTATACTGATTAAAATTATAACTTAAAAATAAAGTTATATATTTATTACTGTTTTTGTTTATTTTAAGGACATTTTAGTTATTTCTAGGGGTTTTCTGCTTATTTTAAATGTTAAGAAAAATGTGTATACAAGTTTAACGAAATTTTTTTAAATCAAAATTACTTAGTTTTAATTGTATATTTATACAATTAAAGTGTTTATACAATTAAAAAATAAATATTATCTGTTTTATTCGGCGTAAAATTCAAATTAAAAAAATACTTATATGTTAATAATATCCACATATTTAAATATAAATTAACAAATATTTTTCATTGTTTTGTTTTCTCTAAGAATGATTAAAACATTACCATAATTAGTATTTATATTAAAATATCAGGCAGATAATTGTAATTAATAATTTCTTTTAAAAACATCAAATTATTAAATGCATATATATTATAAAAGATCGTCATGGGAATTGTATTACAGTGGTTCAAGGGATGTTTGTGCACAAACGAAAATTATTTTGCTTCATAATTGAAGGTGAAGCAAAAACAATCACCATACAAATTTCAAGGCGCGAACTTGAAGGTTTTATGCAGCAAAACTCCAGTTTTAAATGCTATTAAAATCTAAAAATAACTGCATTTAATGAAGATTTTTGTTAAAAATTCCTTATACAACATGAAATAAAGCCTTTAAAACACCTTTTATTATAAAGTATTAAAATTATTAAAGGGAAATGCAGAATTTTTAAAGATTTAATTCATGAAAAAATTAAAAACTATAAAAAAAAGTGCAGTTTTTTCAAATTCCTTTATAAAACCTTCAATTTCACAAATTAATTATGTTTTATGCTAGTTTTATTTGCCGGGTAACAACATAAATATATATAGTTCTTTTATAGATGATTTGACAAATTTGTTTAAGAAAATCAGCATAAAGCCTTCATCAAAGTTGGAAAATTGAAGGTTTTTTGTAGGTTTTATAAAGGAATTCGGAACAAAAATCTTCAAAGCTACATTTTTTAAAGATTAGCCTGTTTAAAACCTTTAATTTCACAACTTCGATGAATTTTTATGCTAATTTTTGTTTTTGCTGTATTTTATTTTAAATACATGAATTTTCTAACTTTGCATGTCATTTTTTTTTTATTAGTTTCATGAAGACGCCAAATTTCAAAAAATTTGGGAGAAATTACTATATTATAAAGTGTCAAACATGCATTTTTCAAAACTAAATCCAAGCAATATATAGCCGTCTTAAAATAATACACGGATAATGTTGCGAACCTCAATATTATCAATTTACTCAAATGTAATGTACAATTAAAATAAAAAATATCAATCTAAAAACATCCTAATGTAGACTAAAATTTTTCGAATAAATCTTCTAATTTTTTCTTTTTCCACTGAAATTTTGCACCCTCCTTAGTCCATCATTCCATGAGACAACTTATTGTGTCATTTGGGCCTACTTTTACAAGAAAACATATTTGCAGAATCGAAGTCATTTTTTAATACATTTATGTGTAATATTTTTTGTGCTTAAAGTTTTTATGCATATATTTATTGGATTAGTATACAAGCAATTCAATATAAGTAATACGATTTATATATTTATACTATTAAATAATGATTTACAACTTCAGAAATCCAACAAAGTCGCCGATGGATTTCAAAAAATGTTTAAATATAGTTGTAACAACATTATTGTTAGGTTCAATTATTTGTGTTTAATGAACCTATGATGGCATCTCATAAACAAAACTTGACACAAAAACTTATAAGTTATTGCTACAAATATAAAATAATAGTGCACAATTAATGTATCATTAGTTTACGTTTCATTATCGTCTATTTTCAGTATTTTTTTTGTTCGAATATAAAAAATAAAATTATTGGAAATTTTTGTGTTTATAATCCTTATGTTACTAAAACTATAATTGGACTTGTATTTGTGCCTAATCGTGTGCTTTTATTTTGAGTTTAAAACAAAATACCGCCTTTTAACGCGACGCAAGCATAGCGAAAGGCAACGGAATTCTGTTTGTTTTGCCTTTAGATTTTCCTCGTTGCTCTGCGCGGCAGCCTGTGACGTTGCAGTGCCCATCACCTATATGGACATTATTCACGTTCGTTAGCTTTTGAAGATGGCACTGTGATTGGGGAATACAAACCATGTTGTTTGCATATTCACTTTCTGCCTCTAACTCGAATAAATAACATCTGTTTTATTCCTTGGTTATTTCTTTAATGTCATAATGTGTTTAAAAAAAACAGCTGTTTTTTATATATATGTCTTATATATAAAGAGTGGCATTTTCAGTGATATTTTGCTAACGTATAAGAGGCAATTAATTTATTCTAAGCATTTAGGGTAAAATCCAACTTCATCATGTGTTTCTGCTAAGTAGAACAATTTTGCATAAATTAATAAATTTGCAATAAAATTTTAAAAAAATAATTAAAATATTGTGTGTAGTTATTTTGTCTAATTGGGATATGCGATAGTAAGGGTTTTTCTGAAGTTGAACGAACACAGGTTACCGTCGACATTTCTAAAAGGCATGTAGATAAGGGGGGAAGGTGTGTGTGTGTGGGGGGGGGGGGGGGGGGTCAAACCCTTTCCATTATAAGTCACATAAAAAAAACGAATTACTGTAAAAATCATAAAAATAGAGATATTAGGTTTAATTTGAAATAAAGTTAACAAAGGGAAAAGATCGTCAAACGGGGTCGTAAAAACAAGATGCTCCAAAACATGCTATGGATACCATATTGTGGTATGGCTCTTCGAGCCAAGACCACATAATTTCGTTAATCTTAAAATACTTTATTATAAGTTGCCAGTTTATTCTAAAATAAAACCATCTCTCATGTTTTCTATAATGGTTTGTAATTTATTGTTATTGTTGTACCGCGAAAACACTTGCTCTTTGATTATTATCTAAATTAACGTCGCACTAGAGCTGCACAGTGAGCTATTGGCGACGGTTCGGGGCCTATCTCGAAGAAAAGACCCGGGAACGATGCCTCGTATTTTTGAACCATGGTCAGATGACGAGGACAACACCTGAGCTGGCACCCAACGCAACCTCAATAGGCGTCAGGAGATTGGACCCCGATCAGATTTATCGTGCACCAGTCCCGTATACACGCCAGTATAATTTGTTGGATGTTCTGGACGACTTTCTAGTATTTTTGTAGCGAATCTGGCAACCCTCCGATCGCAAGATCACTACTTTTTTACTTTTCTTTGTCAAGTCCATCGCACGGATTCGAACCACCAATTCTCCGATTAGTAGCTGAACGCCTTATCCACTGAGCAGCTGGGGCTCCCCAAGAATCTGGAATCCTTAAAAGTTGGGAATTGCGAGTTTTAAAAATCCATGATTCGGGGAATTTTAAGCCCAAAGAAATAGCTAGTGAAAGCGAGGGAAGATTCGATTACCCAACTTGTAAGATTAAACTTAAATTAGACCTCCGAATGGCCACTGCAATGGATGTCGCACTATAGCTGCATATTGGGCTATTGGCGACAGTTCGAGGCCTATCTCGAAGGAAATACCCGGGAACAATGCCTCGTATTTTTGAACCATGATCAGATAACGAAGACAACATCTGGCACAGTTAAGTTAATACATTTTTTGTTTCATTCAGATTTTTGAATTAAAATGACTTTGGTAATAAATAAATAATTTTCTCTGAATTAAATTATGTATCTTTAATGTTTAATTTTAAATTAGCACTGGCGATTGGGTTTCCCAACACAATGCAATTTCGAGTGTTTTGACTCCCACTATACTTTAAATCATGTAACCTTTATAATTTATATTATACTTTACCAGTTTTGGTCAACTAAAACGCTTATTAGATCTTTAAACTATTATAACTATAAATTATCGAACTAATCGTTACCACATATATATTATAAGGATTCTCAAACTTTAAATTTGTTCTCTAAATTTATTTCATAATTAACTAGTGATTTACTAATTTTAAAAGTACATACTTATTGACAACTGCTAAAAGTAGTTAAAGACAGTGATAACTGTTGCCGCCTCGATATTCAAATGCTAATGTATTCCTTTTTACTAATGAACATTAATAAATTTTGGGGGACAAAAATTGGGGTGGGGGGGGGGGGTAAGGGATTCCTTTAGGTACCTTATCCCCCCCCCCCTTCCCCCTGGCTACGTTCCTGAGAAGAGAAGGGTAGCGAAAAATTTTGGGGGGGATTTGCGCCATTGAGTTTCGGGGGGATGGGCACCCCTGGATGTTACAATAAAAGAACGGATAATATATTTTAGTCAGCAAGGACGAATGGTTTTTACGAACATGCAGTTTAAATGTGGAGCAAAGCTGCGAATATTTAAATAGTAAAAAAAAAACCTAAATGAAAAGTATTTTCTGAGTAATAAACTGTACTGTGGTAAGTGAATAAATATCATACGGCATTTTTAAATTAAATTTTAATTTTAAAAGATTTCTTAAAATTCGATAAAATAAAGGTTTTGCATTTGATAGTCATATTTAAAATAGCCAAACATAAGAGTAGAAGGTCACGAGTGATTTGAAACAAAACCAACAGCGTTCAGTATTTTGCATGAATTTCGTCGAATTTTTTTTTTTATCTTTGTGTTTACCTGTATATTTTGTTGGGGTTTAACTGATGTTTTTTAAATAAAACTTTTACACGTTTATCCATTACTTATGATCTGTACTTTAGTTCATGTTGACATCTCTAACCGTTAAGACATGGATTTTCCCACTTTTTCAAAAATATTTCTGTTTGATCATATATGTAGCTGTGTTTTATATATATAACAGTTTTGTTTATACCATTAGGTAAGAGAAAGTATACTTAACCAGTAAAAAACTGATATTCTAAGGCCCATTCTACACGGACGCTATTTACGCCGCGTCGCATTTTGCAGAAGCCCCAGATTGGTGCATTCAAACCACGTGGTAGAATAATAGCAGAGTTATGTGCAAAAGCTAACGTGCGCAAATAACATCCGTGTAGAATGGGGACATTATTAAAGCGCAGTAGCTTTTGTAATGGCCCTGTGATTGGGGAATACAAACTATGTGGTTTTCATATACACTCGTAGAACTATCTGTATCTCACACGCGTAAGTAACATCAATTTTATTTCTTTGATGTCATGATGTGTTTTACAAAAAAGCTGTTTTTTATATTTCAGTCAGAAAGCTTTTCTTTCTTATATATACATTATTTAAGCATTTTCAGTGGCATTTGGCTGACATGTAAGAGGCAATTGTTTCTGAGCATTTAAGGTAAAACCTATTTACATCATGTATTTCTGCTAATTAGTGTGATTTTGCATATATCACTGACAAATGTAATAAAATAAAATATTGTATAGGTAGTTATTTTAGTCTAAATGGAGCGATTGCAAGGGTTTTTCTGAAATTAAACAATCAGAGATTACCGTCAGCATTTCTACAGTAACTATTTTTAGGTGCCGGGATGTAAAAATTTTAAAATGTCCATTTGTAAATTATATTTTCTGGTGAAATTGAAATCAATACCTTAGACAAATAAATGACATTTTGTAGAAAACACCAGATGTTTAGACCATTCTTAGCTTCTTAGCGGATAGACAATAACAAGTTCTATGGAATTTATTATGAAATTTAACGTCTGTTTAAAAAATTAATAAATTTCTGAAATTACAATTTTATTCGACAAAATTATGTTATCCGAAACTCCGACCATATATTTTACCGACGAACCTGACTTTAAGCGACATTTGTTTGTATCAATGAAACGTTGTAAAGAGATGCAGAGAGAAAGTTTAATGCAATATATAAGTTCCATACATATAAGTTAAAGTATAACCAAATTTATATCTTGAATTTATCTCTAACTGATTTATAAAATGCGAAATGTGGAGCTTTGTGTGGATTCAGTTGAAAATTTTAGATTCTAATAAAGTTATAGGCTTTAAATTTGAGGGGTAGAAATGTTTTGGGGGGGGAATTTGCGCCATTGAGTTTGGGGGGGATGGACACCCCTGCTCATGAGAAAGTTCCTTTCAAGATTCCGCTTCTGAGGAAATTGTTCTTTGCATACTTCACACACAATGTTTTTCTCCTGTATGAATGAGAAGGTGCTTTTCAAGGTTTTGCTTCTGAGAAAATTGTTTTCTGCACACTTCACAGACATGAGGTTTTTCTCCTGTATGAATGAGAAGGTGCTTTTCAAGACTCTGCTTATAAGAAAATTGTTTGTTGCACACTTCACAGACATGAGGTTTTTCTCCTGTATGAATAAGAAGGTGCATTTGAAGACTCTGCTTATAAGAAAATTGTTTGTTGCACACTTCACAGACATGAGGTTTTTCTCCTGTATGAATGAGAAGGTGCTTTTCAAGACTCTGCTTATAAGAAAATTGTTTGTTGCACACTTCACAGACATGAGGTTTTTCTCCTGTATGAATAAGAAGGTGCATTTGAAGATTCTGCTTATAAGAAAATTGTTTGTTGCACACTTCACAGACATGAGGTTTTTCTCCTGTATGAATGAGAAGGTGCATTTGAAGACTCTGCTTATAAGAAAATTGTTTGTTGCACACTTCACAGACATGAGGTTTTTCTCCTGTATGAATGAGAAGGTGCATTTGAAGATTATGCTTATAAGGAAATTGTTTGTTGCACACTTCACAGACATGAGGTTTTTCTCCTGCATGAATGAGAATGTGCCTTTTTAGATTCCGCTTCTGAGAAAACTGTTTGTTGCACACTTCACAGACATGAGGTTTTTCTCCTGCATGAATGAGAATGTGCCTTTTTAGATTCCGCTTCTGAGAAAACTGTTTGTTGCACACTTCACAGACATGAGGTTTTTCTCCTGTATGAATGAGAAGGTGCTTTTCAAGAGAGCCCTTTTGAGAAAATTGTTTGCTGCACACTTCACAGGCACGAGGTTTTTCTCCTGTATGAATGAGAAGGTGCTTTTCAAGAGAGCCCTTTTGAGAAAATTGTTTGCTGCACACTTCACAGGCATGAGGTTTTTCTCCTGTATGAATGAGAAAGTGCGTTTGAAGACTCTGCTTATGAGAAAATTGTTTGCTGCACACTTCACAGGCATGGGGTTTTTCTCCTGTATGAATGAGAAGGTGCTTCACAAGATTCTGCTTCTGAGAAAATTGTTTGCTGCACACTTCACAGACATGAGGTTTTTCTCCTGTATGAATGAGAAGGTGCATTTGAAGACTCTGCTTATAAGAAAATTGTTTGTTGCACACTTCACAGACATGAGGTTTTTCTCCTGTATGATTGAGAAGGTGCATTTGAAGATTATGTTTCTTAGAAAATTGTTTGTTGCACACTTCACAGACATGAGGTTTTTCTCCTGTATGAATGAGAAAGTGCCTTTTTAGATGCCGCTTCTGAGAAAATTGTTTGCTGCACACTTCACAGACATGAGGTTTTTCTCCTGTACGAATGAGGCGGTGCATTTTAAGATTCTGCTAAGAGAAAATTGTTTGTTCCATATTTCACACACAAGAGGTTTTTCTCCTCAAGGATTAAGAAAGTGATTTTCCAGATTCGGCTACTGGAAACATTTCTTGTTGTATACTTTAGACATATGATGTATTTCTTCTGTAATTAATAGAGAGCAAACGTTTTGGAACAAATGTACTATCGCGGGGCACCGAATTTTCAACAAAATTAAGTCGCCATTTTGCCAATTCTGTGACGCGATTGTTTACCCCAAAGATAATGGAGGAGAGAAGATAGGGCAATGTAGTTGCGCAGTAGCGCACAAATAAGGTACTGGCGCAATGCCTGTCGGGAAGCAGATAAATGTTTCGTTTTCCCTGATAACCGGTTTGCAGACAGCTAGCAAGCGACTCCGATACACGAAGAAGGTAGAAAGGCGAAAGCTTGACGCGTTCAGATGGCTCATTCTCATTGGACGTCGTTCTCTGTGGTGTTACTGCTGTTGTCTCATTCCCAGAATGCCTAGGGAGAATGCATAGCGCTCTGTTATGCGCAGAACTTTGAAAACCGGTCGGCTATACTTCGTTTTTTGGTTCAGAGAAAGGCCTCTCCTTTCCCCCTCTCTCCTCCCTGGTTTACCCCGGCCAAGGCAAAACTAGATAACCCTCCGCGTGGGGTGTGAAGAGGCTTAGACAATCGCTGTTTTTGCCCGTTCCGCACCGGCAGAAAAATATCCAATGTGAGCAGCGACAATTCTGTGTAGCGGTGGAAATCGTAACTACGAACCAAAACAGATGCATATTTCGCTAGAAACGATGCGATTATTTTTACAAAGCGTTTTAGATACAAAATTATAAATTTAATTCAAACATTTTGATATTTGTATTCTTTAAAATATAAACTATATTATTTTATTAATTTGGTATTCGTTTTTGTCATGTTGATAAAGAAAAAAAAAAATACACGTTTGGAGATTTTTTAATAGAATGTAGTGGAAGATCAAGCCAGCGTTCAATTGTAATATAGCTTTTAATATTCTAAAACAGATAAAAATTAAATCCAACCAAAGGTCTTGGAATTAAAGATAGCACCAAATTTCCTCCTCAAAAATACCAAACGGTTAATCTTATTGTACAGCTGCATCGTAGAAAATCATTTGAAATCTCTTGTAATATAGTTTGAAATTAACAACTAATAAAATCAATTTAAGAATAAGATGTTTTTTTTTGAAGAATTACATTTGAAACAAAATTTAAGATTTATGACATCTGTACAATGCCAATTAACCCTTTAATTTAAATTTTAATGCTAATTGAAAAACTAAAATGTTTCTTTGATCTCAAACTTGTCTTACATTCAATAGAAATTTCGTTTTAACAAATACACAAGTAGCTATAACTCTTGTCAATTGCATTTTGCAAATATAGAAAGAATCAAATATTTTCATTTGTTGACAAAATTAACATCCTTGGCCCATGCAGTTGCCAGTGGCGGCCCGTGGTCGAAAATATTAGTGCAGCCGAAATCATATGACCCCCCCCCCCCCATTGAGTAACTCACCAATGAGTAACTCACCAATAATTGTATTATAATGTTTATTTTACATCTTTAAGAGATCACGATAATCTAACGTTTATTTAAAAGGTAACGGTAGTAAAACTTTGTTATTTCTCTAAAAATTGTTCAAGTTGATCAATTCATAAAAATCGATACAAGGAACACTAGTGGTATTTTGAACATTTAAAATGTTCTTGCAACAAAAAATACTGCTGTTTTCTTGCAAATAATTTCTAGCATTGTAGACACACTTATGATAAAATAAAATTTTATGCTAAATTGAAAATATTTCAATAATAAAATTATGTCGCAAAATGAACTAAAATATGGTCATGTATAATGTATAAAAAGGGCAAAATTAGTGTTAAAAAATAAATGTCAAAGTAATGAAAAAAATAATTGGGTAACGGGATATTTCGTACTTGAACTATGAAAACAATATTTGGAATGAGTTAAATTTTAAGAAAAAATCTTAAAATCTACAATTTGGCAAGTGAACCTTTTAAAATCATTTTCATTTGTCTTAATATTCTTACCAATTTGTAAATTTTAACTACAAATGTTGACCTAGGCGTGTAATAAAAGTTTTACGGAGGTAATCTTTTTTTAAAATTTAGATTACATTTATTTGAAATTTTTGTTATATACAAGAATCCCAAAACGACTATGCAAAAGGAAGTTGAGTTGACAAAATTGTCTGCTCGGTTCAGGGACGAATTTAGGCATAGGCTACAGTCTAGGGGCCCGCACAACTCACCAATAATAATATAGATTACTGAAAAAATGGGTGTCTCAACACTTCGAAATTATGACAACGCCTTGTTTGAAAATAAATCACTTAGACAAAAACATTTTTAAGTATACCAAACAAGTTTCTAAATAACTAATAAATCAAACTAAATCCTAATGAAAATAATATTCTACAATATTTTTATGATGCAGAAAAATTCTATTTTTTTAATGGATTTGTACAATGCAAATATAACAACACTTTTATATTCTTTTAAAATATGTTTAATTTGTGATAATTTAAAATGGCATTGTGTTACTATTTTTGGAAATCAGTTGTTTTTATTCTACATCGTTATTCTGTTCATGGTGATTTCAGAGACAAGTGCAATATTTTATTGTAATTTTTATAAGTTCCAAATTTACATTACACATTGAAATTCTTTGAAAATGTTGAATTGTTTAACATAGTATTGGAAATTTACAAAACAATAGTGCATCCCAATTTTATTAAAACTGATAAATTCTAAAGTTTGCAAATTTTCAATTCTTGCATTCAAAAAATTTCCGATCTCCCCCCCCCATTTCGATTTACGAAGGAGTATTCCATACCACTGAGGGCTCGCACCACATATTCGGCCTAGGGGTCCACTAACTCTAACTCCGGCTTCGTGGGAATACCCCATACAACTGCCCCAAGGGTGAATCAGTCGTTTATGAGCAGCGTGGTGGGCCAAAATTTTCCCTTTTTTATTATCAGAAGGCGTCGAGAAAAAAAAAATTCTTATAAAAAAAAAAGTACATTGCACCAGAATAAAACACAACAAAGTTGCTTCTTTACATTGGAGGCATTTATCTCGCTAAGGTATCAAAATAAGATTTTTTAGGCGGAATTTACACATACCGTTTAACGGCAATCGTTGAAAATAGGAATTTGTATATATATACCCTCCCCCACAAAAAAAAAGAAAAATTAGCCCCCCCCCCCCCCTTGGATGACCCTAGATCCACCACTGTTGACACTCAAAGATACTCCAAAATAGCTAGTGGCTAGTTCTGAATGTCTGCAGCATATCTGCCCTACAATATATTTTTGGTGACCCACGGTGTCTGAAATGCACCCGGTCAGGTTTTAACGAGAAAGTTCGCTTTAATATGGTTTTTTAACTGTGTGAATGAGTTGGTGTTTTCTAAGGCCACATTTTTGAGCAAACGTCTTTTCGCACACTTCACAAGAATGTGGTTTTTCACTTGTGTGAACGAGGAGGTGTCTTCTAAGACCAGATATTTCAACAAATGTCTTTTTGCACACTTCACAAGAATGTGGCTTTTCACCTGTGTGAAGGAGGAGGTGTCTTCTAAGGCCAGATTTATGAGCAAATGTCCTTTTGCACACTTCACATGAATGTGATTTTTCACCTGTGTGGATGCGGAGGTGACTTTCAAGACAAAATTTTTGAGCAAATGTCTTTTTGCATACTTCACAAGAATGAGATTTTTCACCTGTGTGGATAAGAAAGTGTTTTTTAAGGCTAGATTTGTGAGCGAATGTCACTTTGCACACTTCACATGAATGTGGTTTTTCACCTGTGTGGATGAGGAGATGTGTTTTAAGAGTAGATTTTTCAGCAAATGTCTTGTTGCACAATTCACAAGAATGTGTTTTTTCACTTGTGTGAATGAGGAGGTGTTTTCTTAGGCTAGATATTCGAGCAAATTTCCTTTTGCACACCGAGCATGAATGTGGTTTTTCATCTGTGTGGATGCGGAGGTGACTTTCAAGACAAAATTTTCGAGCAAATGTCTTTTTGCATACTTCACAAGAATGTGGTTTGTCTCCCGTGTGGATAAGAAAGTGTGTTTTAAGGCTAGATTTGTGAGCAAATGTCATTTTGCACACTTCACATGAATGTGGTTTTTCACTTGTGTGGATGAGGAGATGTGTTTGAAGATTAGATACCTTAGCAAATGTCATTTTGCCCATTTCGCATGAATATGGTTTTTCACCTGTGTAATTGAGGAGGTGTGTTCCAAGATCAGATTTTTGAGCAAATGTTGTTTTGCATGAATGTGGTGTTTTACCCATGCCGATAAGATGAGATTTTGTGTATTTACGGTTGTTGTTGTAGTTAGTTCTTTTTTCAAGTTTGTGAATCCTGTTATATTACTATTTTTCTTTAGCAGAAGAAGCTTTAAATGTTTTCCTGAAATTTCATGTTTCACAAACAATGTTTTTGTCTTTTCTCGTCACAAGGATATCACTCTGCAGTTGTGTCTTCTTAGCAAATGATATCTTACGTGCGATAGCGGGTTGGCAATGTGTTTTCAAACAGTCACCAAATGACCTGATGCATTGCGCGAATGGGTCGTTTTCCCGCACTTATCTTAATGGTTACTATATTTTCAACAGAGGCGAAGGTCGTAGCCATGCCAACCACGAAGCAAATCGTGTAGCTGAACATTTATCAGTTAGGTTATTATGATACAAATTGATAATAAATGAAGATTGTTCGATTTTATTGAGAGCTTTGAACGATCTATAAGGGACGTAAACAAAACAGCACTTTTCTCATCAAATACCCAATTACAGTTAACAACAAGCTATGCGGTTAACAAATATAAAACACGTAATGTGTTCGATTGGTTTGGTATGGTTAAAAACGTCGCACTAGAGCTGTATAGTGGGCTATCTCGAAGAAAAGGTTCGGGAACGATGCCTCGTATTTTTGAACCATGGTCAGATGACGAATGTAATGTGTTCGAACGGTTTCCATTTGCTTCGGTTTGTTTAAGAAATGTCGCACTACAGCTACACAGTGGGTTATTGGCGACGTTAACGGATTCCGTGTGAAAGACACTTTTTTGGAAAAACGTGAATTTTTATAGTTGGTTGAATAACGAAACACTAGATCTACACAATTTACTATTTGTGACGAATTGTAGGGAAAGAAAACTTGCAGTGAACTCTATTAGGGTTGCTGGAAGGCTGAAAACCGGTTTCGCCAATAAGGAGAAATGAAGGTATGGCGGCTTTTTCCAACTGAACTCAAAAACGTGACGGAAAATAGGATTTTCAATACTAAAATCGCTTTATTTAAAAAAATTATTACGCTTTAAATACAACTCTTTTAATAATGCTAATTATTGCAAGAAATCACGGAAATATTGTAGATTGTGAGGAAAAATGTTGTTTGTGTTGTTTTTATGTGGAAATATTAGTTTTTAGAAGTTTTATACATCCACATGAGTGGCTATCTATATTTATTAACTTTTAACACTAATTTTAGTTATTTTATGGCTAAATGCCTAAAATATTGCCATAATTAATTTGTGGTAATTAATATGAAATTTATATCTTAATTAATCAAAAATAATTAAAATAACGTACATAAATATTATTTTAATTATAATAATTTTTTTAAAACTATATTTTAATCGGTACTAATTAGCATGTATAGTACCACTTAGCCAGTGGTACTATAATGGGAAAATGGAGGGGGTTCAACTAGGTCCATTCCTAGAATATTTACCAATATAAAAAACCCCGCTAATTAGCAGTAATTTAATTAGATGCTAATTCGTAATTGTTAATTTTCATTGATTTTGTTAATTACTGAGCAGAAATAGCTGTAATTTTTACAATTTTTGATAAAAAATTCTGACAATGGGGGGGGGGGGGGGGGGGGAGAGAAAGATAAATAATGGATGATGGATGATTTCTAATTTTATGATAATATATAGTTATTAAATTTTAACATTGTTATAAGTAATTATTCTGCATTACTTTGTTTGCAAGGTTTTTGTTTTAAATCGACCTCTGAACACTTCATCTGTTTGTAAATTTGTTTGTTACGCAGGTACGACCAATCGCGTTGTTCTATTTTCTTTAAATGTCACATGAATGTTCCTTGAAGTCATTAAAAACATGTATTTTTTTATTTGGTCACGACGTCTACTGTTCCTTGAACTACTAGTTATAGTAATTTAAATATTTTGTTACTATTTGGTACTGGAATAAAATTAAACAAAATAAATAAAATAAACTTAGTTTTAATTATGATTTATTACACAAGTAGCAAAATTAATAAACTAACAATTTTTAAAATTTTGCGATTAACTTTTTAATTTGAAGAAATTATATACAAAAATTATTATAAAATAATACTCTTAATTAGACGAGGCTATTAATTAGATTATACTTTATTAATTAGACTATACTTTATTAATTAAACTATTAATTAGATTAAACTTTGTTAATTATACTATAATTTATTAATTATACTATAATTTATTAATTACACCATAATTTATTAATTATACTATAATTTATTAATTATACTATAATTTATTAATTATACTATAATTTATTAATTATACTATAATTTATTAATTATACTATAATTTATTAATTATACTATAATTTATTAATTATACTATAATTTATTAATTATACTATAATTTATTAATTATACTATAATTTATTAATTTTACTATAATTTATTAATTTTACTATAATTAATTAATTATACTATAATTTATTAATTATACTGTAATTTATTAATAATACTGTAATTTATTAATTATACTATAATTTATTAATTATACTATAATTTATTAATTATACTATAATTTAATAATTATACTATAGTTTATTAATTAGATTCATTTATTAATTAGATTCATTTATTAATTAGAGTAATTTTAAGAATTATTAAATAATTATCAATAAGCGAATTTAAAAATAATTACGATAATTTACTTAGTCTGTCTTATATAGTTATAATCAATAACAATAATACAATGCAAAAAGTAATCCTTATTGCAATGTTATCGGAATAAAACAAATTTACTAATTAATTTTTAGTGCAAATTTAGTGTTTTACTGAACTCTTAATTTAAAATTATAATATAATTGCTTTTACGACGTAATTAAGCATTTTAGTAACTTTTCAAACGCATCATAAAAGGAAATTTTATGTGATTAATGATTTTTTAAAAAAAAAAATCTATCTAACGTCTAAACTTGTTAAACACTATAATCCAGCGATTCTCAACCTGTGGGGCGCGACCCTCTAGGGGGGCGCGAGCACACTAGAGGGGGGGCGCGAGAATATCCAAGAGAAAATATTATTAAAAAAAATTGATTAACTGACTGAAAGGAAAGCACACATACACATAGAAAACAAAATACATTTCGACATATTTAACAAATAAAGTAAAACAACTTACTAAATCAAAACTTACTTAATCAAAACATACTAAATTAAAAACAAATTTAAAAATTATTAGTGACTTCCTTGGGCCTGTCTTGCAGAGCAAAGTTTTTCGAAGGAAGGCTTAATATTAGAAATAGCCACTCTCAGTTTTTTTTCTTCTATATTTAGCCGAGATATATATTTTGTTTTCAAAGAAGCCACAGCAGAAAATCCAGTTTCACAAAGGTAGGATGTTGAAAATGGTAATAGAATGCGAAATGCCCTTGTTTTTAGTGCAGAAAATCATCCTCTACTCCTGCCCAAAATTCAAATAGTGATTTATTACTAAATTGTCTTTTGGTTTCGCCACTTGTCGTGAAGTCTATGAATTTTTCTTCCTCATCAATTGAGAGTCCTTCGGGAGTCTTATGAAGTGGATCCCTAACCCACTCGTAACTTGCTATCAGTTTGTCGTCAGCAAGAAAATACTTTTGAAAATTCTTTGCCAGCAAAGTGCGGAAAAGATTATCGATTTCAGGGGTCTAATTTCTATATAATTTACTACGGTGACAACCGTAGTTTACACAATATTCAGACGAGGACTCAGGCACGTAGGTAGGGGGGGGGGGTTCAAACCCCTCCCATTGTAAGTCAAATAAAAAAAAAAACTTTAAAAATCATAAAAATCGAGATATTTTTGCGGAGGAGGGAGGGGCGGGGTAGGATTAAAAGAATATACCGTGTGCATGAGGAACTACAGGCACGTAGGTAAGGGGGGGGTTTGGGGGGTTCAAACCCCTCCCATTGTAAGTCAAATAAAAAAAAATTACTGTAAAAA
Source organism: Troglohyphantes excavatus (assembly GCA_963932185.1). Classification (NCBI taxonomy): domain Eukaryota; kingdom Metazoa; phylum Arthropoda; class Arachnida; order Araneae; family Linyphiidae; genus Troglohyphantes; species Troglohyphantes excavatus. The sequence continues at coordinate 5,575,894 of OZ010671.1, forward strand.
TCATAAAAATCGAGATATTTTTGCGGAGGAGGGAGGGGCGGGGTAGGATTAAAAGAATATACCGTGTGCATGAGGAACTTCGAGGACTCATTTGTTTCGAAGCCAAAGCTTCTCTGTGGCAATGTGTCCAGGCATGAAAAGCAAGCGATAAAGGTGGCCAATCTGGGAACCATGAACCTAACTCAACCCAATTTTTTGCCCATGAGGCTTCACCGGAGGGAATATTTCTATGGGTAACTGCAGTGCTTTCTAATGGGTGAAGGCAGCACTGCAGTGGCGGCGATTGGGTGGTAAGAGTGGTGGGGTGGCGGTGGAGGTAAATATGAAACAAGTGTGAGTAGGGGGGGGGGGAGGGGGGGGGGGGGCGTAGCAATAAAAATGTTGACCACCAGAAAAATAAATATTGCATATTTATATTTATTCTTTATTTTGTGTTATTCGAAGGAGCGGATACTAACTTAAAATAGGTACGAGTCGTCCAGGTCGATTGCTAACCTATATTATTATTATTTCGGAAGGACACGGCCTAGGCCTTTTGCAAAGAATCCAATTAACAATCTTATTGACCGACCTCCAAAGGGTGATCAATCAATAAGAATTCCCTTTGTGTCCGTGTTGAAAAAGAAATGGGGAAAATTTCCTCTCCTCACCCTTCCAATTCCCTAGAGAATATCATGCAGATTTTGCAATTCTAGATTTGTGGTGTGTGACTTTTGAGACCCCGAGAGAAATACTTACAGTTTCAAACTGTATAAAACCTCGCTATCATTAGCTAATAATATCAATTTTCTTCGGGCAAAAAATTTTCCTACTCGGGTTTGTAAAACTCTAAACCAACATCATAAAAATAATCACAGAATCTAATTGTCGGATAATTATTAATGTTCTTTTTAAATGGATATTTTGGGAAAAGCAGAAACATCTCAAGAGTGTTTGTAAATGAATCTTAAAACTAAAGTTTTTAAAATATATCTATTCACGGTTAAATTAAACTGGAGCTTCGTTACACAGTTTTATATAATATTTATATAAAATGTATGATTTGGGGGCCCCTCAAAAATGTAAAGTGTAAGCCTGGGGTTCCCGGGCCTATTCGGTAATCAGGCCCTGGTTCACGTAGGGTGAAAAGCGCTCAAAAGAGGAAACGAGCCCCAGTAGCTCAGTTGGTAAGGCGTTCAGCTACTAATCAGAGGATTGGTGGTGCGAATCCGTGCGATGGACTTGACATAGAAAAGTAAAAAAGTAGTGATCTTGCGATCGGAGGGTTGCCAGCTTCGCTACAAAAATACTAGAAAGTCGTCCAAAATATCCAACAAATTATACTGGCGTGTATACGGGACTGGTCCACGATTTATCTGAACGGGGTCCAAAGTCCCGACGTCTATTGAAGGCGTTGGGTGCCAGTTCAGGTGTTTCCTCGTCATCTGACCATGTTTCTAAAATAACGAGGTGCATGTATGAATGTTGTGTGAATGTGTATGTGTTCCCGGGTCTTTCCTTCGAGATTGACCCCGAACCGTCGCCAATAGCCCACTGTGCAGCTCTAGTGCGACTTAATTAACAAAACCAAACCAAAAGAGGAAACAGCCAGTGACGTCACTGAAGGGACAAGTTCCTCTGGCACCGGGCCAAGAAAATAGAGAAAGACCGATGACTACTCGCGTTTTACTCATCAAAAATCCAAAATTTTCGAAATAATTATATCATAAAAAACATGCAAATAATCACTAAAAATACGACATATTTTAAGATGGGAAAAAAGGTGCTTGTGTGTGTAGTGATTATTATATTAGATAAGGCGGGTCGGTTCTTGGAGGTAAGTGCTATAGCAGGCCAACTCGAGGCGAGGGCAGAATAATATATATACATGTGTCAGAGCTTTCGTTGACTAGCAAGTAGCAACTCCCCCACCCCCCAACACACATAGACTAGCTAATACGATGAAAAAAGTATGGCCGCCACTTTGTCCAATTTATATCACAGTTTTAAACATTCAACTCACTGCTACATTTTCCTTTCCTATCTTCAAATTCTCGGAGAAATCCCTTGTTATTGAATCATTGCAGGACCGAAGATGAATGGTTAACCTGGTTGATGCGGGACACATTCCTCTACACGGCGGTATATCTTTTATCCACAAAGGATGATACTTCGTGAGTTATGAGTGCATACTGCAGCCAAAGTCAACATTCTTAAATCCGAAAAGTTCAAATAGGGGTGTTAACAATCTGCCTAGTTAATACGTCTTATTTTCATCTACACGATGGTAGGTCATTTAAATTCATAGCCATTAATCCCGTGGAGTTATGAGGTTGATATTTTCCCTACGCGGTTTAAAGGCGAGAGGGCGGAATGGATTAATAATAGGCCTTTTCGATGCGTCCCCCCCCCTCCCCTACATGACGAATAACGGTATGCTATTTATCCCCATGGAATGATTCCACAGAGAGTTATGGGGGCGGAATCGTATACTGCAGTTGCGGACGATCCCCCCACCTGGTATAAATTTAAGAGGAAAGAAATGAGCTTGCGTCTATCGTCTGTAGTAGTGGGAGGAGGGAGGAGAGGGTTATATTTTAATTTTAAAAAGTGCAATATTAAAAAAAGTGCAGGGGCAACCGCCCCCGTTATCGCCGCCACTGTGAATATCCAATAAATTTTTCTTATTTGAGTTGGTTTTTCAAACTTTCGAGTAAACTAACGAGTGTAAAGTTTTTGATAAACAGAAAAATAACTTCTGCCCCCTCCCATGCCTGTACCATTCGTCTATGCAAGTAAACAAAAAAAAAAAGTAAAAACTGGAAATGAAATAGTGAAAAAACAATTCTGCTCTTTATTAAAATACAAATGCAACGTTAAAATACGCAATAAAAGTCCGTAATAATCCGGACATGTTTCGGGAGATACATCACCCTTCATCAGCGGAAAATGTAAAGTCTGTGTGTAATGAAATATAAATAAACCCAAGCAATCTAAAATGTTGCCAAAGACCAAAAAAACTAACTAAAAACTATTACAAACGGTTGGAGTTAACTATTGTGTGCCAACAAGCGGGAAACATTGGGACCGCAAACGTTTAATTGACAACCGAATCAATATTACTAAAAATATGAAACGCCTCCAGGAAGTCAAGTTCAAATGGAGATTTAGGTTTGCAAATTAAATGTGAGTTAGAAAAATTAAATATATGACCATGTTCCCAAGAGTGCTTGGCAATGGAGGACTTCTTTATTTCTTGTTTAACAGTATGTGCTTGGTGCTCCTTGATACGAAATCTTAATGCTCTCCTTGTTTGACCAATATATGACATGCCACATCGACATGAAATACTGTATATGCCCCAGTTATATATTGGTGGCATGTCATATATTGGTCATGTCATATATTGGTCAAACAAGGAGTTGTGGCATGTCACAGCACAAACAAGATAATGGTTTCAAAATTAGTCGGCAGTGCGTATACGTTGTATACAATATCTCAAGAACGGTATACAAGTTAACCTTATATATGGGACGTGACACCAATGTTCACGTCAAAATTGCTATTTTTCTTGGTAAATCATATACTCTCATTCTTCTCAGGGTGCAACGCATAAGTAATGTCACAATTAATACGTCCCAAACTGATTTTTCCCTCTCACATTTGCGTCCGTTGGCATTGCGATAGATCAAAGAGGGTGAACCAGCCCTTATCTCTATTATGTGGTCCTGAATATGATCATTCATTTCCTTATTTCACATTTTTGTTATTATTGCAGTTTCTTTTCCTTTATTGATTTTTAAAAGAAAAAAATCAATCCTCTTATTTTTTTGCATTGTTGTTGCTGCTGTTGTTGAATGTAAGTTTGAAACACTGTGTTTTTTTCAGGGTCGCCATTTTTTTTACCATGTGTAATGGAAGGAGTTTGAACCTCGTGACCCCCCCTTCTCATACAGGCCTGTATTGTTCGGCGCCAATAGATTACACCATACTGCATTTTAACAGGATCAGAGACTATTTTAATGTAAAAAGTTTCAGACAGAGACATAGATAAAAGAAGAGGGTTTGATCTATTTTGAGAATTGATGGTCATACAGTTGCAATTTACTACGTAAAGACGACCATAGATACGTAGTAAGTTCTCATTCACCCCAAGGCACGTAGGTATAGATTTTTCATGGGAGGGGTTCAACCCCTCATTCCACCAAAAAATTCAAAACTCCCCCTCATCCCCATTTTTTTAAAAATCTTATTAATTTTCATTTAAGTACACAGACATACATAGGTAGATAAATATCGAAACATCAACATCATTTAGTTTCCATGGAATCGTTACCAATATCAGTCATTACCTATTTTTAAAATTAGTAAATACCACTTCTAAATAGGAAATAAATTAGAAAACAAATATAATTTTTGAGAACCCTTGTCTAGAATAATATATGTTTGGACCATCTTTTTTATACGCCTCAGTTTGACGATATTTTTCCTTTGTAGCCGAAATCCAAATACTAAATAATGAAACCCGATGACGTCATGTTAGGCTTAGTTTGAGATAAAAATGACCTCAAAACATGTTTTCGACACTTTTTGAAAACTATTTTCCAAGGTAAGATTCCGGAAAATACCAGGTTTTCTCTCATGTTACTCAAAAAGAAATATTACGCAAGACATTGAAATTTTTATGATTTTTGCAATAATTCGATTTTTAATTTTTCTTCTTCTTGACATTCAATGGGAGGGGTTTGAACCCCCTGAACCACCCCCTTACCTACGTGCCTGATTCACCCTCTTTGATCTACCGCAAAGCCGACGGCTCCGAATGACAGGGAGGCCTCCGTGGCCGAGTGCATTAAGGCGTCAGCTGGGAATCCGAGTGTTCCCGGTTCGAACCTGTGCAACGGACTAAACTAAGAATAGTTGATATTGCGATCGGAGGGTTGCCAACTTCGATACCAAAATATTAGAATGTCTTCCAGAACATCCACAAAAAATTAACGGTGTGTATATGGGACTGGTGCACGATAAATCTGATCGGGGTCCAAATTCTATTGAAGACGTTCGGTGCCAGCTCAGGTGTTGTCCTCGTCATCTGACCATAGTTCAATAATGCGAGGCATCGTTCCCGGGTCTTTCCTTCGAGATAGGCCCCAAACCGTCGCCAATAACCCACTGTGTAGCTCTAGTGCGACGTTATTAACCAAACCAAACCCCACAGAATGAAGGAGGAGGAGGGGGGGGGGGGGGGGGGGACCGGTTTGTGACGTAACTGTCGTTTCTATTTTTTTTTAAGTTACATTAAAGAATAGTGTTACGGAAATGTTTCAATTTTTAGCTAAAAAGATTGGACAGACAGTTTTCCTGTGATAATTAAAATAGAAAACGCTTTCCTGGTATAATTTTATACGATGACCTATATTTGTTAGAGACACCATCCTCAGTATCAAAGAATACAGTATTTTAAGAGTAAAAAAGTTAAAGGCACACTCTTGTGGCCGTCAGAGAAAATTTTCATAAAAACTTGCATTTTTTATAATATTAAACATATTTAGGATAAAAATCAAAATTACCATTTTAAAGTTCATATTATTCCGCTTCATAAAACATAATTAAGTTTATTTTAGTTGTCTATGAAATAAATCAAAATTTTGTTACTTTTGTGACCGATGGGAAATGCAAAATACAAAAAATGTTTTTAAGGTAGAATTCCTGTGAATTATATGAGAATACAGACTTCAAATTTACAAATATAGTAGAGTAATTATATCTCCTCAAAATGAAAAACTCTATTAAATCTAGTTGATAACACATGAATTACAAGTAAAATGCTAAATGTTACTCTTGTGACATTTTGTTCACAATAGAATTTCTGCTTAAAAACTTCAAAAAATCATTAATTTATGAGCTAACACATAACTTCTTTTTATATACAACAGTTTTAAACATTGATAAGAGTCTAAAACAGCTTAAAAGGGTATATAATAGTTTATTTAAAAAAAATAGTTTACAAATGTGCAAGCAACAAAATTAGCCAAAATTTGGTTTCTTTTGTACCAAATAGCATGGTCATAAGGTTCAAACTTTTGAATTTATTTTACTCTTGTGTGCATTAAAGCACCTTATTCGATATTTATCATATACTGTTTGAATTAAAAGACCACATCCTATTTTACATTCATTTACTGGATATATTGCAATTTCTCGGCTCCTTTGCGTTCTGCTACTGAGCAAAATTTCTCTTATTCTTCATCGGTTTCACTTTCAGATTTTCCTCTACCTATTGCTGTTTGCTTTGTAAAATATGAACTCCTTGTAGGAATTATTTTGTGTTATGGTCACTGGTGGATAGTGGCATTTTTAGTAGCTTCGACAAAGTGCGTTTTTTGCATGCCCTTCGCTATGCAATTTCTCCCAGAGTGATAAGGAAATGTATCCTTTGGTTTTGATTTCTTTATTTGGTACATAAAATATGTTTATTTTTGTTGCACCATGAACAAGTTCTGCAGAATCGATAGCTTTTTTTACCATGTACTTCATTTCATACGTATCACTTAAATACAGAAAAACAGCACCGATTCCATCTACAGCACCCTTGTCATAAGCTGTTGGAAAAAAAAGGTCAATTAAAACTGTTAATATTTAAGTTTGATTTAATTGCTGGCATGTTTGCAAAGTTATAGATTTGTTTAAATTGACCTGTGCAACCATCAGAAAAAACTGGATACACTTTTGACCGATGGATTTTCTTGGAGATGATGCATTAAAATGTTATGCAAACACATTTACAGAAAATCTGTCTTTTATAATATAATAGTCTTTCTACGATATCTTTTCAAAATGCGCTTTCTGAATTCAGAAAATAAATCGGCAAATGTCCTATGAATTGCTTTGAAAGTTTTTTTGATAACGACAAATACACACATTCTGAGGCCCTGCTGTCCTAATTAATTGTTCTGTAATCTTAAAGTAAATGAAAAATTTAAATCATTGATTTTAAAACCATGAATGAAAACAATTTAATTTGCTTTAAATTTACAGAATATAATTAATTATTGCCGCAAACTACTTAAGAACTTATTCTTAAAAAGGGAGACACCAACTAAACTTGAACTATTGTTTTTGTTTTGGTCTGAAGACAACCTATATTATTTACTTGACAGAAATGTTATGTGTTACTCTTGTGACAACACAGCAGAAGATGTTCTATGCGCGACACACAAATAATAAATTATGTAGAATATGTCTTATTCCACCAAATCCGAGATTGTGAGGTTTAAAGTAAAAATGTTAAGTAGTTTTTACAAATTTGAAACTTTTATATATATTTTTTTTCTCTTGTGTCAATTCTGTGGAAACTGAAAGTAATTATCTCAGGGTCCCAACAGTGGCGGCTCGCCCACTACAGCAAGTACAGCCGGGCTGCACCTACATTTATTAGTGTATTTTAAAACTAAAATCAGATATTTGACTAATTTTCTTAAATGAAGATTATAATTGAAAATTAAATTTCTACGGTAGTAAACAAAATCTCTGATAAATAGCAAGCCTGTTACCGTAATACACAATTCAGGAGAGGGAAAAACTCCATTCAATAAAAAATGCAGCCGAAAAGCGAAATCGGCTGCATCGTTGCCATGGCAACCTCTACGTAGTATGGAGATTCCTCCCATGCTAATGCACTGCGTTTGTAAGGAGGTACAGCCGAAATGAATTTTCTTATTTTAGCTGCACTTGTGGTTCGATATGCTGATTGGTTCTTCGTGGGTGAAACGAGAACTTACGAGAATATCTCCAAACGGAAATGGTTTTCGTGATACATTTATTGTGTGCTGTTGTTTCAGGACATGGTCCTGCTGTTGTTTCGTTATTTAAGTTAATATTAAAATTGACCGATTCGCATGTTTAAAAGAAAGCAGAATTGCTTTAATTAAAAAAAAGTAAGTATTTTCTATTTTTTTCGCATGTTATCATTTCGTAAAAATTGAAAGGAAACTTTGATTTGAGTAGTGAATAATAAAGAATTTTTTTTCATGTATGGTTTCTGGAAAATAGGGGGAGAGGGGGGGGGGGGGGGGGGGGATTCACATGATTTCGGCTGCACTATCGACCACGGGCCGCCACTGGGTCCCAAGTCCTACCACAAATGTAGAATTGTAAAAACTGCAGGAAATTTTCTGGGAATAGGAATGGTAAGGAGAGAAAATTTTCCCCATTTCTTTTTCAACACTGACAGAAATGGAAAGAATACCTATCGCCTTTGAAGGTGGGTCAATATAAATGTTAATTGGGTTCTTTGAAACAGGTCGTATCCTTAAAAAAAAAACTTGAGTAGGTACAGGCAGCACTGTAACATAAGGTTTGATTTGGTAATACTTTTGGTCCCGTGCGGTACAAGAGGATAAATGATAACACTAGTTAACGTGGTCTACCTTCCTCTACAGGATGGTAAGTAATTTATCCTCAGACTAATTTCCCATGGAGTTACGTTACGGAAACGTGTACTTCAGCCTATGACGACATTTCCCCTCCTATGCGGTACATCGGTCAGAAGGGGGAATAGGTTAGTATTGGCCTGGTCGAGACGTTTTATCTTTCTGTACACATAATATGTCATTTACTCCAATATGCTAACTCCATGGAGGCGGAAGCGTATACTGCAGCCAAGGGCAAAATGGGGTAATAATCGACTTGGATGATTTGTACCTATTTTAAGTTTGGTATCCTTCAGATAACACAAAATGGAGTTATATTAATATAAATAATACGATGGAGTTATATTAAAGTATATAAAAATGGAGTAATATTAATTATTTGTCCTCCTACAGTAGGAAGAGTGGTCAACATTTTTATTACGCCCCTCTCTCCCCCAATGTGGTTTAAGTATGCAAAAAACTGCTGCTCGATGAAACGTTTCAAAACTGCAGTTCAAAATTTCGTGAGGACACAAAAACAAAAATATAGGTAGGCCACCTTCCTTAAATACTTGATAAAAGGTGGTACCACTCCCATAGCTTTTACAGACTCAACAATTAACTAAATTGTTATCACGATGTCTTGGGAAAACATTTGCTATCAGAAGCACCACTCATCACAAATAATTATTATGAATTTCAGAAAATAATGCTTCGGTCCACACTCCACTCTGGTTCAACAAAATTATGGTTTAAGGTAACCAAAGTCCAAGTTCTTGATTGTCTTCAATGCAGTCCCAAACAAATAGGAAATTTATGGGACATTCTTGGGCATAAAATTTATAAAAATAGCAAGTATACAGTAATAGAAATGAACCAAAAGGGCATAGAAAAGCTTGGTAAAACCTCCCACAACCCTTTTAAAAAAATGTATCAACTTGAAGATATTCAAACAGATAAAAGTAATAAAAGAATATGGCAATTTCATAGATTATTAATGCATTATTTGTCAAAGGGTCCAGCTTGCCTTTTAATTTCGTCCACTGGTTACAAAAAACGAATAACAAATATTTTTATTCTATGAACAAAACTGTATTTCATTGTAATTGCTAATAAAATATGTAATTTTTACTAGTGTAGATTTAAACAAATTTTCAACTGGCTCCTTCAAAACTGTATATCAATAAATATAAATAAATTTAAATTAACGATTTTCAATAGAAAATAAGACTAACTTCTCATTCATTTGCAAATAATTATAATTTACAGATTCAAATTTTTAACAACAAAAAAATCTCAAGTTTAACAAGAAAACTTGATATGTCTTATTGTCAGAAATATTTTTTCTATATCTTTTATCACATATATTTTGTCCATTATTTCTTTCTTTAAAGCATTAGTTTTCATAAACCAATGGAATATTCTGCTTTATATAATGGAGTTCTTAAGGACTAGTGGGAACCATGTACTACTTAAACTGAAAAAAAAAAAAAAGAATGTTGATAAAAGAGTTTGAACAGGTAATTTCCAATCTTTAAGTTGACAAGTCAACTTAAAGATTGGAAATTCCCCTGCAACCTCTCCAATTATTTTTGTGATAGCTCTGATCCAAACGAGAAAATTTTAAAACTACACATTGTATGAAATTAATTCTACGTAGATAATTATACATATTATTGACTATTGAAAACACTATGAAAATTAGTTTAAATTCACGAGTTGTTCTGACCCTCATTTTAGTACGTCGTACTATGCTTCCCAAGAAATATTTCCTGGATTTGCCTATGGCTATAAATATATATTTTTTATTATTAGTTTCAGTGCAACCAAATTTTTAAGTGTATGTTTCCCCTACATGAGGAGAGAACTCTGAGTTAACATGCCTTAAAATGCAATTGCATTTGTAAAAAATGTCATTTTTATTGAAAACTGTTTACATAAAACAAGAGCACTGTTTAAAAAAAGTTATATAATGTAATGAAATTTAATTAATTGTATATTTTAATTGCATCATTTAAAAAACAATTAAAATTTATTATGTATTTAAAAAAACTTATACGTAGTTTAGCAATATAAACCAAATTTTTAAGTGTATGTTTCCCCTACATGAGGAGAGAACTCTCAGTTAACATGCCTTAAAATGCAATTGCATTTGTGAAAAATGTCATTTTTATTGAAAACTGTTTACATAAAACAAGAGCACTGTTTAAAAAAAGTTATATAATGTAATGAAATTTAATTAATTGTATATTTTAATTGCATCATTTAAAAAACAATTAAAATTTATTATGTATTTAAAAAAACTTATACGTAGTTTAGCAATATAAACCAAATTTTTAAGTGTATGTTTCCCCTACATGAGGAGAGAACTCTCAGTTAACATGCCTTAAAATGCAATTGCATTTGTGAAAAATGTCATTTTTATTGAAAACTGTTTACATAAAACAAGAGCACTGTTTAAAAAAAGTTATATAATGTAATGAAATTTAATTAATTGTATATTTTAATTGCATCATTTAAAAAACAATTAAAATTTATTATGTATTTAAAAAAACTTATACGTAGTTTAGCAATATAAACCAAATTTTTAAGTGTATGTTTCCCCTACATGAGGAGAGAACTCTCAGTTAACATGCCTTAAAATGCAATTGCATTTGTGAAAAATGTCATTTTTATTGAAAACTGTTTACATAAAACAAGAGCACTGTTTAAAAAAAGTTATATAATGTAATGAAATTTAATTAATTGTATATTTTAATTGCATCATTTAAAAAACAATTAAAATTTATTATGTATTTAAAAAAACTTATACGTAGTTTAGCAATATAAACCAAATTTTTAAGTGTATGTTTCCCCTACATGAGGAGAGAACTCTCAGTTAACATGCCTTAAAATGCAATTGCATTTGTGAAAAATGTCATTTTTATTGAAAACTGTTTACATAAAACAAGAGCACTGTTTAAAAAAAGTTATATAATGTAATGAAATTTAATTAATTGTATATTTTAATTGCATCATTTAAAAAACAATTAAAATTTATTATGTATTTAAAAAAACTTATACGTAGTTTAGCAATATAAACCAAATTTTTAAGTGTATGTTTCCCCTACATGAGGAGAGAACTCTCAGTTAACATGCCTTAAAATGCAATTGCATTTGTGAAAAATGTCATTTTTATTGAAAACTGTTTACATAAAACAAGAGCACTGTTTAAAAAAAGTTATATAATGTAATGAAATTTAATTAATTGTATATTTTAATTGCATCATTTAAAAAACAATTAAAATTTATTATGTATTTAAAAAAACTTATACATAGTTTAGCAATATAAACCAAATTTTTAAGTGTATGTTTCCCCTACATGAGGAGAGAACTCTCAGTTAACATGCCTTAAAATGCAATTGCATTTGTGAAAAATGTCATTTTTATTGAAAACTGTTTACATAAAACAAGAGCACTGTTTAAAAAAAGTTATATAATGTAATGAAATTTAATTAATTGTATATTTTAATTGCATCATTTAAAAAACAATTAAAATTTATTATGTATTTAAAAAAACTTATACATAGTTTAGCAATATAAACCAAATTTTTAAGTGTATGTTTCCCCTACATGAGGAGAGAACTCTCAGTTAACATGCCTTAAAATGCAATTGCATTTGTGAAAAATGTCATTTTTATTGAAAACTGTTTACATAAAACAAGAGCACTGTTTAAAAAAAGTTATATAATGTAATGAAATTTAATAATTAATTGTATATTTTAATTGCATCATTTACAAAACAATTAAAAGTTATTATGTATTTAAAAAAACTTATACGTAGTTTAGCAATATAAACCAAATTTTTAAGTGTATGTTTCCCCTACATGAGGAGAGAACTCTCAGTTAACATGCCTTAAAATGCAATTGCATTTGTGAAAAATGTCATTTTTATTGAAAACTGTTTACATAAAACAAGAGCACTGTTTAAAAAAAGTTATATAATGTAATGAAATTTAATAATTAATTGTATATTTTAATTGCATCATTTACAAAACAATTAAAAGTTATTATGTATTTAAAAAAACTTATACGTAGTTTAGCAATATAAACCAAATTTTTAAGTGTATGTTTCCCCTACATGAGGAGAGAACTCTCAGTTAACATGCCTTAAAATGCAATTGCATTTGTGAAAAATGTCATTTTTATTGAAAACTGTTTACATAAAACAAGAGCACTGTTTAAAAAAAGTTATATAATGTAATGAAATTTAATAATTAATTGTATATTTTAATTGCATCATTTACAAAACAATTAAAAGTTATTATGTATTTAAAAAAACTTATACGTAGTTTAGCAATATAAACCAAATTTTTAAGTGTATGTTTCCCCTACATGAGGAGAGAACTCTCAGTTAACATGCCTTAAAATGCAATTGCATTTGTGAAAAATGTCATTTTTATTGAAAACTGTTTACATAAAACAAGAGCACTGTTTAAAAAAAGTTATATAATGTAATGAAATTTAATAATTAATTGTATATTTTAATTGCATCATTTACAAAACAATTAAAATTTATTATGTATTTAAAAAAACTTATACGTAGTTTAGCAATATAAACCAAATTTTTAAGTGTATGTTTCCCCTACATGAGGAGAGAACTCTCAGTTAACATGCCTTAAAATGCAATTGCATTTGTGAAAAATGTCATTTTTATTGAAAACTGTTTACATAAAACAAGAGCACTGTTTAAAAAAAGTTATATAATGTAATGAAATTTAATAATTAATTGTATATTTTAATTGCATCATTTACAAAACAATTAAAAGTTATTATGTATTTAAAAAAACTTATATGTAGTTTAGCAATTTTTTACCTTCACTTTACGATTGTGAAATCTGTGTGGGCTTCGGATGAAATTAAAGAATCGCTCACAGTTGGTGTATTTTTCAGTTACCGAGAGGATTAAAAGTTGCTGTGCAATTGTTGTTTGATCACAGCTAGGCCTTATAAGCATTTTGATTTTCTTTTGATCATGTAATTTTTGTGTGCAGACTTATAAGGAAATACTTCTTCTAACACTTTACGTATGTGGTTATTTAACTTTGTGGATAAAGAAGCGTCTTCAAGAAACCTTTTTTTTTCTTCAGCAAATGCTTTTTTCGCACATGTGACCTGCATGTTATATTTCATCTATAAATGGTTGAGAAGGTGTTTTTTAAGGCTAGATTTTTGGGCAAATTTCTTTTTTCACACGACACATATGTGGTTTTTCACCTGTATGGATGAGATGGTATTTTATATGGGAAGACTAACAGCAAATGTGTTTTTTTAAAATTTGGCATGCATGTGTTTTTTTGTCGGTGTGGAAGAGGAGACAAGTTTCAAGATTAGATTTTTCAACAAATGTCATTTGCACACATGGTTTGTTTACCTGTGTGAAAGAGAAGGTGTCTTCTGAGATTAGATTTTTGAACAAATTTCTTTTTGCACACTTTGCATGAATGTGAAATCACGCACATGTGGATGAGGTGTGTTTTTAAATTACATTTATGAGCAAATGTCATTTTGCATACATTGCATGAATGTGGTTTAACACTCGTGTGGTTGAGAAGTGTGTTCTAAGATTAGATGTTTTAGCAAACGCCATTTTGCATACTTCTAATGAATAAGGTTTTTCACCTGTGAATGAGTAGGTGTTTTCTAAGATTAGATTTGTGAGCAAATGTCTTTCTGCACACTTCACACGAATATGGCTTTTCACCTGTGAATGAGTAGGTGTGTTTTAAGATCAGACTTTTGAGCAAATGTCTTTTTGCACACTTCACACGAATGAGGTTTCTCACCTGTATGAATGAGGAGGTGTCTTTTAAGATTAGGTTTGTGAGCAAATGTCCTTTTGCACACTTCGCACGAATGAGGTTTTTCGCCTGTGTGAATGAGGAGGTGTGTTCCAAGACTAGATTTTTGAGAAAATGTCTTTTTGCAAACTTCACAAAAATGTGGTTTTTCACTTGTGTGAATGAGGGCGTGACTTCTAAGACTAGATCTGTGAGCAAATGTCCTTTTGCACACCTCACACGAATGAGGTTTTTCGCCTGTGTGAATGAGGAGGTGTGTTCCAAGATAAGATTTTTGAGAAAATGTCTTTTTGCAAACTTCACAAGAATGTGGCTTTTCTCTTGTGTGAATGAGGAGGTGTCTTCTAAGATTAGGTTTGTGAGCAAATGTCATTTTGCACACTTCACACGAATGAGGTTTTTCCCCTGTGTGAATGAGGAGGTGTGTTCCAAGACTAGATTTTTGAGAAAATGACTTTTTGCAAACTTCACAAGAATGTGGTTTTTCACCTGTGTGAATGAGAAGGTGTTTACTAAGATAAGATTTGTGAACAAATGTCGTTTTGCACACTTTGCATGAATGGGGTTTTTCGCCTGTGTGAATGAGGAGGTGTGTTCCAAGATCAGATTTTTGAGAAAATGTCTTTTTGCCAACTTCACAAGAATGTGGCTTTTCTCTTGTGTGAATGAGGAGGTGTCTTCTAAGATTAGGTTTGTGAGCAAATGTCATTTTGCACACTTCACACGAATGAGGTTTTTCCCCTGTGTGAATGAGGAGGTGTGTTCCAAGACTAGATTTTTGAGAAAATGACTTTTTGCAAACTTCACAAGAATGTGGTTTTTCTCTTGTGTGAATGAGGAGGTGTCTTCTAAGATTAGGTTTGTGAGCAAATGTCGTTTTGCACACTTCACACGAATGAGGTTTTTCCCCTGTGTGAATGAGGAGGTGTGTTCCAAGATTAGATTTTTGAGAAAATGTCTTTTTGCAAACTTCACAAGAATGTGGTTTTTTACCTGTGTGAAGGTGTCTTCTAAGATTAGATTTTTGAGCAAATGTTCTTTCGCATGAATGTGGTTTTTCACTTGTGTGAATGAGGAGGTGTCTTCCAATACCAGATTTTTGTGCAAATGCCATTTTGCAAGAATGTGGTTTTTCACCAATGTCCATAAAATGTGGGTGTATTTACGGTTATTGTTTTAGTTAATTGTTTACTGCAAACATCGCCTTTCAAGTACGTGAATGAGATTATGGCTTTTTACATAACTCGTCACAAAAAAAAATCTTGTTATAAACTTTTTTTTTTTATCAGGAGAAGCTCTGAATGTTTTTATCTTTTTTCGTTGCAATGATAAGTTTCTGCAGTTATTTCTTCTTACAAATGATATCTTGCGTGCGATAGCGGCTCGGCACTGTGTTTTCAAAAAGTCGCCAAATGACTTGATGTGTTATGCGCATGGGTCGTTATCCCCCACTGATCTTAAAGATTAATATATTTTCAACAGAGACGCAGGTTGTAGCAATGCTAACCAGGAAGCAAATCTTATGGAAACGTGAAGTTCTGTTATCTGAACATTTATAAGTTAAGTTATTACGATACAAATTGATAATAAATGGAGATTGTTCGATTTTATCGAGAGCTTTGAGCGATCTAAAACTGACGTAAACAAAACAGCACTTTGTTTGAATATATATACAGTTACAGTTAACAACTCAAGAGTTACGGTTAAAAAATATAATAAGCTTAAGGTTTTCGAACGGTTTTTAAAGTCACCGCCATGGTTCAAATATAAGAGGCATTGTTCTCAGGTCTTTGCTTCGAGATTCGTCATCTGACCATGGTTCAAAAACACGAGGCTTCCTCGGTCCTTTCCTTCGAGATAGGCCCCGAACCGTCGCCAATAGCTCAATGTGCAGCTCTAGTGCGACGTTTTTTAACCAACCAATCGTACAGATTCCATTCAGTGTTTCCATTTGCTTTGGGTGACGATTCAGGAATTGGCGATAGCCCACGACGGTTAATTTTCCGTTTTGTTCCGCTAATACAAAGATTTTACGATGACGAAACCATGTTTCCCAGATATTTCTGCAAGCCCCAGTTGCTCAGTTGATAAGGTGTTCAGCTACTAATCAGAGGATTGTTGGTTCGAATCCGTGCGATGGACTTGACATAAAAAAGTAGTGATCTTGCGATCGGAGGGTTGCCAGCTTCGCTACAAAAATACTAGAAAGTCGTCCAGAATATCCAACAAATTAAACTAGCGTGTATACGGGACTGGTGCACAATAAATCTGATCGGGGTCCAAAGTCCCGACGAAGGATTGGGTGCCAGTTCAGGTGTTTCCTCGTCATCTGACCATGGTTCTAAAATAACGAGGTGCATGTATGAATATGGACGTGTTCCCGGGTCTTTCCTTCGAGATTGACCCCGAACCGTCGCCAATAGCCCACTGTGCAGCTCTAGTGCGACGTTGATTAACAAAACCAACCCAACCCAGATATTGCGTGTGGAGTACCTGGGGGGCGATTCGAATGTTAGCGAGAGCCTACGTCGGTCAGTTTTCCGAATTGCTCCGCTAAACAACGATTTTCAAATTTCAAAATGCCATTAATTTTTCCGGATTTCCCCTATTTGGAGGATCCGAAACATGCAGATGATCCACTGCTTCGTGAGTACCAAATTGGGTACCACGAGGTAGCCAGACTCCAGGATGACTGGACTTCTACTGCGTTCAAAAATGCAGCCCTGAAATTGAACGAGATTGCCTTAGCATGTCAAAAATCCGGGAAGGTTCCCGATGTATTCGACTACTACGTCGATCCGAACGCCAATCCACCCTTGGTGCCTGATATCGACATGAGCGCAGACGATGAGCCGGCACCGGGAGATGCCAGTCCACCTAGGCCTAACACCAAAAAGGTCAAGCGAGACGAACATATTCCTTGTCTTGAGGAAATAGCCGATGACATGGGTCTGAGCGAGCAGAACGACGCGCTCGTTGCGGAGGGGAATGACGACAAAATTGTTCTTGGCCCCCCTCCTGCACCCATCATCACCGAGGCAAAAATTCCCCCAGAATTTTTCTGACCTGAAAAATATGTTGGACAACGAGCTCCAGGCAAAGCAAGCCAGAGATTACATCAAAATACAGCCTTCTTCAGAGGGGGATTACCTCATGATTGTGACTACTTTCAAGGAGAAAAGTTACGACTTTCACCTTCCCGCCCCACCTATGCCAGTGTGCCGTTTCGAGCAAGATCGAACTCTTAAATGCCATGCTTATTCAATAATAGTAATACAGGAGATTAGGGGAGCTACGCCCCCAGGTACTCCTTACGCTTCGCTCATACATATATACCTGGGGGGCGTAGCCCCCTAACCTCCTATATGACGAGATTTGGTAATGCCTGACGTTGGTAATGGTGTTGAATCACTCGCGCTCGGCGACTAAAAGAACGAAACACGGACAGCACAGGACGGATAAAGTTCATCGAAAAGCGGTCATATCTGGTTGGCTGCTGCCATCACGTGGTAGAATACTCATTTTCTATTGGTCTGTGGGCGGAGTCACCGTAGCTTTTCCCGGACTGCGAACTTGAGTGTCATTCAGCCTTCGCCCCTCGTCTCCTTCGGAGTCGGACGTACTTTCGAGCTGCTCCCGAGCGGAACTATCATCGACGTTAACAACGAACTCCTGATAAGAAGTTATCAACTGTAACGTGGATCCCTGCCGGTCTAGCCTGCCGTGATATTGTATGCCTGCGTTTGCACCTACCTTAAATCGTAAACCCGGGATTTCCGTTTTCTGTTCTTTCTCTAAGGTGGTGGCTTTGATCACCAATACCTAGGAAAGTCTGAATTCAGCGACGCTTTATCTTCGGATTAGCTTAGCTTCCCTTCGCCCGGTTGATACTATTCTACCTACTCTATCTTTAAATAAAAAATGGACCCAAAAAGGATTGCGCTTTTATATCGGCAAAGAGATAAATTAACCGAAGAGTGTGCAGCAAAATTAGTAAAAAAAAGAGAGGGTACACTCTCACGCAAAGAATCACTCTACCTCGAAAGCACTCTCGTTTGTAAGAGAGATATTATGAATGAGATCCTAGCTTATGAAGCGGCCGCTGAAGCCGAAAAAGCAAGAATTAATGTACTCCAATTATTGGAGAATCAGCCAAACAAAATAGAAACCATGTCGGTCTCGGAAACTGAACCCATGGCTAAAGATCACACACCTATAGCGCTGAATCAAGTGATTCTCAAATTCAAAATCATGAAAAAGTTGATGATGACTTTCAATTGCCGAAAAAAACGGCCAAAAGACAAAGGGAATCTAGTCCTTCTAAAGTCGAGGTCTCGAACAAGTTCGCAGCTATTGACAGCGAACAAACAGAGCCCGATATTTCCGAAGTGGCTCTCCCCAAAAAGATTAAAATTTCGCCGGTCATAGCTTCAGACCCAACACTTTGGACCGAAATTAGAGCACTATTTCAAGAAAAAGGAATTGTTAACTTTACCTGCAAAGCCAGCCCAGATTCCCTGAGCATTAGGCTTAGCACCAAAGAATACTTCGACTCGGTTATCGAGCTTTTCAACGAGAAGAAGTATCCCTACCACACGTTTAGTACGGGAAATATTAAAAAACTAAAAGTCGTACTTAAAAACGTCCCGGCCGATATGCCAGTGGACGAAATTAAAGAGGAATTGGCCCAACTGGGATTTCCTATAGAAAGTGTGTTTCAACTGAAGAAAACAACAAACAGATTCAAAATTCCCCTACCAATTTTCTTCCTTGAGCTGAAATCAGGGAAACATGACTCTGATATCTACCAACTTAAAGACCTCTTAAATCTCAAAGTCAATGTTGAGCCATATCGCAGGAGGAAATCTCCGGCCCAATGCCATAGATGTCAAAGGTACGGCCACACTAAAAACATGTGCCAGCACCCAATTAGGTGTGTGAAGTGCGCAGATAATCATTTTTCAATTGATTGCACTGAAAAGTACATTTCGAACCCTAAGTGTGCCTTGTGCCAAGGTAGCCATACCGCAAACTATACAGGGTGCCCCAGCGCCCCACGCCACTGGCTGATTTAGCTCCGCCCCCAATTTCGGGGACAACCAATGAAAACGCAGCAAACTCAGATTCTGATGATATCATGGGATTTCTTCGAGAAATCACAAAGTGGTTAAAAAACATTAACCTAAAGGAACTTTTAACTAAAGCAAAAGAACTTTTCGCCAAATTTAAAAAAGCTGAAAATCCGTTTGAAAAAATGGAGGTAGGCTTGAATGCACTAGAATTATTTTCTAGCTTATGCGACTCCGAATAAGCTTTGGAATACTGAAGATTAAAAAGGTCGATGACCAAATATCCAAGACGACGATGCCGAGAGCTACCACCGTACCTGAGTAACCCTGGGGGTTTAGCTTACACACAGGTGTAGGTGACTCAGGGTCAGGTTTCAGCGGACTAACGGCTCTCGGGTATCTAATGATCAGGCGCTCGTCTGAGGACAAGAAAAATAGAAAACCAAATAAAAAGTACAAAATTTTATAAAATCAAACAAAAACTCCCTATCCATAAATTTTCTTCTTACGACACTCGCAAAATCCCCGGATTTTCGAGTATCAAACTTTCCCCCCACTTTCCTTATTTCTTCTTCCTACCTTCCAAAAACCCACCTCGGTGGGTTCTTCTAACCCAGATCACATGGGTACCACTTCTCTATCTTTTTTTGCTGCGCAGGCAGTAATAACAAACCCCGCTACAGTTATTTCCCAATTGGATCATCTTCGATGAAGTTGTAAGGACCTCCGGGTCGAGGCAACGCACGGTTCATTCCGATTTCCGAGTTTGGCAAGGAAGAAGGTGAACAGCGCTTGGAGCTTGTCAGCTTCTGCGCACTTATCCTTTAGAAGGGAAATCAGTTCCTTGATTCCCATAGAATCATTGAAAATGGGAGCAAGCTCCTTAACCAACTCGGTGACTAGCGATCCTTCGCTTTTAGTCGAGACAGGTGGATGGGTGGGTTTTTTGATGCTCACCGGTTTCCGAGTTGCGGGCATCTTTCTCGCTGCTCGATCACTGGCTTAGGCCTGGTAGGCTTAGGGAACATCGGGCAACGTCTGTTGGAGGCGACGTGTCCGCTGGCATTGCAATTGATGCAGGTAGGAACTTCCAACTTTTCGATGAGGCATTGGTGGGAGTCCCCGCATTTGAGGCATCTTGCAGCGGCATGGTAAGTATGGCTGGTGTGGTGGAACCAGTTACAATTACAACCAGCACTGGGGAATATGCTTGCTTCTATATGGCTCAACCAGAATGTCAATGCCGTTTGAGTGGGCAGGCCTTTGATAGCCACTCGAAACGGCACACTGCTAGGTGGAGCGGCAAGGTGAAAGTCATAACTTTTCTCCTTAAAAATAGTCACAATCATGAGATAGTCCCCCTCAGAAGATGGCTGGATTTTGATGAATACTCCGGCTTGCTTCTCTGGAGCTCGTTATCCAACATGTTTTTCAGGTCAGAAAAAATCTGGGGGTACTTTTCAGTAGCCCTAAGAAAAATAGCGCCGGGCAAGATATTTTTTGCCTCGGTGATGATGGGTGCAGGAGGGGGGCCAAGAACAATTTTGTCGTCATTCCCCTCCGCAACGAGTGCGTCGTTCTGCTCGCTCAGACCCATGTCATCGGCTATTTCCTCAGGACTAGGAATATGTTCGTCACATTTCATCTTTTTGTTGTTAGGCCTAGGTGGACTGGTATCTCTCGGCGGCGGCTCATCACCTCCGCTCATGTCGATGTCAGGTACCAAGGGTGGTGTAGCATTCGGACCGACGTGGGCTCTCGCTAACATTCGAATCACCCAGATATTTCCAAACGGCTTGCCGAAGCCACTGATACTGAACGATGTGCTGATGATTACCTCATTCTGACGAGCTATGACTTCCAATTAAAGTTATATAGGAAAGTAGGGATGTGAAATGTATGTTCTTTTTAAAGAACAGGTGTTCCCTGTTCCTGTTCTTTTTAAAAGAACTGTTCTTTAACCTGTTCTTTTCAGAAAACTGTTCTTTTTTTTTAGAACTTTTTGTGTGTAGTATTTTTAAACTTAAAACCATAAAAATTACAAATGCTGATTAATTTTATTTTATATAGTAAATAATTAAAAATAAACAAAGGATCTATAATTTTCAAAATAAGAAAACTATTAATAATTAGGTTAAATTCATATCGATATTTCAGAAAATAATACATTACAAAAATTTTTACAGAAAAAAGCAGAAAAATTAAAAATTTTATTGCTGGCTTTCAAAATCAGATGTAATGGTGATAAAAGTTTTAATATAGCAAATTCCTAGTTTCAATAACGCACAATTCTAATAATTTAGAGCAGTAATATATATGAATTATAAAGAAAATTATAAGTTCCTTGAAGGGATCTCTAGGACGCAAGCATTTTTCATATATTTATATGTTATTATAATACATTTTATTCCTAAATCAATAAGCATTGCAAATTTGTAATAATTTGCTTGCTAGTTTGTAGATTGAAAGGAAATGAAGGTCAAATAAAAATAATATTTTAATAGCTATTCATTTGTTAAGATTTCAAAAATAAAATCCGAAAGGAAAACTCATTTCAAGAACTTCTGAGTGTCTCCAATGTTCAAGATATGATAAAAGTTATAGTAATAAAAAGTTACATTCATCTCTTTCAAGTACAGTAAATAACGTAATACACTAATATTTCTATACACCATTAAAGTACAAATATACAAAACAACAGAAAATAATTAGCTGTTTCACCCAAATATCCGAACCATTAATATATACATTTTTTACAAGAACGATTACACCTACATATAGTACATACTGCTATAGATTTAGAGGAATCGGTTACATTAAAATAGTTACATACAGGTGAAGACCTTTTCAAGATTATATTGAAATCAGAGTTTAAAAATTAACATGATAATCCTATTTAATTTTAAAATAAATAGTAACTACTTTTGAATGTTCATATCGCATAGTCTACAGATCAGCAAGTAAGGAACAGAGAAAATGCGTATAAATACAAGTCAGCTGAAAATGAATTGCCACCGACTCTCTAAATCCCAACAGATCGCATTCCTTTTCTAACTTCACCCACACCAGTGAGACAAAGAACCGAGACCGAAACCCTCACAAAAAACACCGACAAGAGTGTTATTTACGTAATCGCATCAACACCCCTTATCCCCACCTCCCATTTAGTAATAGAAATCACTCCCTCCCCTTCCCGTTTCTAGTAAATCTTATCCTATATCCCGACATCTTTACTAAGATGTCAGTTAAAGTCTTTTGAAGTTCCGTAACGGAAAAAAAACACGCATCTTTCTTTGTATCAAATTCTGTAACTATTCGTAGAAATTAACAAAAAAATACTGCCAAAAGCCAAAAAATGTCCATCTGAAAATTTATTTAAAAAAAAAAAACTAATAAAATTAAAGGATTATATTAAGTTATAAAGTTTTGAAAACGACTTACTTATAACTAACTACATGATCAAGAATCTAGTCTAATAGTTTTTAATATATTCTTAATATAAATTTGCAAATCCTTTATTTTAGCTTTTTAATTTAGTACATGTTAAAAATACAAATTACAACATAAAGATATAAATAGAACATTTCTTCAGGGTAGATAATATATATTTTTTAATTTATATAAATTTATCATTTATTACCAAATTTTGTTTTTTTGTATACACATTTAACATAATAAATTCGGATCAAAATCATTTGCATAATTTTTTTAGAACACAAACAACTAACAAACACAACACGAAATATTCAAATTTTGAAATAATTTTAAAACAACTCGAAGCATGTATAATTTTTATACAAAACATCCTACCTGTAATATTGAATCGGCCATTCCAATTTTTTTCCGTTATGTAATATTTATCATCTAAGACTAACAATTAATATAAAGAAATTTCACAACTATTTATTCAAAATTTTCTTTGTAATGAAATTATGTAAAATATCTTTAGATAATTTGACTACCTTCCCTAAAAGTCATAACAAATCACCTCAAAATAAATGACACAAGCAGTTCAGTAGCCAATTATCATATTATAGAGAGCAAAGTACGCATATCTACTAAAAACAGCTTCAAAAACTAATTAGCCCTGGCCCCTAAAAAGAACAACCCTACTCCGAAAAAGAACACCTGTTCTAAAATAGAACACACGTTTCAAGAAAGAACACCCGTTCCAAAAAAGAACACCCTGCTCTTTAGAACAGGGCTGTTCTTTAGAACAGGGCTGTTCTTTAGAACAGGGCTGTTCTTTAGAACAGGGATGTTATTTAGAACAGGGTTGCTCTTTAGAACAGGTTGCTCTTTAGAACAGGTTGCTCTTAAGAACAGGTTGCTCTTTGGAACACCCTGCTCTTTGGAACACCCTGCTCTTTGGAACACCCTGCTCTTTAGAAGAACAGGGGCGTTCTTTTAGCTGCATTCTGAGCAGAAAGCATATCAGAGTGAAATAATCTTGCAGCACAGTGCGAAAGCGCTGGGCACGGTGGCTCTTAGGGATGTGCGACGTGTGACATCGCACAGGGCCCTGTGTTAAAGCGGCCTAGCGACTAGAAAAAAAAATTATAAAAGTAAATAGTAAGAATGGAAATGAATTTCTATTTTTAAAATTGTATTTGCATTATGGAGTGCTCTGGAGTGGAAAGTCGCAACACAGATGTTTTTATATCTTAAACACTGATATGAATTATTGCTTTACTTTAATTTTTAAAAAGTGAAAGGTTTATTCATAAGAGCTGAAATATTTAAATTTTAATTACGTTTTCGTTTCGATTTATAACAAATAATTCAAGGCTTTATTTACTCTAAAAATATCTTTTTTGTCAAAGAAATGTCATTTAATACAATTTAAAATATATTCTGAACAGATAATATTACATTATTTTGTGATAAAAAAATAGTTTTAAATTATAATAAATTTTAGGCCCTCTTATTAATATAAATTATTTTCTTTCATAAAAAGTTCAGAAATATTCTTTGTATTACTTCATACAAATAATTTGTTTTAGAACGTTTTTTAATAATTTGTTTTAAAAATTGGTTTTACATGACATTAAAAATCCCCGCTAATAGAAAATTTCATTATCATAATTAATATTTCTGAAACATAATTTGAACACTGAAATTTCTACCATGATATGTAAATAAATATTCTCTATATCAATGACATATCCAAAATCTAACTTTTCACACCAAAATATACATATTATAGTGAAACTAACTATTAACTACTAGGAATTATTTAAGCTTTTGTTTAATGTTGATTTTCTTAAAGTGTTGTCGCATTAAAATATTCTTTGACGGATTTTATACCCCTTTCATTACATATATTTCATAAACGCAACTATTAAGCAATTCGATCGTTCGATATAAGTATTAAATTAACTAAGTACTATTAAATTAATCAAATTGCAGATATTGCAATGAAAGTGTTCAATCGATAAGAATCAACGAAACCGCGTAATAAACACAAGTTTTATGAAATGTTAAAAGTTTTATAAAACTTAATACATTTTTATTAAAAAATAAGTGCCTTCTTTTAAAACTAAATTATTGCAAAACACCAAAAGCACTGTTTGTCATTTGAAGTGCTTAAAAATATAAATCTTTAGACAAGACATGTTTAGGATTAGCGATACATCAAGTTAAGATAGAATACATCCGAAAAAAACAGATCAGAAAAAAGAACAGGGTTTCTTTAAATTGAAGAACAGGCTGTTCCTGTTCTTTTTAAAGAACAGGTGAAAAAGAACAGGGTGTTCTTTTTTTTCACATCCCTATAGGACAGTCGTAACTGATGAAGGCCCTGACTCAGTAGATGCCAAATATTTCAATGACGGCGTCGTGAAGGCTTTCGAAAAAGCGTGTGAGCTGGGACGCTACCCTCAATATTTCTCAAAGCATCTGCTCTATGGCGCTCCGGTGGAGGCCAGTAAAGCTAAAAAGAAGAAGACAAAGTTGGTTGAGCTGACCGGTGGTCAGCCACCACTAGATGATAGCGCCACGGTCGGCTATAATAGGACTAGCTGATTAGCCTAACTTCCCTTCGCCTGGTCGATACTTTCCCCACGTACCCTGTCTATCTTTCTACCAACTATGGCTGCTACGAGCACCATGACTATTAAACAAATCGAGGACCAACTTCTGGCGGTTAACTTTCAATATGCCACCCTTATGGCAAAATAAAATAAGGATAAATTGACTAAATTCGAGAAAAACAAACTTGCGAATTTTTCTAAAATGAGAACTGATTTATCTAACCAGCTTCATACTTTAAACGCTCCGGTTTAATCAGTAAAATCTACCGAGGAAACAGTTGAAGTTAAAACAGCCGAACAATTGTACGGCCAAACTAAAGAAACAGTAGAAAATGGGTTAGGGACGATATCGATAAAACTTTCCATAAATATCTCACACACAAAACATTGGAGTATGTATATTCTGAACGTTTAGAATTAGCCACCCAAAATAAAGAGGAGGCAAAAATTACTGAGCATAGCCAAGATTATGAAAACAATGCTCATATTCTTAATCAAATTACCCAGGAATTTCCTTACGTTGAAGGATTCCTAAAAACCTAACAAAACTGCCAAAAGGCCTAGGGAATGTGTAAGCCCTCCTCCGTTGGAAGAGCCTAACAAATTCGCAGCCATAGAAAGTGAAAATATTGAAATGGAGATGACTGAAGAAGTCACCCCACCTAAGCCTAAACTACCGCCGATTATCGTGTCTAATACCTCTCTTTGGACAGACATGCGAAACCTCTTTCGGGAAATAAATATTACAGAATTCAACTGCAAAACAGGACAGGAGTCCCTAACAATCAAATTCACTGATAAGGAAAATTATGACAGAGTTAAAGACATCTTTAGCGAAAGGAACTACCCGTTCCACACGTACAACACAAACAGACCAAAACGTATTAAAGTTGTACTTAAAAACGTACCAGTAGACATGCCTCCGCTCTCCTTGAAAGGAACTATCCTATTCTAAGTGTTTTCCAACTTAAGAAAACATCTGACAGGATTAGCTACCCCTTCCCATCTATTTTTTTGGAATTGGAATAGGGTAAGGAAGGAACAAAAATCCACGAACTAAAGGATCGCATGAACCTTGGGGTTAAAGTAGAACTGTATAGAAAAAGAAAAATGCCCACTCAATGCCACCGTTGCCAGAGGTACGGGCATAGCAAAATCTCATGCTCGCATCCGAGCAGGTGTGTGAAATGCGCACAAAATCACGCTGCCGACGAGTGCACAGAAAAATACATTTCTGTACCAAAGTGTGCTCTTTGCTTAGGCGAGCACACGGTCAAGTACTCCGGGTGCCCAAAAGCCTCCAAAATTAATCAAAATAAAAAGACTCGATCAGAGCCAAAGGAATATATTTCAGTCAGCCCTACAATTCTGGATGAGGCCCACGACGCTATTCCTCAACCTACCCCGCCGGTTTCCCCAAAGCAACCCGAAATGATCTCTAACGAGCAATCAGGCGAAAACCCTCTCGATTTTCTTAAAGAAATCGCTGGATGGTTAAAAAACATAAACTTAAAAGAACTGCTAGCAAAGTCAAAAGCATTATTCGGAGAATTTAAAAACGCTTCAAGCCCTATTGAAAAGCTAGAAGTAGGCCTCAGGGCCATTTACTTTATCTCGAATTATTTTGGCTCAGATTAATAATCGCACTGCCAAAAAACTTAAAAAGGCACTAACATGCCAGAAGATATCACTATGACGGTCACTGCGTGCTACCACCGTACCTGAGAAACCCATTGACATGAGCCTACACACAGGTGCAGGGGACTCTGGGTCAGGTTTCGGTGGATGAACGGCGCGCAGTGGACCTTATGATAAGGGAACAGATAATTCTGTTTAATCAAAAACTAAAAAACCAAATAAAAATTACAAAATTTTAAAAAACAAAACAAAAACTCCCTATCCCTAAACTTCCTACTCTTAGATAACTCAAAAATCTTAGGATTGCTAGTTATCAAACTTTACCTCACTTTCCTTATTCCTCCTTCCTACCTTCCAAAAACCCACCTTCGGTGGGTTCTTCTAGCCCAGAGTTACTTGGCATCTACTTCTCTTCTTTTCTACGCTGTGCAGGCAGTACAAATATCCTACTTACGTTATTCTCTCGGGAGAATTTATGATGAAATAGTAAGGAGCGACGGTCGAGACTATGATTGGTTATTTCCGACTTTCACGCCAGCCGCGGAAGTTATTCATCCAGTGGTTCCCAACACCACTGAACACATTCCTAGCCCTGATGAAGTAAGCTGAGGACATGGGGCTAGACGAGCCAAACGATATGCTCATTACGGAGAGGCTAGTGACGAAATGGTCATTGACTCCCCTCCTGCTCCCATCTCTACCTAGGCAAAAAACACCGTGCCGGTGCTATTTTCCTAAAAACCATTACTGACTACCCTCTCATTTTGTCGGAACTGAAAATAATTCTGACAGGAAATCTCCAGTCAAAGCAAACTGGCGAATTCATCAAAATTCAGCCTGCAAATGAGAGGGACTACTTCATGACTTTGACCCATCTGAAGGATAGAAAAAGTGATTTCTTCCTTGCCGCCACACCAGGCAGTGCTCCGTTCTGAGTGGCCATCAAAGGACTGCCACCCCAAACGGCCTGCCATGCTATCGCTGATGAACTAACCTCGCTTGGTTTTGATGTTACCAAGGTAGTTCAACTCACGAGGCGTGCAACCAAAGCCCCTACTAAAGTCTTTATGGCGGCTTTAACCAACACACATGGTGTCAACAAAATCCTAAAGTCAAATGTACTTTTAGGACTTGACATCCGGATGGAACCATACCGCAGTAAACAGGTGCCACAGTGCCTTAACTGTAATCGATTCTATCATACCAGCCACACCTGCCACTCTGCATCAAGATGCTTGAAATGCGGGGATGCCCACCAAACCCGTGAATGCCTCATCGGGACGCTGGAAAATCCCACTTGCATTAATTGCAATGCCACTGGCCACGTCGCATCCAGCAGACGTTACCCGAATTTCCCGAAGCCCAACAAGACCTTCACCAGTGTTCCTGCCATGAGAAAAGTTTACTCACAGCGGAAGCCATTGAAAGTCCAATCCACCCAACTACCTATCTGAATGATGAAAAGTGAAAGTTCACCCATCAGTGAGTTGTGCAAGGAGCTTGGTCCTATTTTTACTGCCTTTCATGGAATAAATGATTTGATTTTCCAACTGAGGGAGAAGAGAACAGCAGCGGATAAGTTACAAGTAATGTTCTGCTGCTTCTTGATCAAACTAAATGAGACTCAAGTGAGCAGTCCGGTAGTAGCATCGGTGGCTCCGCCCACCGACCAATCGCTGTAATGGATTTTACCACGTGACGGCAGCAGCCAATCAGATATGTATGCGAATTAATTTTAACTTTAACTTTTTTCGTTTCGTCCTGTGCAGTCCTCGTATCATCCTCAGTCACCTAGAGCGAGTCATTCAGAACCATTCTCATCGCCATGTTTCTTAAAATTAACAGTCATATAGGAGATAAAAGGGGCTTCGCCCCTACAGTACTCCGAACGCTTCGCTCAACTACTTTGCTTTGGTGATATTGCGATCGAAGGGTTCCCAACTTCGCTACAAAAATACTAGAATGTTGTCTGGAACATCCACTAAAAATTAAAGGCTTGTATACGGGACTGGTGCACTATAAATGTGATCGGGGTCCAAAGTCCCGACGTCTATTGAAGGCGTTAAGTGGCAGCTCAGGTATTGTCTTCGTCACCTGACCGTGGTTCAAAAATACGAGACATCCTTCCCTGGTCTTTCCTTCGAGATAGGCCCCGAACCATCGCCAATAGCCCACTGTGCAGCTTTAGTGCGACGTTTATTAACCAAACCAAACCAGTTATTTCCTTTGGTTTGGTTAAATCTCGTACTAGAGCTACACAGTGGATTATTGCTGATGGTAACGGATTCCGTGTGAAAAACTAGCTTTGAGAAAAACATGGTTTGGTTTTATTAAATAACGTCGCACTAGAGCTGCACAGTGGGCTATTGGCGACGGTTCGGGGTCTATTTCGAAGGAAAGATTCGGGAACGATGCCTTGTACTTCTGAACCATGGTCAGATGAAGAGGAAACTGGCACCCAACGCCTTCAATAGATGTCGGGACTTTGGACCTCGATCAGATTTACCGTACACTAGTCCTGTATACACGCCGTTAATTTTTGCGGATGTTCTGGACGACTTTTCTAATATTTTGTAGCGAAGCTGGCAACCCTTCGATCACAAGATCACTATTTTTACTTTTTTCTATGTCAAGTCCATCGCCTGGCATCGAACCGGGAACCTTTGTATTCCCAGCTGACGCATTTAACCGCTCGGGGAAAAACGCGAATTATAATGGTTGTTTGAATTATGACACACTAGAGTTGCACAATGGGCTTTTTGTCACAAATTGTAGTGAAAGAAAATTTAAATCACGAAAAATATACTCTGGATTGGATTGGTTTTGTTAATTAACGTCGCACTAGAGCTGCACAGTGGGCTATTGGCGACGGTTCGGGGTCAATCTCGAAGGAAAGACCCGTTTTTTTTGGTTTTTGTTAATTAACGTCGCACTAGAGCTGCACAGTGGGCTATTGGCGACGGTTCGGGGCAATCTCGAAGGAAAGACCCGGGAACACATACACATTCACACACACATTCATACACACTTCATACTTGCACCTCGTTATTTTTAGAACCATGGTCAGATGACGAGGAAACACCTGAACTGGCACCCAACGCCTTCAATAGACGCCGGGACTTTGGACCCCGATCAGATTTATCGTGCACCAGTCCCGTATACACGCCAGTATAATTTGTTGGATATTCTGGACGACTTTCTAGTATTTTTGTAGCGAAGCTGGCAACCCTCCGATCGCAAGATCACTACTTTTTTACTTTTCTATGTCAAGTTCATCGCACGGATACAAACCACCAATCCTCTGATTAGTAGCTAAACGCCTTACCCACTGAGCAACTGGGGCTCAAATATACTCTGGAAGAGAGAAGGGTTAGTCCAGTGGTGGTGATTGGGCAAGATGAAACAAGTGTGTATAAAGAGAGAGAGATGGGGGGGGGGGGTAGTAATAAAAATGTTGACCACCAACATAACAAATATTGCCTAGTTATATTTACTTTTTAGTTTGTGTTATTTGAAGGAGCGGATACTAACTTAAAATAGGTGCGAGTCGTCCAGGGCGATTATTAACACATTTCCTTTTTTTTTTTTAATTGTACGGCCTAGGCATTTTGCAAAGAATCCAATTATCATTCCTATTGATCGATCTCCAAAGGGAGATCGCCGAATGGATTAAGTCGTCAGCTGGGAATCCAAGGGTCCCCGGTTCAAACCTTGCGATGGACTAGACTAAATAATAGTAAAAGGTAGTGAGATTGCGATCGGAGGGTTGCCAACTTCGCTACCAAAATACTAGAATGTCGTCCAGAACATCCACAAAAAATTAACGGCGTGTATACGGGACTGGTGCACGATACATCTGATCGGGGTCCAAAGTTCCGGCGTCTATTGAAGGCGGTGGGTGCCAGCTCAGGTGTTATCATCGTCATCTGACCATAGTTCAAAAATACGGGTCATCGTTACCGGGCCTTTCCTTCGAGATAGGCCCCGAACCGTCACCAATAGCCCACTGTGCAGCTCTAGTGCGGCGTTAATTAACCAAACCAAAGGGAGATCGGTCAATAAGAATTCCCTATGTGTCAGTGTTGAAAAACATAAGGGGAAATTTTCTATCCTCTCCCTTTTAATTCCTAGAAAATTTCCTGCAGCTTTTACAATTCTACATTTGTGGTGTGAATTTTGGGACCCTGAGTTGGTTGGTTAATTAACGTCACACTACAGCTGCACAGTGGGCTATTGGCGACGGTTCGGGACCTATCTCGAAGGAAAGACTCGGGAACGAATCCTCGTGTTTTTGAACCATGGTCAGAGGACAACACCTGAGCTGGCACTTCAATAGACGTCAGACCCCGATCAGATTTATCGTGCACCATTCCCGTATACACGCCGTTAATTTTTTGTGAATGTTCTGGACGACATAGTATTTTGGTAGCAAAGTTGGCAACCCACCGATCGCTATAATACTACTTTTTTTACTATTTTTAGTCAAGAGTCCGTCGCATTGGTTCGAACCACTGAACTCTAACTGTAACTGCTGGAAGGCTCAAACTTTGTTTCCTCTACGGGCGCGTTGAAACCAATTGAAAGCTGCCATACGGTGCCCCAACATTTTTAAAAACATGATTTAGTGGTGTTTTTTATTACCAAAGCATTGTAGAAGTATTAAATATATATAAATATTATATTTTCTTCTTGTAGAATTTATTTTTATATTGCTAAACAGATAGTTTTTGATCTTGCTTTTTAACTACTTCTACTTTGACTTGCAAATGACTTCCTATTTTAATAGCAGATTACATTTAAAATGGGTTTAAAAAGAAAATAAAAAAAACTTACCCAAAAATAATATATGTCGGCGTATTTTAACATGAAAAATATACGAAATATTGCGGTATCAAGAAAAGTGTGCCCCATCATGGCGGCCTCCATATCGGCTTCAAGTCAACAAAATGTCTTGCCCTATCCAGAAGTTACAGTTAGAGATCAGTGGTTCGAACCGGGAACCGTCGGATTCACAGCTGACGCTTTATTCCACTCGGCCACGGAGGCCACTTGGGATCCTAAGAGAAACGTGAGACTACGTGCAGGCACGTAGGTATAGATTTTTTATGGTGGTTTAGTGACTGAGCAATGGATTTCTTTAGGCATCTTATCCCCTCTACCTCCTCCTAAAAATAAAATAACACTCAAGACGCTACCTTGCGGTACGCCTTCGTCCTGTGTAAAATATTCCGATAATGTTTTATCGGAATATTTTACACAGGACGAAGGCGTTCCGCAAGGTAGCGTCTTGAGTGTTATTTTATTTATCATATACATAAATGGCATTATCCATCAAGTTCCTCCTTACAGTGGAGGCAATTCGGGGGGGGGGGGGCGCTTGCCCCCGAACTTTTTTCGGATGTTGCTCCTCATTTTTTTAATATTGCACTTTTTAAAAATAAAACATAACCCCAACCCATTCCACCCCTCTGATGTTTTTGTACCACGTATGGGCAAGGATGAGGAGTGTCGAGGAGTATACGATTCTGCCCCATAAATCTCCGTGGAATCATTTTATGGGGATAAATAGCATACCATCATGTAGAGGACGGTGTGCCGCGTCAACCAGACCTGTTATAAACCTATTACGCCCTCTGACTTTCGTGAGTGGAAAGTCGTTCTTAACTGCAGTATGCGATTACACCTTCATAACTCCACTGGTTTAATGGCATATCAAGATATGGGAATCTACAATCGTGTATAGGATAGTGGGATGCATCGACAAGGATGATTATTAACTCATTCCCCTATTAGAGCTTTGCCCCGTTTGTAGGTGGTTGTTGCCTTTGACTGCAGTATGCGCTTCCTCCCCCCCCATAAATCGCAGGAATTCAGCCTTTGCGGATAAAAACCTACCATTGTGTAGAAGACGGCAAGCCGCGTCAACCGGGTTGGCCATTAATCCACTCCCACCTACGACCTTTATACGGTGACCCAAAAGTATTCACGAATAAAATTTTAAGACAATGATTATTATAATTTTTATTTCAACGTTAAAAAGGATGGTCAAAATATTTACTCCCCCCCCCCTTCCCCACACACATTTCTTGTTTCCTCTCGATCTTGCCCCGCACTTTTAGCACCCAATCGCCGCCACTGCCTCCATATGTTCATGGCTCATTCTTTGTAGACGATTTTCAGATTCTATGCGCGGGAGAGGACTTGTTATTTCTGCGGAAAAAACTGGTCGCCAACAGAAACCTTTCAAGCAAAAGGGAAGACAAATGGTTCCATCTGTTGCAGCGTGCTCCATCCACGCCCTATGTGTGCTTTGCTTTCACTAAATGTTACACGCATCGGCTCCTAATTTCCTATCGGACGAGAATCAATTTAAGTAAATAGTAATATTTGTCTCGCAGTAAAAGTGTCCGAGAGGATCACTCTAAAAGCGTGTTATCATGGATAGGGATTTTTTTTTACAATAATACACATTGTTGAGACAAAATGCGAGCACAAGTTGTTATTTGAATTTCTTGATGAATATTAGAATGGGGCGAAGCTCATTGCTAAATTAAAAACTAAAATAATCTTTAAAAAAAAAGGAAAACAGACTCTAAGAATTGAATTATTTAATATCAATTTTATACATATTACAATTTTTTAAGTGAATTGACAATTTACAAAAATTCTACAGAAATTTTGCTATCGATTTCAAAAAGTTGTAATAAGTATAAAATTTATATTAAATAATTAAATTTTTTCAACTCGTTCGTAAAATTAAATATTTTTTACTTTCCGCGCATTTTTCTTTAAAGTCAGTTTTTTAAAAATATTATTTTATTGAATAAAAAAATCTTTTTTATAAAAAAAGAAACCAAATGAAGGAAAATGCGCTAAAAAGTAAAAAATATTTTTGAATTTTACGAGCAGTTGAAAAAATTTAATTATTTAACATCAATTTTATACATATTACAACTTTTTGTTGTTGGTGCCAATTTACAAAAATCATTCCTAAATTTTGGCGCCGATTTTAAAAAGTTAAAATAAGTATAAAATTGATATTAAGTAATTCAATTTTTTTAACTCGTTCGTAAAAGTAAAAATTATTTTTTACTTTTCGCGCATTTTCCTTTTTTAAAAGATTATTTTATGGGATAAAAAAAATCTCTTTTTATAAAAAAGGAAACCGACTTAAGCAAAATAAACTAAAAAGTAAAAAATAATTTTACGAACGAGTTGAAAAAATTTAATTATTTAATATCAATTTTATACTTATTACAACTTTTTGTAGTTGGTGCCAATTTACAAAAATCATTCCTAAGTTTTGGCGCCGATTTCAAAAAGTTAAAATAAGTATAAAACTGATATTAAATAATTAAATTTTTTCAACTCGTTCGTAAAATTAAAAATTATTTTTTACGTTTTAACGCACTCGGTTCCCATTTTTATAAAAGTCCCGACGTCTATTGAAGGCGTTTGGTGCCAGTTCAGGTGTTGTCCTCGTCATCTGACCATGGTTCTAAAATAACGAGGTGCATGTATGAATGTGTTCCCGGGTCTTTCCTTCGAGATAGACCCCGAACCGTCGCCAATAGCCCACAGTGCAGCTCTAGTGCGACTTTAATTAACCAAACCAACCCATTTTTATAAAAAATAATCTTTTATTCAATAAAATAATCTTTTTTTTAAAAAAAGGAAAAACGACTTTAAGGAATTCGCACAGTGGGCTATTGGCGACGTTTCAGGGTCTATCTCGAAGGCAGAATGGCCATGGGCAAAAACTGGGAACACTGCCTCGAATTTTTGAATCATGGTCAGAAGAAAATCTGTGGTTTGGCAATGAAGTAAAACAATTGATTTGTATTTTATTGTAAAAAGTGCTATATAAAAAAAGAGATGGGACAACATCCGCAAAAAGTGAGGGGGCTGTGGTGACAGCGCTCCGCTTCATCGGACGGCAACCACAGCATCCCCGCTTCATCGGACGGCAACCACAGCATTCAGTAATATTTGTATATTATTTGTTAACTGCCGTGTGGCAACTCATAAAACAGAAACAACGTTTTCTTTTAACAAGCTGTATTGTGAAGTAGTAAAATTTGGAGTTAAAAACCATTTCTTTGACGTAGTAGATTATTTGGAGTTAATTATTAATATGTGTTAAAATACCCATATTCTGGTGACCTATTGTATTCTGAGATATCTACGTGTCAAGATGCTGGAATAGTTGTGAAGTGTATCTGCAAGTTTTATATTTACTTTCTTTTCTTGTGTAGTTTATGAAAAATGTCTCAAACTGATTCGAAAGAAACTGGCGTTGTCAACGCAGAATTGGCACGTGTAGCATTTAAAGCACCGCCGTTTTGGCATACCGACCCTGAACTATGGTTTTCGCAAATTGAATCCCAATTTTTCGTGTCGGGAATATCCGAGGATTCGACTAAATTCCATTGTGTTATTGCAGCTTTGGATTCGAAAGTGTTATTATGTGTCAGAGATGTTATCAGTTCACCTCCTGATAAGGATAAATATAAAGCTTTAAAGCAACGTATAATTACGCAGTTCTCGCAAACCGAAACTTCCAGATTAAAATTACTTTTGCAGGATTTACATTTGGGTGATCAACGCCCCTCTCATTTACTTCATGAAATGCAAAATTTAGCGGCAAACAAAATTGGAGATGATATTTTACGTGCCCTTTGGTTACAAAGGTTACCCGCTAATATTCAGCAGATTTTGTCTGTGTGTAAGGATGAATTAACTGACTTAGCACAGATTGCCGATAAAATTAATGAAATAACTCTCTATACTCCAACTGTTTCCGAGATTTCGGATAAGGATTTAACTTTACAATCTTTGCAAAATTCAATCACTGAATTGTCAAAAGAAGTGCAACGCTTGTCCCGGAGTAGTATTAGAAATCCACGCGGTCGAAACTCGCGATCCAAAAGTTTCAATTCTCGTAGTGAGAAATATTTCACTGTTGAAATAAACTCTAAACAGAGCAACATATCTCTGGACAGACTGAAACCTGCGTATCTCATGAATGATCCGGCGCAAGAACTTGACACACCAAGTTCTTTTGGCAGCACTGTCACCCGCTACGGAAGAGTTTCCCCGCCCAGTTTTGCGTTTCTCAAGTGATCAGCCAACTTGACTCTGGGCGCAGTAGTGTGGTGACAGCGCTCCGCTTCATCGGACGGCAACCACAGCATTCCCGCTTCATCGGACAGCAACCACAGCATTCAATAATATTTGTTAACTGCCGTGTGGCAACATAAAAAAAGAAACAACGTTTCTTTTACGAAGCTGTATTTTGTGAAGTAGTAAAAATGTGTTGTTTAAAAACCATTTCTTTGACTTATTAGATTATTAGGAGTGAATAGTTAATATGTGTTAAAATACCCATAGGGCGACCGCCACCCCTTGCCCCCCCGAATCGCCACCACTGATTACACATGGGCCCATGTGTGGAAAACCTAACTGGGCCAGTATAGAACAAAAGGGGTAGTTACTTTCTAGATCCACATGCGCTAACCATCAGGGCTTATATGGATAACCCATTACACACCCAAATGGGCATATATGGTCGTGATACCTGATTATAAATTCTAAAGTAGGGGTAGGAATAGGGTGAAAATTTGGTATATTTTTTTTAAAAAAGTAACATTAAAGAATGGTGTTATGAAAATGTTGCAATTCTTACCAAAAAGGTTGTATAGATAGTTTTCCTGTGATAATTAAAATAGAAAAAGCTTTCCAAGCATCCTTTTGTACGATGACTTATCCTTGCTAGGAACACCATCCTCAGTATCAAAGGACACAGTAATTTAAGAGTAAATAAAAGTGAGAGGTACCTGCCAATTTTTTCGAAAATATACACCAAGAGGTTTATTGCCTCCCGACTGTCAGAGTATACACAGAAGTTTGCTTTAGTGCAGACAGGCTTCTTTATGTATCACAAAGAACTTAAGAAAACAAAAATTCTATTTAAATTTAACATCACATGCTTCCATTATATAATTATTTAGTCATTATGTCCAATAGTAAAAAGAAAAGCCTTTAAACAAAATCCAACTCTCGAGATAAAATAATTTAATAATGAAAATAATCGAACACTACATGATTATTATTGACACTTTGTATCTTTTCAATGGACTGCATTTTGAATTTAGCCAAACTTTTTGATTATTTTAAGTTATAGAATCAGGTGTTAAATAAACGAAAATTACATTGAAAAGTATGCAACTCATATTTGAAAGAAATTATAGCTGTAAATTGATGAGAAAAAATTATAGTGAATTATCTTTAATCTACTTTACTTACTAAAATACATGTAAGTATTTTAAAAATGTATCAGTTGATCCCAAAGGAATGAGACTTTGCAGGCAACTGCATATAACTGAAGTTTGCTACCTGACAAAATAGCTTTCCCTTCCACTCCTGTTTCTTAAAGTCAAAGGTGCCTCTGGTATGTATCGGTCTTCTCTACAGACCAAATATTCTTCCTTACTGTATAGAGAAGTATTTAACTGAGAGTGACAAACAACTAGGGACGAACCGGATAGTGGTTTTGACGTATACTGGATATCCGGCGAAGATTACAAACCGGATATCCAAACCGGATTTTGCCAGATATCCAGAATTTTTTTTCCTCGTTTCTACAAAACGATCGTTTCTTAACAGTTCTTTAATAAACTGTTCATTTCATACCGATGTTGAAATGGCCGGAGCTGTACTCCGCGATGCGTTTGAAAATATAATTTTGAAATATTTCCAAATTGCTGATCTAAATTGTGGGGTCAGATTTACTGTATGGTCACCCTTGGTGCGATTTTTTCCACATTTGACGATAATTTTTTTAAAATGGCAACCCCCTTCAACCCGACAAGGAATTGCAGCAACCCCATTGGACAACAGTTGTTTTCTTTAGGAAAAT
Source organism: Troglohyphantes excavatus (assembly GCA_963932185.1). Lineage (NCBI taxonomy): Eukaryota > Metazoa > Arthropoda > Arachnida > Araneae > Linyphiidae > Troglohyphantes > Troglohyphantes excavatus. The sequence continues at coordinate 5,613,781 of OZ010671.1, forward strand.
GGAGACTTTTGGCGAGATTTTGAAAAAGTCGCCAAGGGTGACCATACAGTAAATTTTTACCAAATTGTGCTATATTTAAATGCTAATAACTAGATCTTACTTAGACTGGAGAAGAAAAAAATTTCTAATATATAAATAACAGAGATGAAGCTGTGCACCCTACACACCACCACCCTTGTGGATTGTTGGAACTCAAAGATACTCCAAAATAGCTAGTGGCTAGTTCTGAATGTCTGCAGCATATCTTCCCTACTATCTATTTTCTGTGACCCACAGTGTCTGAAACGCACCCGGTCAGGTTTTAATATGAAAGTTGGCTTTAATATGGTTTTTTAACTGTGTGAATGAGTTGGTGTTTTCTAAGGCCACATTTTTGAGCAAATGTCTTTTCGCACACTTCACAAGAATGTGGTTTTTCACTTGTGTGAACGAGGAGGTGTCTTCTAAGGCCAGATATTTCAACAAATGTCTTTTTGCACACTTCACAAGAATGTGGCTTTTCACCTGTGTGAATGAGGAGGTGTCTTCTAAGGCCAGATTTATGAGCAAATGTCCTTTTGCACACTTCGCATGAATGTGATTTTTCACCTGTGTGGATGCGGAGGTGACTTTCAAGACAAAATTTTTGAGCAAATGTCTTTTTGCATACTTCACAAGAATGAGATTTTTCACCTGTGTGGATAAGAAAGTGTTTTTTAAGGCTAGATTTGTGAGCGAATGTCACTTTGCACACTTCACATGAATGTGGTTTTTCACCTGTGTGGATGAGGAGATGTGTTTTAAGAGTAGATTTTTCAGCAAATGTCTTGTTGCACAATTCACAAGAATGTGTTTTTTCACTTGTGTGAATGAGGAGGTGTTTTCTTAGGCTAGATATTCGAGCAAATTTCTTTTTGCACACTGAGCATGAATGTGGTTTTTCATCTGTGTGGATGCGGAGGTGACTTTCAAGACAAAATTTTCGAGCAAATGTCTTTTTGCATACTTCAAAAGAATGTGGTTTGTCTCCCGTGTGGATAAGAAAGTGTGTTTTAAGGCTAGATTTGTGAGCAAATGTCATTTTGCACACTTCACAAGAATGTGGTTTTTCACTTGTGTGGATGAGGAGATGTGTTTGAAGATTAGATACCTTAGCAAATGTCATTTTGCCCATTTCGCATGAATATGGTTTTTCACCTGTGTGATTGAGGAGGTGTGTTCCAAGATCAGATTTTTGAGCAAATGTTGTTTTGCATGAATGTGGTGTTTTACCCATGCCGATAAGATGAGATTTTGTGTATTTACGGTTGTTGTTGTAGTTAGTTCTTTTTTCAAGTTTGTGAATCCTGTTATATTACTATTTTTCTTTAGCAGAAGTAGCTTTAAATGTTCTCCTGAAATTTCATGTTTCACAAACAATGTTTTTGTCTTTTCTCGTCACAAGGATATCACTCTGCAGTTGTGTCTTCTTAGCAAATGATATCTCACGTGCGATAGCGGGTTGGCAATGTGTTTTCAAACAGTCACCAAATGACCTGATGCATTGCGCGAATGGGTCGTTTTCCCGCACTTATCTTAATGGTTACTATATTTTCAACAGAGGCGAAGGTCGTAGCCATGCCAACCACGAAGCAAATCGTGTGGAAACGTGAAGTTTTGTTAGCTGAACATTTATCAGTTAGGTTATTATGATACAAATTGATAATAAATGAAGATTGTTCGATTTTATTGAGAGCTTTGAACGATCTATAAGGGACGTAAACAAAACAGCACTTTTCTCATCAAATACCCAATTACAGTTAACAACAAGCTATGCGGTTAACAAATATAAAACACGTAATGTGTTCGATTGGTTTGGTATGGTTAAAAACGTCGCACTAGAGCTGTATAGTGGGCTATCTCGAAGAAAAGGTTCGGGAACGATGCCTCGTATTTTTGAACCATGGTCAGATGACGAATGTAATGTGTTCGAACGGTTTCCATTTGCTTCGGTTTGTTTAAGAAATGTCGCACTACAGCTACACAGTGGATTATTGGCGACGTTAACGGATTCCGTGTGAAAGACACTTTTTGGGAAAAACGTGAATTTTTATAGTTGGTTGAATAACGAAACACTAGATCTACACAATTTACTATTTGTGACGAATTGTAGGGAAAGAAAACTTGCAGTGAACTCTATTAGGGTTGCTGGAAGGCTGAAAACCGGTTTCGCCAATAAGGAGAAATGAAGGTATGGCGGCTTTTTCCAACTGAACTCAAAAACGTGACGGAAAATAGGATTTTCAATACTAAAATCGCTTTATTTAAAAAAATTATTACGCTTTAAATACAACTCTTTTAATAATGCTAATTATTGCAAGAAATCACGGAAATATTGTAGATTGTGAGGAAAAATGTTGTTTGTGTTGTTTTTATGTGGAAATATTAGTTTTTAGAAGTTTTATACATCCACATGAGTGGCTATCTATATTTATTAACTTTTAACACTAATTTTAGTTATTTTATGGCTAAATGCCTAAAATATTGCCATAATTAATTTGTGGTAATTAATATGAAATTTATATCTTAATTAATCAAAAATAATTAAAATAACGTACATAAATATTATTTTAATTATAATAATTTTTTTTAAACTATATTTTAATCGGTACTAATTAGCATGTATAGTACCACTTAGCCAGTGGTACTATAATGGGAAAATGGAGGGGGTTCAACTAGGTCCATTCCTAGAATATTTACCAATATAAAAAACCCCGCTAATTAGCAGTAATTTAATTAGATGTTAATTCGTAATTGTTAATTTTCATTGATTTTGTTAATTACTGAGCAGAAATAGCTGTAATTTTTACAATTTTTGATAAAAAATTCTGACAATGGGGGGGGGGGGGGGAAGAGAAAGATAAATAATGGATGATGGATGATTTCTAATTTTATGATCATATATAGTTATTAAATTTTAACATTGTTATAAGTAATTATTCTGCATTACTTTGTTTGCAAGGTTTTTGTTTTAAATCGACCTCTGAACACTTCATCTGTTTGTAAATTTGTTTGTTACGCAGGTACGACCAATCGCGTTGTTCTATTTTCTTTAAATGTGACATGAATGTTCCTTGAAGTCATTAAAAACATGTATTTTTTTATTTGGTCACGTCGTCTACTGTTCCTTGAACTACTAGTTATAGTAATTTAAATATTTTTTTACTATTTGGTACTGGAATTAAATTAAACAAAATAAATAAAATAAACCGTTTTAATTATGATTTATTACACAAGTAGCAAAATTAATAAACTAACAATTTTTAAAATTTTGCGATTAACTTTTTAATTTGAAGAAATTATATACAAAAATTATTATAAAATAATACTCTTAATTAGACGAGGCTATTAATTAGATTATACTTTATTAATTAGACTATACTTTATTAATTAAACTATTAATTAGATTAAACTTTGTTAATTATACTATAATTTATTAATTATACTATAATTTATTAATTACACCATAATTTATTAATTATACTATAATTTATTAATTATACTATAATTTATTAATTATACTATAATTTATTAATTATACTATAATTTATTAATTATACTATAATTTATTAATTATACTATAATTTATTAATTATACTATAATTTATTAATTATACTATAATTTATTAATTATACTATAATTTATTAATTATACTATAATTTATTAATTATACTATAATTTAATAATTATACTATAGTTTATTAATTAGATTCATTTATTAATTAGAGTAATTTTAAGAATTATTAAATAATTATCAATAAGCGAATTTAAAAATAATTACGATAATTTACTTAGTCTGTCTTATATAGTTATAATCAATAACAATAATACAATGCAAAAAGTAATCCTTATTGCAATGTTATCGGAATAAAACAAATTTACTAATTATTTTTTAGTGCAAATTTAGTGTTTTACTGAACTCTTAATTTAAAATTATAATATAATTGCTTTTACGACGTAATTAAGCATTTTAGTAACTTTTCAAACGCATCATAAAAGGAAATTTTATGTGATTAATGATTTTTTTTAAAAAAAATCTATCTAACGTCTAAACTTGTTAAACACTATAATCCAGCGATTCTCAACCTGTGGGGCGCGACCCTCTAGGGGGGCGCGAGCACACTAGAGGGGAGGCGCGAGAATATCCAAGAGAAAATATTATTAAAAAAATTGATTAACTGACTGAAAGGAAAGCACACATACACATAGAAAACAAAATACATTTCGACATATTTAACAAATAAAGTAAAACAACTTACTAAATCAAAACTTACTTAATCAAAACATACTAAATTAAAAACAAATTTAAAAATTATTAGTGACTTCCTTGGGCCTGTCTTGCAGAGCAAAGTTTTTCGAAGGAAGGCTTAATATTAGAAATAGCCACTCTCAGTTTTTTTTCTTCTATATTTAGCCGAGATGTATATTTTGTTTTCAAAGAAGCCACAGCAGAAAATCCAGTTTCACAAAGGTAGGATGTTGAAAATGGTAATAGAATGCGAAATGCCCTTGTTTTTAGTGCAGAAAATCATCCTCTACTCCTGCCCAAAATTCAAATAGTGATTTATTACTAAATTGTGTTTTGGTTTCGCCACTTGTCGTGAAGTCTATGAATTTTTCTTCCTCATCAATTGAGAGTCCTTCGGGAGTCTTATGAAATGGATCCCTAACCCACTCGTAACTTGCTATCAGTTTGTCGTCAGCAAGAAAATACTTTTTAAAATTCTTTGCCAGCAAAGTGCGGAAAAAATTATCGATTTCGGGGGTCTAATTTCTATATAATTTACTACGGTGACAACCGTAGTTTACACAATATTCAGACGAGGACTCAGGCACGTAGGTAGGGGGGGGGGGGGGGTTTGGGGGGTTCATACCCCTCCCATTGTAAGTCAAATAAAAAAAAATTACTGTAAAAATCATAAAAATCGAGATATTTTTGCAGAGGAGGGAGGGGCGGGGTAGGATTAAAAGAATATACCGTGTGCATGAGGAACTTCGAGGACTCATTTGTTTCGAAGCCAAAGCTTCTCTGTGGCAATGTGTCCAGGCATGAAAAGCAAGCGATAAAGGTCGCCAATCTGGGAACCATGAGCCTAACTCAACCCAATTTTTTGCCCATGAGGCTTCACCGGAGGGAATATTTCTATGGGTAACTGCAGTGCTTTCTAATGGGTGAAGGCAGCACTGCAGTGGCGGCGATTGGGTGGTAAGAGTGGTAGGGTGGCAGTGGAGGGAAATATGAAACAAGTGTGAGTAGGGGGGGGGGGGGGGGGGGCGTAGCAATAAAAATATTGACCACCAGAAAAATAAATATTGCATATTTATATTTATTCTTTATTTTGTGTTAATTGAAGGAGCGGATACTAACTTAAAATAGGTACGAGTCGTCCAGGTCGATTGCTAACCTATATTATTATTATTTCGGAAGGACACGGCCTAGGCCTTTTGCAAAGAATCCAATTAACAATCTTATTGACCGACCTCCAAAGGGTGATCAATCAATAAGAATTCCCTTTGTGTCCGTGTTGAAAAAGAAATGGGGAAAATTTCCTCTCCTCACCCTTCCGATTCCCTAGAAAATATCATGCAGATTTTGCAATTCTAGATTTGTGGTGTGTGACTTTTGAGACCCCGAGAGAAATACTTACAGTTTCAAACTGTATAAAACCTCGCTATCATTAGCTAATAATATCAATTTTCTTCGGGCATAAAACTTTCCTACTCGGGTTTGTAAAACTCTAAACCAACATCATAAAAATAATCACAGAATCTAATTGTCGGATAATTATTAATATTCTTTTTAAATGGATATTTTGGGAAAAGCAGAAACATCTCAAGAGTGTTTGTAAATGAATCTTAAAACTAAAGTTTTTAAAATATATCTATTCACGGTTAAATTAAACTGGTGCTTCGTTACACAGTTTTATATAATATTTATATAAAATGTATGATTTGGGGGCCCCTCAAAAATGTAAAGTGTAAGCCTGTGGTTCCCGGGCCTATTCGGTAATCAGGCCCTGGTTCACGTAGGGTGAAAAGCGCTCAAAAGAGGAAACGAGCCCTAGTAGCTCAGTTGGTAAGGCGTTCAGCTACTAATCAGAGGATTGGTGGTGCGAATCCGTGCGATGGACTTGACATAGAAAAGTAAAAAAGTAGTGATCTTGCGATCGGAGGGTTGCCAGCTTCGCTACAAAAATACTAGAAAGTCGTCCAAAATATCCAACAAATTATACTGGCGTGTATACGCGACTGGTCCACGATTTATCTGATCGGGGTCCAAAGTCCCGACGTCTATTGAAGGCGTTGGGTGCCAGTTCAGGTGTTTCCTCGTCATCTGACCATGTTTCTAAAATAACGAGGTGCATGTATGAATGTTGTGTGACTGTGTATGTGTTCCCGGGTCTTTCCTTCGAGATTGACCCCGAACCGTCGCCAATAGCCCACTGTGCAGCTCTAGTGCGACGTTAATTAACAAAACCAAACCAAAAGAGGAAACAGCCAGTGACGTCACTGAAGGGACAAGTTCCTCTGGCACGGGGCCAAGAAAATAGAGAAAGACCGATGACTACTCGCGTTTTACTTATCAAAAATCCAAAATTTTCGAAATAATTATATCATAAAAAACATGCAAATAATCACTAAAAATACGACATATTTTAAGATGGGAAAAAAGGTGCTTGTGTGTGTAGTGATTATTATATTAGATAAGGCGGGTCGGTTCTTGGAGGTAAGTGCTATAGCAGGCCAACTCGAGGCGAGGGCAGAATAATATATATACATGTGTCAGAGCTTTCGTTGACTAGCAAGTAGCAACTCCCCCACCCCCCAACACACATAGACTAGCTAATACGATGAAAAAAGTATGGCCGCCACTTTGTCCAATTTATATCACAGTTTTAAACATTCAACTCATTGCCACATTTTCCTATCCTATATCCAAATTCTCGGAGAAATCCCTTGTTATTGAATCATTGCAGGACCGAAGATGAATGGTTAACCTGGTTGATGCGGGACCCATTCCTCTACACGGCGGTATATCTTTTATCCACAAAGGATGATACTTCGTGAGTTATGAGTGCATACTGCAGCCAAAGTCAACATTCTTAAATCCGAAAAGTTCAAATAGGGGTGTTAACAATCTGCCTAGTTAATACGTCTGATTTTCATCTACACGATGGTAGGTCATTTAAATTCATAGCCATTAATCCCGTGGAGTTATGAGGTTGATATTTTCCCTACGCGGTTTAAAGGCGAGAGGGCGGAATGGATTAATAATAGGCCTTTTCGATGCGTCCCCCCCCCCCCCTCCCCTACATGACGAATAACGGTATGCTATTTATCCCCATAGAATGATTCCACAGAGAGTTATGGGGGCGGAATCGTATACTGCAGTTGCGGACGATCCCCCCACCTGGTATAAATTTAAGAGGAAAGAAATGAGCTTGCGTCTATCGTCTGTAGTAGTGGGAGGAGGGAGGAGAGGGTTATATTTTAATTTTAAAAAGTGCAATATTAAAAAAAGTGCAGGGGCAACCGCCCCCGTTATCGCCGCCACTGTGAATATCCAATAAATTTTTCTTATTTGAGTTGGTTTTTCAAACTTTCGAGTAAACTAACGAGTGTAAAGTTTTTGATAAACAGAAAAATAACTTCTGCCCCCTCCCATGCCTGTACCATTCGTCTATGCAAGTAAACAAAAAAAAAAAAAGTAAAAACTGGAAATGAAATAGTGAAAAAACAATTCTGCTCTTTATTAAAATACAAATGCAACGTTAAAATACGCAATAAAAGTCCGTAATAATCCGGACATGTTTCGGGAGATACATCACCCTTCATCAACGGAAAATGTAAAGTCTGTGTGTAATGAAATATAAATAAACCCAAGCAATCTAAAATGTTGCCAAAGGCCAAAAAAACTAACTAAAAACTATTACAAACGGTTGGAGTTAACTATTGTGTGCCAACAAGCGGGAAACATTGGGACCGCAAACGTTTAATTGACAACCGAATCAATATTACTAAAAATATGAAACGCCTCCAGGAAGTCAAGTTCAAATGGAGATTTAGGTTTGCAAATTAAATGTGAGTTAGAAAAATTAAATATATGACCATGTTCCCAAGAGTGCTTGGCAATGGAGGACTTCTTTATTTCTTGTTTAACAGTATGTGCTTGGTGCTCCTTGATACGAAATCTTAATGCTCTCCTTGTTTGACCAATATATGACATGCCACATCGACATGAAATACTGTATATGCCCCAGTTATATATTGGTGGCATGTCATATATTGGTCATGTCATATATTGGTCAAACAAGGAGTTGTGGCATGTCACAGCACAAACAAGATAATGGTTTCAAAATTAGTCGGCAGTGCGTATACGTTGTATACAATATCTCAAGAACGGTATACAAGTTAACCTTATATATGGGACGTGACACCAATGTTCACGTCAAAATTGCTATTTTTCTTGGTAAATCATATACTCTCATTCTTCTCAGGGTGCAACGCATAAGTAATGTCACAATTAATACGTCCCAAACTGATTTTTCCCTCTCACATTTGCGTCCGTTGGCATTGCGATAGATCAAAGAGGGTGAACCAGCCCTTATCTCTATTATGTGGTCCTGAATATGATAATTCATTTCCTTATTTCACATTTTTGTTATTATTGCAGTTTCTTTTCCTTTATTGATTTTTAAAAGAAAAAAATCAATCCTCTTATTTTTTGCATTGTTGTTGCTGCTGTTGTTGAATGTAAGTTTGAAACACTGTGTTTTTTTCAGGGTCGCCATTTTTTTTACCATGTGTAATGGAAGGAGTTTGAACCTCGTGACCCCCCCTTCTCATACAGGCCTGTATTGTTCGGCGCCAATAGATTACACAATACTGCATTTTAACAGGATCAGAGACTAGAGGTCTATTACCTCCCGACTATTAAAGGGTATATGGGTACGTCCATTGTTACTCTTGTGGCCGCCAGAGAAAAATTTCATAAACACTTGCATTTTTTATAATATTAAACATATTTAGGATAAAAATCAAAATTACCATTTTAAAGTTCATATAATTCCGCTTCATAAAACATAATTAAGTTTATTTTAGTTGTCTATGAAATAAATCAAATTTTTTTTACTTTTGTGACCGATGGGAAATGCAAAATACAAAAAATATTTTTAAGGTAGAATTCCTGTGAATTATATGAGAATACAGAACTCAAATTTACAAATATAGTAGAGTAATTATATCTCCTCAAAATGAAAACACTATTAAATCTAGTTGATAACACATGAATTACAAGTAAAATGCTAAATGTTACTCTTGTGACATTTTGTTCACAATAGAATTTCTGCTTAAAAACTTCAAAAAATCATTAATTTATGAGCTAATACATGACTTTTTTTTATATACAACAGTTTTAAACATTGATAAGAGTCTAAAACAGCTTAAAAGAGTATATAATAGTTTATTTAAAAAAAAAATAGTTTACAAATGTGCAAGCAACAAAATTAGCCAAAATTTGGTTTCTTTTGTACCAAATAGCATGGTCATAAGGTTCAAACTTTTGAATTTATTTTACTCTTGTGTGCATTAAAGCACCTTATTCGATATTTATCATATACTGTTTGAATTAAAAGACCACATCCTATTTTACATTCATTTACTGGATATATTGCAATTTCTCGGCTCCTTTGCGTTCTGCTACTGAGCAAAATTTCTCTTATTCTTCATCGGTTTCACTTTCAGATTTTCCTCTACCTATTGCTGTTTGCTTTGTAAAATATGAACTCCTTGTAGGAATTATTTTGTGTTATGGTCACTGGTGGATAGTGGCATTTTTAGTAGCTTCGACAAAGTGCGTTTTTTGCATGCCCTTCGCTATGCAATTTCTCCCAGAGTGATAAGGAAATGTATCCTTTGGTTTTGATATCTTTATTTGGTACATAAAATATGTTTATTTTTGTTGCACCATGAACAAGTTCTGCAGAATCGACAGCTTTTTTTACCATGTACTTCATTTCATACGTATCACTTAAATACAGAAAAACAGCACCGATTCCATCTACAGCACCCTTGTCATAAGCTGCTGAAAATGTCCATTAAAACTGTTAATATTTAAGTTTGATTTAATTGCTGGCATGTTTGCAAATTTATAGTTTTGTTTAAATTGACCTATGCAACCACCAGAAAAAACTGGATACACTTTTGACCGATGGATTTTCTTGGAGATGATGCATTAAAATGTTATGCAAACATATTTACAGAAAATCTGTCTTTTATAATATAATAGTCTTTCTATGATATCTTTTCAAAATGTGCTTTCTGAATTCCTACATTCAAATAAGGTATCACAGCACGCTAAATCAATAAATATTTATGAATGGGGAAAATAAATCGGCAACTGTCCTACGAATTGCTTTGAAAGTTTTTATGATAACGACAAATACACACATTCTGAGGCAATGCTGTCATAATTAATTGTTCCTTTTAAGCACCTTAATCGATATTCATCATATACTGTTTGAGTTAAAAGACCACATCCTATATTACATTCATTTACTGGATATATTGCAATTTCTCGGCTCCTTTGCGTTCTGCTACTGAGCAAAATTTCTCTTATTCTTCATCGGTTTCACTTGCAATATAATTAAACAGTTTAATATGCTTTAAATTTACAGAATATAATTAGTTATATCCACAAACTACTTAAGAACTTATTCTTAAAAAGGGAGAAACCAACTAAACTTAAACTATTGTTTTTGTTTTGGTCTGAAGACAATCTATTTTATTTACTTGACAGAAATGTTATGTGTTATTCTTGTGACAACACAGCAGAGGATGTTCTATGCACGACACACAAATAATAAATGATGTAAAATATGTCTTATTCCACCAAATCAGAAATTGTGAGGTTTAAAGAAAAAATGTAAGTAGTTTTTACAAATTTGAAACTTTTATGTGTTTTTTGTTACTCTTGTGACAATTAAACATCACTATTAAATGCAGTTAAAATTTTATTCAAAAGCTCATCTAAAACATTTCAAGTACATATATACAATGGCTCCCATAAGTGTTCGTACACTTACGAATTTCAAAGAAATACTGATCTATTTATTATAAAAAAAAATATTTCAGAATGGGAATTTTTTATTAAGATATATAAGTTGTTCTTAACAAAACTATGTAAAATATTTTTAAAACATAGTAAATTTTTTTTTTTTTTTGGAAAATCAATAATTAATAAGTAACAAAAAAATTCTCACAAAAGTCTTCGTACACTTAAAAAAAATTCTACACATTAATAAATATTGCATTTTTTCGGTAAATTAGTACTTTGTAGGATGTCCTGTAACATCCACAACAGCTTTTAAACGTCTAAGCATAAATTTCATTATTTTTTTTGTAATTTTTGTATAAATTTCTTCTATACTTCGATTATTCTTTTTTTAAGTTCGCTATTCGTTTTAATGTCGTATCTTCGTACTCCTAACCTCTAGTTCTTTACATATGGGTTTTATTAGGTTTAAATTCAGCGACTGAGCTGTTTTTTCAGAACTTGGGGACAATTATAAAGGCAACAGAAGCAAATATTAAAAGCCGTGTTCTAAAGATCGTTATCTTGATAAGAAACAAAGTTGATTCCGATACCCAAATTTTGAGCTTATAATTTGAAATTGTGTGTTAAAATATTTAAATAAACTTACTGATTCATTATGCTATCATCAAATACCAAATTACCTAGTCTTGATGCTAATTGGCACCCTTGCACAAGGACACGTCCAAAGCATGCTTTATTGTTCCGATTAAGTGATTGGTATTTGTTAAGGTAAGCCTAAGCTTTCTATTTTTCGCACTAACAAGAAATTTTCTTCGGCGGAACGCTCATGTAATCCAGCTCATCTGAGAACTTGTCGAACAGTTTAGATTGAAATTGAAGTAGAACATGTTTAATTAAATACTGTAGATATTTTTACAACACTCAAACATTAATTTTTCATAAATTTTCTAACTGTAAATCTCTGATCACGTTCAGTTAACTTTGCCGGATTACATTTTCTTACCTTGTTTTTGATTCAATTTTATTCTTTAAAGCATTTTATCACATACTGTACGTAGAATTGGATAAATTTATTGATTTAGAGATACTTCGAGATGATTTACAACCATTTTGATGAGAAATTATCAGTATTCGAATGCTATTCTTTGTCTCCTTACGACTACGATCCATTTTAAGTAATAAATAGAATATTACAAAGTAAACAAGCAAAAATTAATACCAAACAAATATTAAATGTCACCACAATGCAAAAAAAAAAGCGACAGACGATAATTTTATTTATGAATTTATTCGAAAATGTTTTGGTGTACGATCACTTTTGTGGCGTTTTTTTTCTGTTTCCTTGCATTTTCATTTTTATAAAAAGAAAATAATTCAATATTTAAAGAATATATATTAGATTTTATTTAGAATAACATGGAGGTGATGTGAAATAATATTGGACTTTATATTCGAATTCAATTCCAGACTACAACGCTTTTTCTACAAATTTTTAAAGTGTACGAACACTTTTGGGAGCCACTGTATGATAAATATGGAAATAAATTATTAATTTGTAGTCAATTGAACCTTGCAATTAGACCGAAAAATGGCAAATAGGAGAAAAAATTACAATAGTTTTTAAACTTTGGTCAAATACTCGTTTGACCTCCAGGAATTGAAAACCGAAGAGTTCCCCCCTACACCCCCCTCTAAATTTCGAAAAAAATTGTATCTCGCTTATAAAACAAGCTATAATTACAATTTGTTTTTTAAATATAAGTAATTTTTTTTCTATTAATTATTACTTTATATTTAAGCTTGTATCTGGCATAGTTTTCATATAAAAAAATATATATCTGTAAAATGTTTCATTTCTTTCTATGGCTATTTTTCTATTATAGCAAACCAAAAAACTGTTTTATTAAACTACTAAACTTGAATTGAAAAGTTAAATATATTTATTTAGTTATTTACTTCATGCAACAGGACATTTCCCTTACACCAATGCTTGCCAATTGTACCTCTGGCCTCCAGGATATGAATGTACGTGAAAAGAACATGACAACTGAGGAATTCCTTAAATTTACTCTGGACAGCTTATTTACAATTCATCGTTCAAATAACAATTGGTCTGGAGTTTGGTCAGACATGGTGATTGAGCAAACGATAATGAAAATTTTAAAAAGCTTTGGAGGCGTTACAGATGGAAGAGGTTTTCTTGTTGTAACATTCTTAATAGATGCCTTAAAATTGCCAAGTCAAATGTGGGTTTTTACGGTTTTTACTAACTTTTTTTGAATCTGTTAATGTACCTGTTTTTTCCCGATTGGATGGGTTTGGTTTAGTTAATTAACATCGCTCTAGAGATTCACATTGGTGTATTGGCGAAGGGAGATGACCAATCAGTGTCTTGTTTGAGGATGACCTCATGAAGAACCAATCAGGTGTCAGTAAGTGACGTCACATGCAGGTGGCGTTGTCGGGGCAAGGTTTTACTAGTTCTGCTTGTAACCGCAAGGCGGCGCTGCATGTAAGGGAACGGACCAATCTGAGTCTTGTTTGAGGATGACCTCACGAAGAACCAATCACAGGCCAGAAGAGGGGCTAATTCTTCTCCGTCGTCGGTATAAAAGACGACGTTCGAGCCTAGCTCTGGCATTCTCTCAGTAGAACCTGCTCTTGCTACTACTCTAGTTTAGCTTAGCTTTAACTTTGTTTAAAATGGATATTGAAGACGTTTTCAAGAATTCGACATTGCCGTTGACTGATGAAGTGATGGCGCTCATGGATTTTGGAGATTTAACAGCAACTCAATTGGATTTTAGTCAAGACGAGGAATTGACTTGTGCGGAATGTAATATTATGCATTTCAATAAAAGATATAATTTGAATCGACATCAACGGAATAAGCATGGAGGAGTGAATTATCCGTGTTCTCGGTGCTCTAAGGTATTTTCGCGAATGGATAACCTGACCAGACACCTGAAAACACACAAGCGGCCTGCAGATACAGAACCATCTGTACTTCTAAAACGACGTCGGACCAGTGAAGATACATCTCTACCAGGACCCGCTGCTCTACCAGGACCCTCGACTGTACCAGGAAACAATGCTCTACCAGGACCCTCGACTCTACCAGGACCCACTACTCTACCAGCACCCTCTGCTCTACCAGGACTTTCGGCTCTACTAGGATCTACTGCTCTACCTTCTTCTACGCGACAGTCTGCTTTGAAGAATCGAGTACAGAATGTACATTTATTCAACACCGAGGAGTACAAAGACTTGAAACCATTTCTGATTTCCAAAGAAGAAGACTTTGTGAACATCGTATCATCTGCCCTGTTTCAATTTGAAGTGATGGTGAATAGCAGGCTCATCTGCCGCTACCAAAAAGTTGCTGCCGACGGCATTTTAAGCGAAGAAAAATGCTTCAAAACAAAGAATGCGATCGTTCTTCCCTCTACCGATGTTGAAGCCCTGTATTTACAAACGATGGAGAGACTACTCAAAGAAGCCGAAGACTTTGAAGGCAAGGAATCTGGATGGACCCTGGAACGGATAAATGAATTGGAGGTACGAACCAACAAATACAACCCTCTGCGCGGATCTACATACATCGAACTTCCGGAATCCATTAAAAACAAGAAAGCCATCATCAATGTCCAGAACAACGACAATCGCTGCTTCATGTGGGCCATCCCCTCCGCTCTCCATCCAGTAGAAGACCATACTCAGCATGCATACCGAACGCATCATTATAAAGCATATATCGGTAATCTCAATTTTACAGGGATTGAATTCCCTGTTAATATTCAAGATATTCCCAAATTTGGGAAGAGGAATGACCTATCCATTAACGTATATGGACTCACCGAGGATTATCAAGTGTATCCGCTGATGATGACAACAGAAGAGACAGATCCACACATTGATCTGATGTACCTCAAGACCGACACAAACGCCCATTACGCCTGGATCAAGGACTTATCCCGGCTCGTTTCAAGACAGCATTCAAAGCGAAAGGGGAAAATGTTTATATGCCGACGCTGTTTGCAGTTTTTCACAACAGAGCCTATTCTTCACCGTCATCAGCTGAGTTGTAATCAGCACGAGGCGGTTCGAGTCATTATGCCAGAAGATAAATGGGTGGTATTCAAAAACATCAAACATACCATGAAAGTCCCATTCGTGATCTATGCTGACTTTGAGTGCATTACTCGACCGATAGTTTCTTGCCAACCGAACCCTGATAAATCGTACACAGAAGCCTACCAAAAACATGAAGCTGTCAGCTTCTGTTACTACATAGTGTCGACCACAGGACTCTTCAAAGACCCTTACGTGTACCGAGGACCGAACGCAGCTCAAGTGTTTATGGAGCGGATGAAGCTGGAAGCCCTAGAAATTCAACAAGTGTACAGAACTCCTTTACCAATGGATCCCTTAACCAAAGAGGAGCTGGAAGCATTTCGGAAAGCAACGCACTGCTACATGTGCAAGAACGAATTCACCCAGAAGAATTACAAGGTGAAGGATCACGATCATCAAACGAAGAAGTTTCGAGGAACCGCTTGTAATACCTGCAACCTGAAGGCCAGAACTCCAGACTTTATCCCAGTGGTGTTTCATAACTTATCCGGATACGACAGCCATTTATTTGTGAAGTGCTTGGGAGGAGACGATTTCAACATCACAGTCATCCCAGAAAACACCGAAAAATACATCTCGTTCTCGAAACAAATTGGCAAGGGACTTAGTCTTCGGTTTATCGATTCATGGCGAGTAGTCTAGATCAACTGGCCAAAAATCTCTCAAACGACCAGTTCAAACACGTGCAGGCAAACATTCCCTCCTCTCCTGCTTCGGAAAGGTGTATTTCCATATGATTACGTCAATCATCCAGACAAGTTCAAGGAAACCGAGCTACCACCCCGTGATGCCTTTTATAACCGCCTGAACGAATCGCACATCACCATGGAAGATTATCAACATGCTCAAGGAGTGTGGGATGCATTCAAGTTAAGCAATTTGGGCGAGTATGCTGATTTGTACGTCAAGACGGAGGTTTTACAGTTAGCAGACATTTTTGAAAGTTTTAGAGATGTCTGCATGAAAACCTATGGCTTGGATCCCGTGGGGTATTATACCGCCCCCGGACTCTCTTGGGATGCTATGCTGAAGAAGACGTCAATTCGACTGGAACTGCTCACGGCTTATGACATGCTATGACATGTTTGTCGAAAATGGTATCCGTGGAGGAATCTCGCAATGTTCTCATCGTTACACAAAGGCAAATAACCCTTATATGCCAAACTATGACACGTCTCAGCCTTCCAATTATCTATTATATTTAGATGCTAATAATTTGTATGGCTGGGCTATGTCCCAATACTTACCGTTACGTAATTGCGCTTGGATTAACCCGACGATGGATGTCTTACAAACCCCTTGGGACAGTGCATTTGGCTACATCCTAGAAGTTGATTTGGAGTATCCAGCACATCTACACGATTTACATGCTGATCTGCCACTTGCTCCAGAAACATTAGCTCCACCCGGTTGTAAAGAGAAGAGGTTGCTGACTACTTTGCATAAGAAAGAACGATATGTAGTACATTACCGAAATTTGCAACTCTACGTAGAACAAGGACTCAAAGTGACAGCTGTGCATAGAATTTTACAGTTCATTCAATCGCCATGGCTAAAACCTTATATTGATGTCAATACCCAACTGCGCACCTCTGCTACGAATGAGTTTGAGAAAAATTTCTTCAAACTCATGAACAATTCAATTTTTGGAAAAACGATGGAGAATATCCGACGCCGAGTGGACATCAAGTTGGTCGGGAATGAAAAAACTGCTGAGAAATGGATTGCTCGCTCCAACTTTCAAGATCGCACCATCTTCTTCGAAACTTTGGCAGCATTTCATATGCGACGGACTGTACTGAAATTCAACAAGCCAATTACCATTGGAATGGCTATATTGGATTTATCAAAGACCCTCATGTACGAATTCCACTATTCCAAGATGATACCGAAATATCCAACTGATCGACTGAAACTCCTGTACATGGATACGGATAGTCTTATCTACAATATTCAAACCGACGATGTTTACAAAGACATGAAGGAGGACATGGACCTGTACGATACATCGGATTATCCTGCCAACAATATTTTCGGTTTTCCTCTCGTCAACAAAAAAGTTATCGGCAAGGTGAAAGATGAGACCAAAGGAGAAATCATGACTGAATTCGTGGGACTCAGATCCAAGGTGTATGCCTTCAAAATAGGCCATGACAATATCACCAATAAGCTGAAGGGGATTAAGAAGGCTACCATCCAGCAAAAAATCAAATTTGAAGATTATACAAAGTGCCTGTTTCAACACCAAGAACTTGTGACCAGCATGAATCTCATACGATCCAAGCAGCATGACATATTCACCATTACTTCGAATAAGTTGGCCCTTTCCCCATTTTTGGAATTTATGATCAGAAGAGGCACATCTTAGAGGATCGCATGAGCACTCTTCCATTCGGACATTACTCACTAGCCGACATGTGAGTTCAAATTCCAAAAGAAGAAGATCGAAACCATCTATAAATAAGAAGAGCATTTCCAAAGTTCATCATTCAGTATGGATATTTTACGACTGAAACATCCGTTTACTATGATAGTTGCAGGTCCCACAGGTAGTGGCAAGACACATTTCGTGAAAAAAATGATCGAAAATAAAATGATACTACCCTTTCCAAAAACGATAGTATGGTGCTATGGAGATATTTCAAAAGTTATATGCAGAAATCCCAAACATTTCATTTCATGAAGGCTTGCCTTCAAATTTAAATCAATATTCGGATGCATTGATTGTAGTAGACGATTTAATGAGTGAGCTTGGAAACGATGCTCAATTGACAAAGATGTTTACTAAAATGTCACACCACCGAAATATCAGTATCATCTTTATAGTACAAAATGTGTTTCATAAGGGAAAAGAAATGCGAGAAATTTCTTTGAATGCACATTACCTGGCGCTGGTTAAGAACCGAAGAGACCAATCCCAAGTCATGCATTTAGGACGACAACTATATCCGAGAAAAGTGAAGTTTTTTCAAGAGTGTTATGAAGATGCTACTTCGAAGCCGTACGGTTATTTATTCATTGATCTAAAAAGTAATACGGAGGATTCTCTACGCATGCGCACGGGGATGTTTCCTGGAGATATATATTACGTGTACCAACCTCGCTAACTTCATTTGTATTTCGTCTCTCAAACTGGAAGGATGTCAGCCGTGATCGATTTTGAAGGGTTTCTGCTTCCGTCGGGACTATTTGTCGTCAAAGAACTAGCATTTTACGCCTTGAATGCCAATCATTTGTGGGGCGTATGGTATTTTCAGCCTCCGTCACCATTTGAAGAATTATCCCTTACGCAGAGAAATCCATTTCGTGTTTTACGCTTTCTTTTATACTTTCCCTTACCCACCATAGATTGGATTCGATCAACAGCTTTCTGAGCTATATTTCTCCCACTTTCTTTTGTTCTTGTCTTGAATGCTACTTTCAGATTTTGTCCAGATAACACATCCGATGCGACTCGTGACCCGGCTCGTAGAGCTTCTTTACCAATGGTTTTGGCACCTTTCACCAAGAATGGGAAAGCCGTTCTAAACAATCGACGAAATACAGTTCCTAATCTATAGCCTTTTTGAAAAGAGACTCCTTTATAATAAGGAAGGCCTTCACCTGTCTGAGGGGCATAATGTTCTTCGAATTTTTTTGTGCAGCACACTTAAAGTACTCTCATCTTGACTTCTAAAGTTTAAATGAACCAAGCAGTCCAAATGTTCGTGTATTTATAGAATTTGTCTGAATCGAAAATGTAATACGATTAAAACTTTTCCTTTTTCAAAGGGTACAAAGCCCCCTGAATTTAATCTCAATTCTATATTAATGGTTTGAAAGGAGCGTTGACTCACTGGTAAGTACTGAGGTCTATCATAATATTGACTAATCGTGTCACCGTCTTGTCCCTTTATTCTGATGATTCTCAAAAGAGGTGCATACACGTCCCCTACTATTTGTGGTGAAACCAGGTCCGTATATACGTAGAAAAAAGAAAGACCTGCTTGAGCATCAGCTTGAATTTCACTTTTCATACTTCCTCGAATCATTGTATTCGGTTTAAAACCTAAAAGTGGACCAAGTTTCTCAAGATACAGAGAAGTACCTTGAACAGCATCAATTTTAGCACGCTTTGTCGTTTTGTTGTAAGAAAAAGTAAACTTGGAAGGATTTTTCGGAAGAGTTAATTGTAGGGTGGATACTAAATATAGGTTTTCATAATTTCCAGCGTTAATGTGTTTCTTTATCAGTTTTCCATCGCCATAATCGTAATAAATGTATTATTTGCCGCATTGACATTATACCAAGAATGTGGATAAATGATTTCTGACAAACCAATTTCCCATTCTCCATTTAAATTAATTGGACTTGGCAGCTGAGTTATAAAATGAGAAATTTTGTTTGTAGGAAAAAACTGCAGACTGCTATCCGAAACTAACGTCACGTAGAAACTCATGATGGGTACTGAATGCAATACTAAGAAAGTAGTTCTATTTATAGTATTTTAACATCTGTAACCCACGCATTAAATTTTTCAGGATATCCTAAGAATTTTACAAAGTATTCGATTACACCTCCTTGTTTTTTCCTTTTCTTGATAACTTTTTCCACTGGATAAAAACCAGAGTCAATCACTTTCTGTAACTCTGCTTCATAAAAAGTACCTTCAATTTCTTCTCCAGACAGATCTTTTAACTTGTACACAGTCGGTATTCTAAGAATAATTTGGTTTACAGTAAAAATTTCACGACTCCAATTTTGTTCATAACCTTTTTCAAAGTGTAGCTTTTGTCTGCTGATGCGTACCGTATCCCCAACCTTAAGTATAGGCAGTTTTCTTTTTAAAGTTTTGAGATTTCCATACAAGTTTTCTAAAACCTCATTTTTATTATCTGAATTTACAGAAGCAGGGGTCATTTTAATGCTTCGATGCCAGCTATGGTTGTAGCTATGCATGAGGTCAGGAATTACACCTATATACTTTTTAGTATTAAATTCTGTGAAGTATTTCCACATCTTGGTTTTCAAAGTCCGATTAAATCTTTCAATTATGCTGGCTTTCGTTTCATTTTTAGTAGTAAAGAATTTAATATTCAACTTTTTTAAGTAATTTTGAACGAGAGCATTTGTCAGTTCTGTTCCGGAATCAGATTGAAGTAAACGGGGTGTTTTTTCCTTGAAAATAGTCTCCAAAGCACTTTTCACACTTTTTCCTGTTTTATCTTTTAAAGGTATGGCCCATGCAAATTTAGAAAAAATTTCAATGCATGTCAGTATATACTTATAACCTCTATTAAATTTTGCAAGCGATTGCATATCCACTAAATCAACTTGAAATTGTTCGTTTATGTTACTTACTAACACTCGATTACGCAGAAACTTGTGACGGATAGGTTTTTGCAGACTATAGGAATCTTTCTGAGATAACCAATATTTTACGTCCTTTACATTTCCATTAAATGTCCGTTTCAGTGCATTGACCCCTCCAAAACTATCCGAATGTCTAGGATCTCTATAAGCAGCATTGAAATTCACGTTTCCTTCACGAAAACTAACACACAAATGAATTTGAAAAAACTATGTTGAACTATTTATACATATCTAGCAGAAACAGACATGTAGCCAGATCAGGACCACGAGAGTGAATCAAAGGCTCCTCGCCGGCTTCTCGGAAAGTACTAATCCTCTAAGTTGGTACAAAAATTTAATTCAAAAATGTCATATCAATATTTTTCCTTGTTTAAAGCTATAATTAATATTATAAATAATATTTTTTTAAACTAATGTTTGCAATAAAATAAATAAAAAAAGAAGACGAAATGAATGATATAACAATATTTATTTAAGTAGAAAATCTACAAAATGCTTCTTGAGCGATTTCAATCATATTTGAAATATTCACAGAGTTTAAAAATGGGATGGTTACAAAACTTAACACACTATGATTAGGTACAGGATTAAATGGAAATTGACATAATTTTTCATGAAATGCTTCCGCTACATAATAAGGTCTTAAATCCATAACAGATGCATTAAAACGTTTCACTGTATTTTCGGCCAATAGAGTTTCGTCTAAAGTATGTAGTGGATTCACCAATCAATTTCTTTGTGAGATAACATCGTAAAAAGCGGACTTTACCATATAAGTCAACGAACTTTGAACTTCATTCATTGAAGCACATTCAGGAGCATGGTATGGAATAGACGTTTTGGCCACCAGTTCATAAAGTTGTTTAAAGGAAGCACGACGATACTTTTCCCGCAATGCAGAACTCATAACAGAGTCTCCGATCGAAAATAGCTTTTCCTATTGTTCATTGGTAACAGTTACGGCCCTTGTATAGGTTCTACCGCTTCGGCACGTAATTTCACTTTTTAACTTCATACTGGAATCAAGCAGCTCAAAAAGTATTTCTTTGTTGTCGTCTTCATCTTTAATGCTGAGTTGAGTTTCCGATAAAATGGACACAGGGTCGCTTGCTGGCTTCTCAATAAAATAGTCCACAAAAGGGTTCTCTTTAAAGCACTTTGTCTTGAGAGGCTCGCATCCAAGGAGAATCGAGATGGCGATAACGTAACTCCATCAGTCGAAGGATAGTACTTTTCTCCACATTTCTTATATCGACGAATATGAATCAGAACTCGCTTGTTGAAAAAACTACAGGAAACGAAAATATCGTCTCCAAGGCGGAAGGTTCTTGGTGGAATATCTTCAATCATAATATCAGAATCAGCTTTTCGTTTTAAAGAAGTCATTTTAAACAAAGTTAAAGCTAAGCTAAACTAGAGTAGTCGCAAGAGCAGGTTCTACTGAGAGAATGTCAGAACTCAGCTCGAACGTCGTCTTTTATACTGACGACGGAGAAGAATTGCCCCTCTTCTGGCCTGTGATTGGCTATCCATGAGGTCATTCTTAAACAAGCATCTGATTGGTCCGTTCCCCTACATGCAGCGCCGCCTTGCGGTTACCAGCAGAACTAGTAAAACCTTACCCCGACAACGCCACCTGCATGTGACGTCACTTACTGACACCTGATTGGTTCTTGATGATATCATGCTCAAACAAGACTCTGATTGGCCGTTCCTGTACAAACACGTTGAGACACGGTGTGACATGCCCATGGGCGGCTCTGCGTCGACACCTGTTCCCCGACGACGCCACCTGCGTGTGACGTCACTTACTGACACCTGATTGGTTCTTCATGAGGTCATCTCCATTAGGCCACGCCCCCGCGGCTTAGAGCCAGGTGCACCACGGCTTGACAGACGAGGTCCGCCCTGATCCACGGCTTGATACCAAAATCCACAGCAGCACCACGATTACGCCTCATTACTCCTCGTATTCCTCACAGCACCACGGCTCAGAACCCGTCAAATTACACTACTTCGATGAAATAGATCATGATAGTAAAGCAAGAACTATTACATTATTGTGCATTATCTAGAAAGAAATAATGTTAATGTAATTATTGTAAAATAAAATAATTTGTATTAAAATGTAACCTAATATGTATCCACAATTCTGATACTTTTTCATTCTTTATTAATGACTATGTCCTAATCTATTTTCAGTTTAAAGAAGGTTATGTGTCGTTTTATGTTTAAAAAAGTTTGGATTTTAAATTGCGTTGCATGCTTTCTCTTCCAAAATTAAATGCACAAACGCAGGCTTGGCCATATAGGTTATGAAGAGCAGCTCTGATAAAAAAATATATAACTATATGGTATATCAAATGTTTAACAAAATATTATTTTTTCTTTTTACATTTCATGATTGGTAGTTTAATAAAACATTTATTTGGTTCACTTTAATAAAAAAAAAATATTATAAAAAAAATTATAATATACCATGTATATTAATGTAATATATTTTTTTACAGGAAAACTATGCCAGGTACAAGCCCAAATCTAAATAAATAATTAATAAAAGACTTAAATATCTATATTTAAAAAAAAAATTGTCATTATAACTTGTTTTATAAGCGAGATATAATTTTTTTCCGAAATATCGAAGGGGGGGGGGGGGGGGTAAGGGGGCTAGGGGGGAAAGCTCCCCCCTCAACGAGGGGAACTCTTCGGTTCTCAATTCCTGGAGGTCAAACGAGTATTTGACCAAAGTTTAAAAACTATTGTAATTTTTTCTCCTATTTTACCTAATTGCAATGGACTATTGTATATATAATAATTTCAGTTAATGTAGTGTTCACATAGTTTTAAAAAAGGGCAGGGGGGATTTGCCAAAAAGGGCACTTTCTGTTGATTGAAAGGGCACTTTCCTTACTTTTAACTGGATTGTTTTTCAGAAGGGCCAGAATTTTCTCTTTTCTAAAAACTTTTTTAAAGTTTGTATAATTTAGTGTTTTTTTAGAAAGGTTTAAAATTTCGCAAAAAATAAAATTAAAAAACTGCACCATAAACTCATTACATAGAAAATCTCTAGTTTTTATTTTTTTAAAAAATTTTCAAAAAAGAAAATTTTGAAATCTTTAAATTTTTCTAAAAAAGTTCTTTGTTAAAAAGTTTTTTGATTCTCAAATTTCATAAAGGGGGGGGGGGGGGGGGGGAAGATATAAGTTTCAAATAAAAAAAAATTAACAAAATATATTAGCAGTAAAACAAATTAGAACATTAATACCAACCAAACAAAAATAAACAAGCTTCTTCCAGAAATCAATTTTTATAACTCCAAATGACGAGTCCTAAACTTCAATTTCGTAAATTAAATTATATTTTCGAAAAATTTAATGCAATTTTGTTATGTTGTGCAAATCAAATCATGATGAAATAGAAAGTGGTGAAATATAAACATTTATTCATCAGATGCAAAAGGATTGTAAGTCTTTCAAAAGAGATCGTAGCAGATCGCGTATAGTGAATTTCTACAATTTTAAGGTTTTTTTTTATGAATGAAAAAATTCTTAAAAGAGCTATCTGGAAGTTGCATTCGTCAGAGACAAACGAATTTAAGAGTTATAACCATCTTAAATTTCGTGTGATAACCTCATTTGACGAAGATCGCAAATATTCAGATAAAAGGGATAAAAAGTTCACTATTTTTCTAAAGTGAAGATTGATTATAGGAATGGGCAAATGTCACGTGGATTGAGGGTACGATTGGGATACCAAGGCAATCTTACAGACCTACGTTTTTGCTGAAAAATATTTTTTTAATCACAGGGCGCAAAGAAGATACTGAAAAAAAGGCAGGGCAAATTTTTCACTTCTAAAAAGGGCAGGGCATATCGGCACTTACAAAAAAAAAGGGCAGAGCACGGCGCCCTTTGAAAAACGCATAACAGGAACACTAAGTTAATGAACAAATTAAAAAAATAATATACTGTAACCGAAGTGACATTTTGGTCCCTTATATAAATGAAGAAATATGTCGAATTTCAGAACAATTTCACTGCAAACTATTATTCTTATGAAATAATACCTTACAAATTTATATGCACCAAATTTCTAGGATTAAATTGATGTACTACACTTATATTTTGGTAAAAATTTTAATTTCAGTAAAAAGTTTCAATTTTGGTGGACATACCCATATACAAAAATTTGTTTCAGTGTAGGGAGGCTTCTTTATATATCACATAAAAAAGAACTTAAGGAAACAAAAATTATATTTAAATTTAACATCACATGCCTCCATTATATAATTTTTTAGTTATGTCCAATACTAATAAAAAGAACAATACTAGAAAACCATTAAACATAAAATCCAACGTTTGAGATAAAAATAATTTAATAATTAAAATAATCGAACACTACATGATAATTATTGTCAGTTGGTATCTGTCCATTGGTACATAATGTCTGCATTTTGGCTTTTGCCAAACTTTCTGATTATTGTTAGTTATGGAATCAGATGTTAAATAAACCAAATTTACAGGGAAAGTGTGCAACTAACATTTGAAAGAAATTATAGCTGTAAATTGACGAGAGAGAAAAATATTGTGAAATATTTTTTTATCAACTTCACTTATTAACATACAAGTAAGTATTTTAAAAATGTTTCAGTTGATACTAAAGGAATGAAACTTTGCAGGCAATTGCAGAAGCATATAATTGAAGTTTTCTACAAGACAAAATAATTTCCCCATTCACTCCTGTTTCTTAAAGTCAAATGTTCCTTGTGCCTCTGGTATGTATAAGTCTTCTCTACGGAAGAAATATTCTTCCATGGAGTATGCAAATCTATACAGAAATGTTTAACTGCGGGTAACATACAACGAAACTATTTAGTTAATGCAACTACTGGAAAACTCAAATTGCCTTTGCTCTCAGAAAAACTTTTAATTACAAACATTATTCTTGCTACTGAAATGGAAAATTTATACACACGACACATGTAGTTTTAAAAAATGTCACCTTCACTTTAGGATTATTTATGATTGTGAAATCTTCGACCTGGCAACTTCGGATGCAATTAAATAATCGCTGACGGTTGGTGTATTTTTTAGCTGCAGAGATGATTAAAAGTTGCTGTGCAATTGTTGCTTGCTTGCAGCTAGCCTTATAAGCATTTTGAATTCACGATGATTAAATTATATGTGGCTTCTAATCATATGTTTTGATGTGCAGACTTAAAAGCAAATACTTTTTCTAAGACTTAACACAGGTGTTTTTTTTACTTTGCATGGATAAAGAGGCGTCTTCAGTGCCTTTTCTTTTTGTTGTCAGCAAATGCTTTTTTTTGCACATTTGGCTCGCATGTTATTTTTCATCTATATATGATTGAGGACGTGTTTCTTAAGGTTAGATTTTTTTAGAAAATTTCTTTTTGCACACATGGCACATATGTGATTTTTCACCTGTGTGGATGAGAAGGTGTTCTCTAATTGAAGACTAACAGAGCAATTGTCTTTTTGCAAAACTTTGCATGCATGTGGTTTTACACAAGTGTGGAAGAGGAGACAAGTTTCAAGATTAGAAGTCATTTTGAACACATGGTTATTTACCTGTGTGAAAGAGGTGTCTTCTAAGATTTTTCAGCAAATGTCATTTTGCACACATTGCATGAATGTGGTTATTCACTCATGCGGTTGAGAAGGCGTGTTTTAAGGTTAGATGTTTTAAAAAATGTCATTTTGCATACTTTGCATGAATGTGGTTATTCACCTGTGTGGATCAGAAGGTGTCTTCTAAGATTAGATTTGTGAGAGCAAATGTCATTTTGCACACTTCACATGAATAAGGTTTTTCCCGTATGGATGAGAAGGTGAGTTCTAAGATTAGATTTTTTATAGCAAATGTCATTTTGCGTGTTCTAAGATTAGATTTTTTAGCAAATGTCCTTTTGCACACTTCGCATGAATGTGGTTTTTCACCCATGTGGATGAGAAGATGTTTTCTAAGATTAGATTTTTCAGCAAATGTCTTTTTGCACACTGCTCATGAATGTGGTTTTTCACGTGTGTGAATGAGTAGGTGTCTTCTAAGATTAGATTTGTGAGCAAATGCCATTTTGCAAACTTCACATGAATGTGGTTTTTCACCCGTGTGAATGAGGAGGTGGCTTCTAAGAGCACACTTAAGAGCAAATGTCTTTTTGCACACAATGCAGGAATGTGGTTTCTCACTTGTGTGTATGAGGAGATGTGAACTCAGATGACACTTACGCGCAAATGTCCGTTTGCACATTTCACATGAATATGGTTTTTCACCCGTGTGGGTAAGAAGGTGTCTTCTCAGATCACACTTATGAGCAAATGTCTTTTGGCACACTGCACATGAATGTGGTTTTTCACCCGTGTGGTTGAGGTGGTGTGTTCTAAGAGCAGATTTGTAAGCAAATGTCAAATTGCACACTTCGCATGAATATGGTTTTTCACCTGTGTGAATGAGTAGGTGTGACTCAAGATGGGATTTTTGAGCAAATGCCATTTTGCACACTTCGCAGGAATGTGGTTTTTCTCCCGTGTGGATAAGAAGGTGTGTTCTCAGATGACACTTATGAGCAAATGTCTTTTGGCACACTGCACATGAATGTGGTTTTTCACCTGTGTGGTTGAGGTGGTGTGTTCTAAGATTAGATTTTTGAGCAAATGTTTTTTTACACACTTTGCATGAATGTTGTTTCTCACCTCTGTGTATAAGGAGGTGTGTTCTCAGTTGACACTTATGAGCAAATGTCATTTTGCACACTTCACATGAATACGGTTTTACACTTGTGTTGATAAGGTGTGCTCTAAGGGTAGATTTTTGAGCAAATGACTTATTGCACAAAACGCATGAATGTGGTTTTTCACCAGTGTGGATGAGGAGGTGTGTTCTAAGATTAGATTTTTTAGCAAATGTCCTTTCGCACACTTCGCATGAATGTGGTTTTTCACCTGTATGAATGAGTAGATGTGTCTCAAGGTGGGATTTTTGAGCAAATGTCATTTTGCACACTTCGCATGAATGTGGTTTTTCACCTGTATGAATGAGTAGATGTGTCTCAAGGTGGGATTTTTGAGCAAATGTCATTTTGCACACTTCGCATGAATGTGGTTTTTCACCTGTATGAATGAGTAGATGTGTCTCAAGTTGGGATTTTTGAGCAAATGTCATTTTGCACACTTCGCATGAATGTGGTTTTTCACCTGTATGAATGAGTAGATGTGTCTCAAGGTGGGATTTTTGAGCAAATGTCATTTTGCACACTTCGCATGAATGTGGTTTTTCACCTGTATGAATGAGTAGATGTGTCTCAAGTTGGGATTTTTGAGCAAATGTCCTTTCGCACACTTCGCATGAATGTGGTTTTTCACCTGTATGAATGAGTAGATGTGTCTCAAGGTGGGATTTTTGAGCAAATGTCATTTTGCACACTTCGCATGAATGTGGTTTTTCACCTGTATGAATGAGTAGATGTGTCTCAAGGTGGGATTTTTGAGCAAATGTCATTTTGCACACTTCGCATGAATGTGGTTTTTCACCTGTATGAATGAGTAGATGTGTCTCAAGTTGGGATTTTTGAGCAAATGTCATTTTGCACACTTCGCATGAATGTGGTTTTTCACCCGCGTGGATGAGAAGGTGTGATCCGAGATTAGATTTTCGAGCAAATGTTTTTCTGCACACTTCACATGAATATGGTTTTTCACCTGTGTGGACAAGAAGATGTCTTCTAAGGCTAGATTTTTCAGCAAATGTTTTTTTGCACAATTCGCATGAATGTGATTGTTTACCTTTGTGAATGAGGAGATGTGTTTTAAGAGTAGATTTTTTAGCAAACGTCATTTTGCACACTTGTATTTTTTCACCCATATCGATAAGATGTGGTTGTTGTTTTAGTTAATTGTTTGCTGCAAATATCAAATTTCAAGTGAACAAATGGGAATATGGCTTTTTAGATAACTCGTCACAAAAAAAATCCTGTTGTATAAATTTTTTCACCATTAGGAGAAGCCTTAAATGTTTTCTTTAAATTCCATGTTTCACAAACAATGTTTTTTTCTTTTCTGGTTGCAAGGATATGTCTCGGCAGATGTTTCTTCTTAGAAAATGATATCTTGCGTGAGATAGCGGCTTGGCACTGTGTTTCCAAAAAGTGCCAAATGACTTGATGCGTTATGCGCGTGGGTCGTTTTATCCCACTGGTACTATATTTTCAACAGAGACGAAGGTTGTAGCCATGTCAACCACAAAGCAAATCGTATGGGAACGGGAAGTTCTGTTAGCTGAACATTTATAAGTTAGGTTATTACGATACAAATTGATAATAAATCAAGATTGTTCGATTTTGTTGTGAACTTCGGTCTTCGAACGATCTAAAAGCGATGTAAATAAAACATCACGGTTCTGATCAAATGCACAATTATAGTTAATAAATTCTAGAGTTGTGGTATAGTGGTTAACAAATATAATTTGTTGCGTGCAGGAACGTCACAGGCTGTCGCTGAGTTTTGGTTGGTATTGGTTAATTAACGTCAAACTAGTTTTTTTTTCTTGTCAATTAACGTCGCACTAGAGCTGCACAGTGGGCTATTGGCGACGGTTCGGTTCAATCTCGAAGGTTTGGTTTGGTTTGGTTTTGTTAATTAACGTCGCACTAGAGCTGCACAGCGGGCTATTGGCGACGGTTCGGGGTCAATCTCGAAGGAAAGACCCGGGAACACATACACATTCACACACACATTCATACATGCACCTCGTTATTTTAGAACCATGGTCAGATGACGATCAATCTCGAAGGAAAGACCCGGAAACGCTTACACATTCACACACACACATTCATACATGCACCTCGTTATTTTAGAACCATGGTCAGATGACAAGAAACACCTGAACTGGCACCCAACGCCTTCAATAGACATCGTGACTTTGGACCCCGATCAGATTTATCGTGCACCAGTCCCGTATACACGCCTTCGTTGGCGACGGTTAGGGGACTACCTTGAAGGAAAGACCCGGGAACACATACACATTCATACACGCACCCGTTATTTTAGAACCAAGGTCAGATAACGAGGTTTGGTTTGGTTCATTAACGTCGCACTAGAGCTGAACAGTGATCTATTGACGACGGTTCGGGGTCTATATTGAAGGAAAGACCCGGGAACACATACACATTCATACAGGCACCACGTTATTTTAGAACCATGGTCAGATGATAAGGAAACACCTGCCTGGCACCCAAAATCTGCAATAGACGTCCGGACTTTGGATCCCGGTTAGATGTATCGTGCACCAGTCCCGTATACCCGCCGACCGCCGTTAATATTTGTGGATATTCTGGACGACTTTTCTAGTATTTTGTAGCGAAGCTGACAACCCTGCGATTTCTACATTTTTACTTTTCTTTGTCGTGTACATCGCCTAGGATCGAACCAGGAATCTTCGGATTACTAGTTGACGCCTTTAACCACTCGGCCACGAATGCTTCAAGCTGTCGCACAGAGCCACGAGGAAAAGTTAATGGCAAAAACATTGAGAAATCCCGTTGCCTTTCGCTATGTTTGCTTGTTGTTTGGTTTGTTTTTGTGCATGTCGCACTGAGCTGCAGAGTGGGCTATAGGCGACGGTTCGGGGCCTATCTCGAAGGAAAGACAAGGGAACGATGCCTTGTATTTTTGAACCATGGTCAGATGACGAGGACAACACCTGAGCTGACACCCAACGCCTTCAATAGATGTCGGGACTTTGAACCCCGATCAGATTTATCGTGCACTAGTTCCGTATACACGCCGATATTTTTTTTGTGGATGTTCTGGACAAGTTTTCTAGTATTTTGTAGCGAAGCGCTAGCAATCCTCCGATTTCAAGAGTACTAATTTACACTTTTCTTTGTCAAGTCCGTCCCACAGGATCGAATCAGGAATCCTCTGATTCCAAGCTGACGCCTTTATCCACCAATAAAAATTTTGACCACCTAAATAATAATTTTTGCATATTTATATTTACGCTTTGTTTTTCGTTATTTGTAGGAAAGGATACCAACTTAAAATAGGTACGAGTAGTCCAGGTCAATTACTAACCCATTCCCCTTTTTACCTTTTATTTGAAAGGTAACCGTTACCTTTCAACGCCAACTACCTACGGCCTGTTACAAAGAATCCAATGAACATTCTTATTAGCCATCAGTGGTGGCCCGTGGACTAAAAGCAGAAATCATGTCACCCCCCCCCCCCTCCCATCCTATTTTCCACAACGTACATGAACGGAAATTCTTTAATATTTATTTCTAAAATCAAAGTTTCCTTTAAGTTTTTACAAAATGTTAACATGTGGAAAAAAATAGAAAACACTAGCAGAGTGTTTTCCATTCCTGAATTGTGCATTTCACAATTCAGGAGTGTTTTCAGAGTGTTTTCCATTCATTTGCAACACCCAAGGATAGTAGAGACTATATGTAAAAGGTGTGCTGGTTCTCGCTCTTGCTGATGGAGGGCGTGGAAAAGGATTCTTTTGACGTCATAGTGACGCTTTCCTCCGCCTTCAACTGTCTGTGGACGTGTCTAATGCTCTCGACAGTCGTTTTAAGAGTTATTGTCGCTATTGTCAAGGAGTACTTAATTTAACAAGAATTCTTGTTGTTAACTAATCATGAATTTATTTAAAAGAAAACAGTTAAAATTTCCTTAAAAAAAACAATTTCAATCGATTTCCAGCGTTTCGTTATTAAAATATTCAGAAACCATTTGAACCAATGGTTCTTGACGTGCTGCCATCTATTCGTTTTTTTGTGAACTATTTAAAAGTGATAATCGTTAATTTTATTTAGAATTCGCTAAATTTTAAGAGTTTAAATTATATTTTAAGGATTGTATTTAGTATGTAAAAAGTGCAAAAAAGCTGCTTAATAAATTAAGCGTATTAAAATAATATTAGGTACCACGAGAGCATGTCCATTAATTTTAAAAAAGTAAAATGAGTTTAGGAACCATCAGGTCAATGCATTTGTATTGGACATATTAAATGAGTTACAATTACAATCAAGTAAAATACGGGGACATAACAAAACAAGGACGGATTAGTAGTGAAGTTACCTGAACACAATTATTTACAGATATTTACATTATTTTGCTAATTAAAAATTAAATCACCAGTTGTTACCCAACCGGGGATCGAACCTAAGTAGCAATGCTTGAAACATACAGCCAATGAGAATGATCAAAAACTCATAGTAAGGCGGAGCTAAAATGACGTCAAAAAAATACTTACCACTTTCCTTGCCCCTTTCAAAAAGCGAAACACGAGCACACCTTATATATATATATGGTCTTCACTATCCTTGACTAACACCGACTGAAAAACAAGGTCATGTCTCAGTTTTGTGACGTCATCACTAGGCAAGATTTCTCCTTCAAAATCCAGTTTGGGGGCCATTAACCTTAGCCATTAACGCCTAGGCAGCTCCTAACTAATGCGCATGCGCGTACATTGCTCAGACCGGGACAAGCGAGGCCGCCATCTTTGGTTTCAGAGCTGCCTAGGATGATTCTGCGGAACGGAGCTCCGCCATTTTTGTTTGTAGAATGTGGGCGGGTCGAAAAAACATTTTTTTCGATATCGTTATTCTAATAGTGCGGAAAGAGTGACCAGTGTGGTCAATAAACAGGCTGTAAAATATTTTTTTGATCGGATAATATCTTCTGCCTCCTCATCGCACTTGAAATTTCAAAATTGGGGTGAAAAATGGCTTTTTTCGCTTATTATAGGAAAAATAATATTTTCCGAAATAGTTATCCTAATTGCACGGAAAGGGTGTCTAATATGATCAATAAACACGCTGTAAAATATTTTTTCGATCAGATAATATCTTCTGCCTCCACATCGCACTTGAATTACCGCTATTTTTGTTAAAAAGTGCACTTTTTCATGTGATAAAAAATACTGTTCGAATACTATTTAATAGATGCATTTACACAAATACACTTACAGATGACTAGATTACAGATGTTTGAATTCATTCTTATGGTTGAATTCATTGGAAGATCCAGTGAGGAGGGACACAAGGGCCCGTGCCCCCCCCCCTCTCCAGACAGGCCCACTTCTTTTTTTCCTTATGTAATCGTGGAAGATTTCGATTTATGTAACAGATGTTGTGTGATTATTTCAAAGGAGAGGGGGATCACTGCATGATATATTGATTTAGTGGTTGTTGTCCAAAGGTTGTTAATGCTTGACTTTCTGATTTTGTAGGCAAAAACTGTGCTAAGTTTTTTACCTACATTAAATCTTCCACGATTACAGAAAGAAAAAAATATTTACAGATGACTAGATTACAGATATTTGAATTCATCCTTATGGTCAAATTCATTGACGGATCCAGTGAGAGAGGACAGGGGCCCGTGCACCCCCCCTCCCAGACAGGTCCATTTCTCTTTTTCCTTATGTAA
Organism: Troglohyphantes excavatus; assembly: GCA_963932185.1. Lineage (NCBI taxonomy): Eukaryota > Metazoa > Arthropoda > Arachnida > Araneae > Linyphiidae > Troglohyphantes > Troglohyphantes excavatus. The sequence goes on from OZ010671.1 coordinate 5,646,800, forward strand.
TCGTGGAAAATTTAAATGTAGGTAAAAAACTTAGCAAGGTTTTTGTCTACAAAATCAGAAAGCCAAGCATTAACAATCTTTGGGCAACAACCACTAAATCAATTTGGTGTGCAGTGATCTCCCTCTCCTTTGAAATGATCATACATCTTTACATAAATCATATCACTGATTGTGATCAGAACGTTGTTCTAATGAATTCGTCTCTATTGTCAGCCCCAAATAAACCTTAGAAGATGCCTATGTTACTAACTTCGCATAACGTTCAACTGCCTGTACGTGAGATGGGAAGTGAACTATAAGTCCCATTTCGAGTTAGTTTTATCTCTCACAATGGACCAAAATATGTCAGTGGATATATCATGGAGCATTGGAAGAGAAACCTAGGACACTATCGCATTCACGCTGTAAGACACAGCGAACAGAGCACTACGATTATATGTCAGTTCTCCACACACATAGTTAAGTTTGTTATAAGAGTTTACACATCAACATGGATCGACATAACGTCTACACGTTCCTAAAACATGGTTATAAGCCTGTTTGGATAGCTATCTCTAGATCAAAATATATTAGTCAAAACTAAAAAATTTCGTTGATGCAGCAATTTATCGCCACCCATACTCCGCGCATCCTTAGAACCTTTTGCTGATAATGCTGATGGACAGAAAATCGTACATTAGAAAGTTTGTTGCAGGGCTCATAATTAAGGTAAGAGTGTCACCTTCCAAAACTGATGTAGAGAGGGGTGTGCGTTCATTTCTCCCAGCAAAGCTGAACTTTGAAACTGATAACTGTACTGAAATGATTAACTAGTCATCTACCACTGTTCCTCCTCGTCCAATGTTCCGTTCACTGACATATTCTGGTTCATTTGGAGAGATAAAAACAACCCGAAATGGGACTTATATATAATCTTACACACGGGTTGTTGAACGATGTGTAAAGTTAGTAACAGTAACAGAAGCATCTGCTAAGGTTTATGTGGGGCTGACAATAGAGATGAATTCATTAGAACAACGTTCTTATCAAAATCACTGATATAAGTTATGTAAAGATTTTGTGTTATTATTTCAAAGGAGTTGGAGATCACTGCACGATATATTGATTTAGTGGTTGTTGTACAAAGGTTGTTAATGCTTGACTACCTGATTTTGTAGACAAAAACTGTAAAATAAAGAGGGGGGGGGCACGGGCCCCTATGTCCCCCCTCACTGTATCCGCCAATGAATTCAACCATAAGAATGAATTCAAACATCTGTAATCTAGTCATCTGTAAGTGTATTTGTATAAATGCATCTATTAAATAGTATTCGAACCGTATTTTTATCACTTGAAAAAGTGCACTTTTTAACAAAAATAGTGGTAATTCAAGTGCGACGTGGAGGCAGAAGATATTATCTGATCGAAAAAATATTTTACATCGTGTTTATTGACCACACTGGTCACCCTTTCCGCACTATTAGAATAACGATATCGAAAAAAATGTTTTTTCGACCCGCCCTATTGCACAGCTACTGAGTAAACAACAATAATATTCGCTGGGAATCATGCACATTGCTGTTGGTAAGTTATATTACTGTGATTGCTTTTTATTTTATATACACTGTTAAAATTATAATGATAGTCCTCTGAATCTGAGAATATTAAAAGCATGGGGTAGCACTTGACGGATTGTATAATAATGAGAAATGGACAAGCGTTCATTTTTAAGGAATTATTTGATTGAGTTTTAGAGCATGTTCGTAATAATATTATTACTAATCAGCATGGTTATTATAATAAATTTTATTAAGAGTGGTGTCAGTTTAATGATATATTGTTCTTTAACACTGGTGTATCCAGGCGATTCAGACATATACATTGTTAGATGAACATCTTTGAAAAGGGTCCTATTAAAATGTTCATATCTCAGAAAGCCAGTAGTGGCGCTAGGAATTGCCCGACGGGGGGGCTAGTCTTCCCCGACAGGGGGGCTAATATCCCCGACGTAAAATACACGTATAAAATTTTCCTAAATAACATGTCCAGGATAAATATTGCGTAACTAAATGATTATAACTAAATGCTTGTAATATTTAATGGGTTATTACTAAAGAATTGCAGAGTTTCAAATATTCTGGACTGCAATCAACAAGTATCGTTTTTATGTTGGAATAATTACTATTTAACTCGTTTACAGTTTTCGCAAACCTAAAGTATAGTGGGGAAAAGATAAGTAAAAAAAAATGTACAAATCATACCGCTCTGTCATTTAATTTAGTGGATTTTTTTTTATTTAAAAACAATGATAAAACATTTATATTTATAAAAGGCACCGGAAATGAGCGATGAGTTATTTCTTATGAAATTCTTTTCATAACATTGAGCTGTAGGTCAATCATGGTTGAAGATGAAAAAGTTTTTTAAAAAATTTTAAGCATTCGTTTATTTCTTCCACGACCTTTTCCAAACAATATATTTACGACTGAGATAACAAATTTAAAAGTCCACAAAAAAATAGGAAGCGCGACATATTTTTTAAAGAAATATTTTAATTTTTCGAAGACATTTTGGATTTGTACTATTTTTGAAAAAATTATATTAAAAAGATTTTTTTTAATACTTAACTTTCTGTGTATCTTAAAATCAATCCAATCTGTTATCCATGTTATCTTTCACCATGATATCGTTTGAAGCGATTTCGTTCAATTTTAGAAGTAATCTAAATTTTCTATAAATTTTAATGTCGTATGAAACAGTGAACATATAAAATTAAATGTTTGTTACATAAGAAAGAATGTCGTTTTTAATTTTTTAGTCAGCCTGAAAAATTAAAGCTGAATTGACAATGGAATCGCCTGTGTCTAATACATAAAAATCTCATATTTTGACTTTTGTTTAACCTAATAATAATTTAGGAAATATATATTTGTTAAAAATTCAAATTTCTTTAATCAATTCAATCTTATATTTTCATTTTACTTACACTAACATGTTTAAATTACCTAGTAGGACTAATTAAAAATTTAATGGATTTAACGACTGTCCATTCAATGGAAAACTATTTCTGACTACCTAATTGAACCATGATTGTCCTTTAAAATAGGATCTGATTTCTTCTGAACTGATTTTTTTAGAACAAATATTTCTCAATATATTAATTTTAACGATCCCACATGAAAAACTTATTCCATATTGATATTTTATTATTAAATTACAAATAAATTTAAATTTCACAAAATGTACAGTAATAAAAATTGTAATAAAAATAAAGGTATTTTTTAAACTTCATATAAAAAAATGTATTGTTAGAAAAAAGTACCATACTAAATAAATTAAATAGGCAATATAAAAATTGCAATAGTTCTTCGAAATCCAGAAAACATAAAAATCAACAAACGATAGGACTCCGTTCTTAACAAAATAAATAAAATATTATTAAATTGTCATGTACAAATAATTTTTAAAAAAATCACAATAATTTTTAAGACATTTCACCTTATACGAATTGCATCAAAGTTTGACGGTACTATAGTTCCCAAATCCACTATATGATAATAGATCCTCGCAGATCGGACACTCACTAATCTCAATGCATTGCCTACTTTACTGCATTTTTACTCTTTTAAAAATTAAAAACAGCAAACTTTATCAAGTTTTTTAAACTTTTCATAAAGAACGGAACTCAGACTGTTCTACTGCTTCGTACAATACAAGTGATCGGTTCGTTTACTGGACCTCCTTTTTCTTAGAAACCTTAAATAGTAGTGTACCAACACCAGTCCTCTCTGTGTCCTATCCTATGCAGATGCGTGACCCCCAAAATGTAAAGAGAGCTTGCCAGTTAAAAGCCAGCTAAAAGAACAAAAAAACTATAAAATGGAAAAGGGTGTTCTTGAATGAAAATATTTTGCCTTTAGTTCTTTTCCTTTGAATATGAAGATAACAAGTGACAGATGACATTTTTACCACCTTAATTGCCCTTTAGCGGCATTGCTCCCAATACCTCGGTGGCCGCCTCGGTTCAGCTTTAGGGGGCATACTCAGTTTAGTATGCCCCCTAAGGCAGAACTGGATCCGAGTCGAGATGGGCGTCTTGCCGTCCCTTTGTCAAGAAACACAAGGGGGTCGAGAAACATAGAAGAGGGACCAATGTTCTCACTCGATGAAACTGATTTTATCTTTTGGAGGCATCTGTCTGGTCTGGGAAATAAAGCGACTCTCAGACTGCCGTGGACGGCTAAATTGTTCTTCTATGGTCAAGTGATAATGGTTGCCTCGACAAAAAGTAAAATAAATTTTACGTTTGGAACTAGACTGCGCAAAATCCGATATATTTGTCCACATTCGTTAAAATGAAACTACATAAACATAAAACATGGTAAACTGAGACAGCAATTAAATGACTTGTTTTTTTTCTGTATTATTGAAGCAATCAATGTTGGATGAAATGTTTTTTTTTTTGCGTCATGCCAAATTTGTTTCGTAAAGACAATGTACAAAAAATAGTTCAAAACGGAGTTTGTTTCCTAATTTTTGACTTGCAGTTGTATAATAAAAAATCTGTTTTATTTTTTGTTTTTATAATAGGTACAATTTAAGGTAAGGCAGGTCCATTCTACATGAACAAGTAAAACGCGCGTGAGCTTCTCGTTGATTCGAGAACCCATACCGTATGAATTCTCGAATCACCGAGAAGCTCACGCGCGTTTTACTCGTTGACATAAAATGTAGAATTGTGTAAAATGGGCCTTAGGCTTTTTTTTTATGACCAGTAAAATGGATGAATCAATACACGTTTATTGAAATAATTTTACAGACGGTAATACCGGAGATACGTATTTTGCTCAGTATCCATGATCAATTGTACAAACGAGAGACGGTATTTTATAAGAGTAAAAATCTTTTTCTTTACATGTAATGTTTTTAAAATCGTATCTGTGTAAAGGGTGCATGCAGGGCGTGGGCGAAGTGAACTTTAACAAAAACATGAACATAACGAAAACTTACGTAACGAAATCATAAGCCTTGAACAGCGTTGGCGTAATTGCATTATCATCTAACTCATACTCGTCTGAGAGCATGCAGAGTTTTTATCGGAACCCAAAAAGTGCTTGAGTTGAGTTTGACGTTACATGCCTTAAACACCGCGGTCGTTTTGAGAGAGACACTTCCTACCTAATTTTTTGTAACTATTTTTTTTTGTTTGTTTGTTGAAATTACTGTATAAAAAGGTTAATAAAAGTTCCTAAACGTAAAAATATCGACAGGATCAAAATTACGATGAGATGTCAAGCCCGACAAACCAATATTGAAATAAAACGCCACAACCCCCCAAAAGTTCTTAAATTTACTGACTATTACTTTTCAATTAACTGCGTTAAATACCCTTACGTTACATCCAGCCCTCCCAGCAAGCTCATACACGGAGAATATAGTATCTTGGTCGGGAAAAGGGCGAATTTGACAACCATCCGTTCAGTGGCGGCCCGTGGTCTAAAATGTTAGTGCAGCCGAAATCATGTGAATCCCCCCCCCCCCCTCCCTATTTTCCAAAAACCTTACATGAACGGAAATTTTTTATTATTCACTACTCAAATCTAGTTTCCTTTCAATTTTTAAGAAATGATAACATTCGAAAAAACTAGAAAACACTTACTTATTTTTTGAAAATTAAAGCAATCCTGCTTTCTTTTAAACATGCGAATCGGTCAATTTTAATATTAACTTACATAACGAACAGCAGGACCATGTCCTGAAACAACAGCACACAGTAAATGTATCACGAAAACCATTTCCGTTTGGATATAATCCCGTAAGTTCTCGTTTCACCCATTAGCCAATCAGCATATCGAACCTCAAGTGCAGCTAAAACAAGAAAACTCATTTCGGCTGTACCTTCTCACAAATGCATTGCATTAGCATGGAGGGAATCTCCATACTACGTAGTGGTTGCCATGGCAACGATGCAGCCGATTTCGAATTTCGCTTTTTGGCTGCAGTTTGATTGAATGGAGTTTTTTCCCCTCCTGAATTGTGCCTTACGGTAACATGCGTGCTATTTATCGGAGATTTTGTTTACTACCGTAGAAATTTCATTTTCAATTCTAATCTTCATTTAAGAAAATTAGTAAAATATCTGATTTTAGTTTTAAAATACACTAATGAATTTAGGTGCAGCTCGGCTGTACTTGCTGTAGTGGGCGAGCCGCCACTGCATCCGTTTACTAAATCGTTACACACATGCTGAGGATTGAACTCGCGCCCATCGGATGCTTGTCCGAGCCCCTATTATTCGGACATAAAAGTCGGGATTTCAATGAACTGTAACATTGTTGGAATTCTGCCTGTCGAGATGACACAGATCCATTTTATTAAAAAAAATTATTTAATGTTTCACAAAAACTTGTTTTTAACAATTAAATTAACACTTCTTCCCCGACGAACTTCATAATTCTGCCCGACAGGGGGGGCTTGGCTTGCCCGACGGGGGGGGCTACAGCCCCCCCCCCCCAGCACCCCCAGTGGCGCCACCTCTGCAGAAAGCCCTTTCTTATTTCATGCAAAAATGAAACACATAAGTTCTTCCATCACGTTCATGTATTCCTTCTTGCATTTCTCTTGAGTTTTCCCACCATTAATTTCTGCATATCCTACTGTATTCAACCCTGCTGGTGCTCAATTGTAAATCCATTTCGTATGCCCTTTAATAGGCTAAGTTGGCTTGTTTTCAATATAAAGTGCCTGGCCTAAAACATCTCGTTTTGTTTCAAATTCTGGAAATTACGCAGGTATGTATTATAAAGTTACAAGCTTCTAATCGTTTCTTAAGTGTCGAGAATTAATTATGTGGGAACAACCAATATAAGCAGTGGTGGCGGCAACTTGTGGGGCTTACTTCTGAACTTTTTTCGGATGTTGCCCTATACTTTTTTAGTATTGCACTTTTCCAAATTAACAAATAAGTAAATTATTTTACAGATTAGCCAAAACAAGAAAAAGTTTGACTCAAACCCTCTTCCCTCTCATTACTACAGATGATGGATGCAAACACCCTGACATTTGTACCATGTGGAAGAAAGGGTGTGTGTGGGGGAGTCGTCCGCTACTGCAGTATATGAATCAACATAACTCCATGTGAAATCATCCTATGAGGATAAATGGCTAACCAACATGTAGAGGAAGGTAGACGGCGTCGATCAAACCGATTATTAGAACATTCCGACCTATGTTCTGAGTGGGGATAATGTTTCCCTTTACTGCAGTGTATGATTGCGTCCACGAGGATTCGTGCTATTTGAATAAATAACCTCCCATCGTGTAGCGAAAAGTGAGACACGTCGACCAAGTCATTTGTTAACCTATCCTCCCCTTTGTACTGCGTAAGGAGAAATGTCCTGATTGGCTTTTATACTCAAAATACATGTAGGAATAGAGAATGCACAGCATTTTTCAATGTTCAGTTGTTCGTATTTTTTCCACATGAACACAATATGTCAAGGAAGCTTTGTGAAACGCATAAAAAGATGCATTTCTAAACCTTTATATGTTTATTATTTATGTCGATGTTTTAATACTTTTTTTAATTAAAAAAATATGTTTATGTTTTTAAATTAACTTTACATTTTTTATGATCAATTACTAATTTGTATTTTTTTTTTATAGCTCACTCTGTGCTGACCTGTCACCACTTTCTGTGTATTTTCCAAGAAACTCGTTAAGTTCAGTTGCAGAAATTTAGTTAAAGAATTTGACATGACTAAATAATGTTTGTGTTTGCTTGATCAATTACATGGACAATCGTGACATGATCAATTGTTTAATTGACATGAAACATAAATGTTTTTTTAGTTTAAAAAAAAGTCATTGAAGATTACATGGTTAGAAAGCATGACTGAACTTTGGAATAAAAATGAATAGATACAAGAAAATATAATACTATTGAAAGAAGGTCGCTTATGTGCATTTATCTTGAGAGAGTATTCAAAATTAGAGGTCATTAGTCGTATTTTGCACCTAAAAAATTCTGTTTTAACAACTAATTTTACACGTAGTCATCATTTTAGACACCTAACTTTTCATAAAAATCTCGGTTTGACAACCGTATTTCTACACTCCCCGTCGTCATTTTTTTTTTATGTTTAATTTTTCAAAAATGCTGGTTTGCTTTTTTAAATCGTTATCTTATTTTTCTTTTCCTTAGTATTAGCATTGTAATCGCTTGTTGAACTTAATGGTAGTAGTTTGGATTTTTAGTTTTTGATAAAATATTTGAAAATTGGTTAAGTCGATTAACCTGTGTTTGATATCCTCCATTGCTAATGAAAATAAGCATTTAAAGGTTGATACAGAGAATAAAAATTAAGTAGGTGATGAAACGGGAAAAAAAAAGTTTTAATAATAAAAATTGATTTTTAATAATTGCAACTGTTATCTCCTAATTTTGCTTGAGAATCAGGAATAATCATTAACAGTGAACATGCATTTTATGTTTGATTTTATACATCTATATTGTGAAAATAAAATACCAGTTAAAATGTATGTATGTTGTTGTCTTTTTTTTAGTGACTATATTTACGAACCTATATAGATATCCCATTCATGAGTGTGCTGGCGTTTTTATAAAATTAACCTGTGAATTTTGTGATTTCTAAAAGTTTTCTGAACATTTGAAATGTATTGTTATATAGCCCAACTTAAAAAAATCTTTAACTGTTAATTTATGCTAGTTTTCTTTTGCAAATATGTTGGACTTGTAATTTTAATTATATTGTCGATTACATGAGGTTATTTTGATTGGGGAAGACATTGCACTAAGAAATATATAGTATTTTCCTTATTTTATTATAAGTATATGTGTTTGAAAATCTCAGTGCTATAGCAAATATGCTTAAGGTAAGTGCACTTAAACCTGACAGTTTAAGAAATAATTTTCAATAAAATTTATTTTTAACTCAATAATGTCAGTCTGGCTGTAGTCAGTGGTTTTTAAATTTTTAAACAATTGTTATAATACCAGAAATTGTCATAAAAGCTATTCCCAAGCAAACATTAATTGTTAATAAACTATCTTTGATAACTCTTGAAGTGCTTCTAAAGCTGATACTTTATGCACCTTACCCCTGACACCCATATAATATATTTTTTAAACAAGCTCAAAATATATTATTAAAAACCGTAGAGGAAATATAAATGAAACATCAATGCTATAATATGTAAAACTGTGAAGAAAAAAAACAGGATTGAATATTTAGGACATTTAAAAACACTTAACATAGAAGTTATTGTATTGAAAACAATACATGGCTTATTTTGATATGTTACAGTAGAAAATTTCCAAATACTTTTAAAAGATAAAACTAATAGTGAGTTAGGCTAAATAAACTATTTATGCCATAATTATTATCATGTTGTAGAGTTAAGGAAAGAATATTAATATTATTTGGGAGATTAAGAGCAGGTCAGCATCTTTACAAATGATTTAAAAATATGTGGACTGTTAATTCTGAGAATAAATACAAAAAATAACAAAGCGATTTAACAAAAATATCAGAATGGGGTATGTCTTTAATTGGAGATTTAATAACAGTAAATTTCAAATTTTGCACATGGGTATTAAAAATGGAAAGGCTGCCTACGTTTTACAATTAAGAGGCAAAATAGTGAGTGATCTGGGGGTGTTAGTAAATGAGGATTTTAAAATGGGTCATCAATGTACAGTGTCTAGCAAGAAAACTAATAGAATGTTGGAATACATAGGAAAAGTGTTTCATCAAAATCTAAGGATATAATCTTGCCATTGAATATAGGTATGGTAAAGTCTCATCTTGAGTTTGCTGTACAGTTTGGGTCACCATACTTTAAAAAGACAATTTTGCCACATGGCTACCAAAATGATCCAAGGGTGTTTTTAGGCATAGATTGTTTAAGAAATTTGAATATATTTGCCCTGAAAGAGAGAAGGGTTAGTGCAGATTTGATTCAACTGTTCAAATTTTGAACAGGGGGATGTGGAGGATAAAGATTTTAATATGAGTGATAGAACGAGAGGTCATGGGTGTAAATTCAATAAATCACATTGAAAAACATCTCAGTATAACCTATTATAAAAACATCTAAATTATTTTATTTCCTAATTTTAAGTCAATTAAGTAAAAGGTGTCAGCTTTATGAGCAGTGTCAGAGGAGTTAAATAACTATAATTAAATATTTATATATATTTGATTACATATTTATTAATATGAACTCACCACATGTAAAAACTTTATTTTATCACACTTTATTTGGGAGGGGTTCAGATCCTGATACTAATTAAAACTTCTTACTAAAAAATAATAATAAAAAATAGGTATTGAAACTGGAAAGGTATAACTAACATTGTAGGAAAACGACGAAATAATCATATAAATGCCATGTGTAATTTATTTAATAAAGAACTAGAGTATACATGTACATTTCGATTGAAGATTCACTATAATATACGGTGTGCGTTAATTGTAACGCAAGTCTTCAAATTAATCGTGGTGTAGAAGTTTGGAGATTTATACGTGCCAGCTTGGACTGTGTGGATTGACTCTTGGACTAACTGTGATTCAAAATTATGAGATAATGTTTTTGTGATTTTTTTACCTCGTCATCTGACCATGGTTCAAAAATACAAGACAGTGTTCCCGGGACTTTCCTTCGAGATAGACCCGGAACCGTCACCAATAGTCCACTGTGCAGCTCTATTGCGACATTAATATAAAACCAATCAACAAATTTCACAAGTATTTTAATTTTATGAAATATTTCTGAAATTTGTACAATATGTTAAACATTTTTCGTTTCTAAAATTTTGTAAATATTTTTACTTTTCAATAAATAATATATAAACCGTTAGAATTTTTATTTTATTTGTAACCGTAAATAACACAGCAGGCTTTGACTGAATGTGACCATTAATGGCCGCCCATACTCGTACTCTGCCTTTCACAACCATGAGATTGTTTACCATAGCAACGCGCATGCGTTGTGGTTAGGAGCTGCCTAGGCGTTAACTTAACCCCTCAGTTTCTTTGCTTGCCCTTTGGTTCCTAACTTGTGATCCGCGAACCACTAGTGGTCTGCGACAGGGTCTAAAGTGGTCCGTAAATTCTTTTTTTAAATCAAATGTTGCTTTTAAAAAAAAAATCAGACTTGGCTGGAAAATGTATTCTTTTTATGCCAAAAAATTAAATGGGAAATCCAAAGTTTGTTATAAATGAATACAATTTTATGCATTAAAACCATATATTTTGCATTTTCGTATGTTTGTATTGGTTCTTGCTGATGTGTGAATGTACCAAAATATTTTACAATTTAAAATTGTGTTTTCGCAAAAAAAAAAAAAAAAAAAAAAAAAATTGAAATCCTTTTACTTGCATCTTTGTTTCCTTTATTTAATATATGATTTGTATAAGTGTAATTTCATTTGTATTTGTCGTTCGAATTTTTTTTAATGTTAACCGGAAATGGTGGTCCGCGCTTATTCTAACCTTCAAGTGGGTGGTCTTTGCTTATTCTAACCTTCAAGTGGGTGGTCCGCGCTTATTTTAACCTTCAAGTGGGTGGTCCGCGGCTACCTGAAGGTTGAGAACCACTGGCATAGATGAATATAATTTTTTTTCTTCTGAAAAATAACTGTTACGTTTCCGAAACAATATACTTACATTACTGGCAATTTTTCACATTTTGTTGCTTGTTTTTCCTTTTAATTTATTATTTAATTTGTTTTTCAGGAATAGTACTTCCATAATGAATGCATTTTATTTGAAGTTAATATCAATTTTAAAACACTCTCAGAACTGTAGCCTACTTCATATTGTTAATTAAGAACACCAACAAAAAAATCTATACTATTTATTGACTTAAGTGTTTTCAACCGCAAATGAGCGTGATCGAGCACTTTAAAAAAAATCTTATAATCTTTAAAAGTAATTTTTGTAGACAATATGGTTATTATAACTTATGGCTTTTTTATATATATTTTAGGTAATATTAAACAGTTCTCACAAGTATTGATTTGTCGCACCCATATTCCAATGAAGTGTCCGTTCTGAGGACTAATTTTATTGTAATCCTACAAGTTGGGCGATATCTAATCTTCCCTAACTTTTATTTGTTAATAATATTAATTTTCTTCAAGCATACATTTTTCCAACTAGGGTTTTTTAGAAGTTGAAATTCCCAACTTTTAGGGTTTCCAGATTTTTGAGGGGGTCGGTGCAGGGGGTTGTGCAGTTTTGTGTATACAATTAGATAACAAAAATTTTACTTAACAAAAAAAATATATATATCTTATTTGGCACTTTCTACACTGACGCTATTTCCGCGAGTTGCATTGTCGTCCTCTATGATTGGTGCATTCAAACTACTTGGTTTGTATGGACCAATCGCAGTAATCTGCAACAGCTAATGAGCGTAAAAATCGTTTGTGTAGAATGGGGACATTATTAACGCTCGTTAGCTTTTGAAGATGGCACTGTGATTGGGGAATACAAACCATGTTGTTTGCATATACACTTTCTGCATCTAACGCGCGTAAATAACATCTGTTTCGTTCCTTGGTTATTTCTTTAATGTCACATAATGTGTTTTAAAAAAACAGCTTTTTTTATAGCTCTGTCTTACATATAAAGAGTGGCATTTTCAGTGAAATTTTTTTAACAATTAAGTGACAATTATTTTTTTTCTAAGCATTTATGGTAAAATCCAACTTCATCATGTGTTTCTGCTAAGTAGAACGATTTTGCATAAATTAAATTAATAAATTTGCAATAAAATTAAAAAAAAAAATTAAAATATTGTATGTAGTTATTTTAGTCTAATTGGGATATGCGATAGTAAGGGTTTTTCTGAAGTTGAACGAACACAGGTTTCCGTCGACATTTCTAAAAGGCACTTAGATAAGGGGAACGGGAGGGGGTCGGGGGGTCCAAATCCCCATTATAAGTCAAATAAAAAAATAATTAAAAATCGAATTACTGTAAAAATCATAAAAATAGAGATATTAGGTTTAATTTGAAAAAAAGATAACAAAGGGAAAAGATCGTCAAACGTTGTCGTAAAAACAAGATGCTCCAAAACATGCTATGGATACCATATGGTGGTATGGCTCTTCGAGCCAAGACCACATAATTTCGTTAATCTTAAAATACTTCATTATAAGTTGCCAGTTTATTCTAAAACAAAACCATCTCTCATGTTTTCAATAATGGTTTGTAATTTATTGTTATAGTTGTACCGCGAAAACTTCTGCTCTTTGATTATTATTTAAATTTCTCGAAAAACAAGCGAGCGATTTTTTTTCTTACTTTTTGTACGAATCAACCCAGGACGCAGACCAGTCGGCTCGTATCGCCCATTTTATTTTTATTTAATTATAAAAATAGATCAGACACCATTTCTTTCATCAAATGTCTATATGAAACTTATTACATTCAAATGTAGTATTGCGTAATCTATAAGCGCCGAACGTCTGAGCAGTTTTGGCTTGTTTTATTATCTAGTTTTATTTAGAGCAGGTATCAAATTTTAAGGGGAGTATAAATCTTGTGAATATTACATGACGACTTTTTTCCATGATGTTTAGATTGACTTGAAAAAATGTCATTATTATTTTTATTTCACATTTGGTGGACAGTATAATGTTACTTTCTCTTTTCGGAAATAGTAATTACTTTGTGAGATGTTGTCTTGGCACTCGCAGAGTGGCGCTGGTATAGAGCGGAAGTGACGGAAGGGTAGAGCGGAATGCGGAGAGAGAAGGTGTTTTGGTTTTGGCGGTTTTAAAGAAAAGAAAACGGAAGGACCGAAGGAGAATGTCGGGTGTTCGGAATAGTCCGGTGATTTCAGCACTGGTGTCCGGTGATTTCAAGACTGGCGTCCGGTGATTTCAGGACTGGTGTCCGGGGATTTCAAGACTGGAGTCCGGTGATTTCAGGACTGGTGTCCGGTGATTTCAGGACTGGTGTCCGGTGTTTTCAAGTGTCCGTGTCCGTTTATGAAGTGTCCGGTGTTATCAAGTGCCCGTGTCCGGTGTTATCAAGTGTCCGGTGTTGTTCTGAATTGTCCGGGGGTTTCAAGAGTATCAACGAACCAAGACTTTGCGCTGGGACAAAGTTTACAGTGGCGCAGTCGACAGGATTGTCTGGGATTGTCTGAGAAATACATACGGCATATTTCCAGAAAAGTAGGTCTTCAACGCTTTGAACCGGTGATATGAGGTGCTGCAACAATAATCAACGATAATAGATATGCCTTACTATTCTTAAAATACAGGGGGGGACAAACATATTTTTTTTTGTTTTGTTTTATTATGGTTGATGTAGTTTCGGTTTGATATATGGAAAATATATGGTTGATGTAGTTTAGGTTTGATATATGTAAAATATATGGTTGAGGTGTATTTTGAGGAGAAAAATAGTGGAAAAAAAATCCCTTAAGAAAAATTATGCTGTTATTTTACCAGCATTAAGTAATTTAGTATGCTGTATAATGTTACTGGTTTGTTCAAATATCTGACAATTGGCATATTATAATTCTTATTTTTATAAGTTAAAGGTATTTTGGCTAACTTTTATTATATAACTGTATTTGCTGTGTAATTAAGATGGCATTCTTCGGGAAAGCAAAGAGAGAGGATTTAATTGTGCTAGCCACGGAATTAGGTGAGAAAATTCCTACAGGTAGTAGGATGGTAGATTTAAAAAAAAATTATCACAGCTAGTGTTGAATTTGAGGAGGAATATGTAAAGAATATGTTGAGTAATATAATAGAAGATAGGATTAAGCAGGAGCAGCAGGGGAAGGAGGAAAAAGAGAAACAATTAGAGAGAGAACATGAACTTAAGCTTAAAGAATTAGAAATGCAGGGGCTCTCGGGTAAAGGCGGCACTGCTTTCGGTTCAGGAGACATTTCGGAAAGAAACAAATGTAATTTTATGGGATATTTAAATATAATGAAAGGTTCAATCTTGGACCCTCCCGAAAAACCAGAGGATTGGCCTTTTTATTTTCATCATATCGAAATTATGTTTAAATTGTACGAAGTTCCTGATCGCTTTCAGGGCAAAATTGTACTGTACAGCTTAAAAGAACGGGTAAGGGGTGTAAGTTCTATACTGGGGGAGGACGAATTTGATAATTATAGTCGTATCAAAGATACCATGTTAAAAAGGTTTAAAATCACCCCCCTACAACATAAAATTAATTTTGACAAATGTGGCAAACAATACGATGAATCTTATACTCAGTATGCAACAAAATCAGAGACTGCATTAGAACTATATTTAAAATCGAGGGATGTCACGACTTTCGAAAAATTAAAACAATTAATAATAGCGGATAAGATAAAAGATAGTCTACCTCAAAATGTGAAATCTCACGTTTACCTCAAAGAGACAGAATGTTGGTTAGCGGTTAGGGAATTAACACAAGAAATTGATAATTTTGTGATTGCAATGTCGAGGAACTATTGTAATCAAGGTTATAGAGGCAGAGGCAATTTTCTTGGGGAAGGTAGACAGAAGTATGAGACGCGGGAAGGTAAAAATGAAAACAGAAACTGGTCTAGTACACAGGTTGGAGGTGAAAACTACAAAGACAAATTTCATCCTGAGAAAAAACTCGTTCAATGTTACGCATGTAAGGAAGAGGGACATATAAAACGATTTTGCCCTAGGGTTAATAAGGTCCCGAAGCAGACAAGTGACATGGGAAATTCGGAATTGGAGGAAATGGGCATAAATACGGTTTGTGTAGATTTCTCCGGTATCGATCGGAATGGTTACTGCTTAGAGGATATACCTTTGGGGTTAACGGAGTCGGACCTTCCGAGGATGGATTTCGTGATCGATGGATCTTTGTTTCAAGGGGTTATAGATACGGGCGCACAGATAAGTGTGCTGAGAAAATCAGTGGTGCCAAGTAAATATTTAGAATCTGGGGGAAAATTATTCCTGCGTTCGGCATGTGGCACCCTGATTGAGGCTGCGATAATTTCCGTTCCTCTGAGCATTGGGACGGAGAAAGGTGGGGTTACACCTTACGTAAATGTTCAAGTAGCAGTTGTAGAGAGGTTAAGTGAGGATGCATTGATCACCCCCATAGTATTTAAACTACTAACAGAGCAAATGAGAAAGTATTTGGGGGAGGATAGATCGGAGGATATGGAGGCTGCAATCTTGGGAATGCAGGTAGAAACTGAAAATGTCACTGGGAAAGAAGCGAGTGAAGAACAAAATGATATGGAGGATTTACCTGACGATGAGCAGGCTGGGAAAAGCATCCCTATTGACATAGTGCAAAGCCAACAAGAACATGATAACATAGTGCAAAACCAACAAGATAGAGATAGTCATGAACGGGATATCGATCCACCGCTATCGCAAGCACAAAAATTTCGCAAAGACCAAGCAAATTGCGAATCATTAAAAAGGGCTTTTATGGAAGCAAGGAACAATAAGAATGGTTATTGGTTAGAATCGGGAATCCTTTACCACACTGGTAAGTTTAATGGGCAGAAATGCAGTCAATTGGTTATACCTCAGAGTAGAAGGGAAGACATTTTAAAATTGGCTCATGAAACTTTAACTGGAGGGCATATGGCGTCAAAGAAAACTGGAGAGCGCATTAGACTTTCTTTTTGGTGGGAGGGGTTGACAAAAAATGTCAAACGATTTTGCGAATCTTGTCATGATTGTCAACTTCGACGCCAAAAGAGGGTTCACGATAGGGCGCTAAACAAGTTTGAAGTTTGGACTTATGGGAAACCAATTTTACTTCATACTGATCATAATCCCCTTAAAATTTCTTACTGAGGGAATCCCGAAGAATGCTCGATTACAGAGATGGGCATTAGCCCTTGCAAGGTTTAATGTTCAAGTTGCCATAGACCAGGTGCTGTTAACACGGACGCTGATGCTCTGTCTCGTATCGAGTATGAGGATTAATGTACATGTTTATGTAGTAAATGTAAATTTTGTAACAAAGAAAAAAAAATTAATGTATGTGTTTATGTACTTTAGTAAATTAATATGTTTATTATTTTATTGATTTGTTTATATGTAATAATGGATATGTTTAATGTTTAATTGTAAGCTCATGCATGAGAAGCAATTATGGGACACAAACACCAATACACACTGAAGGTACTTTCTATAATTGGACATTGAAGTGTACGCGGACATAAAGCTGGAAATAGTTTCACTGCAGGACTATAGTAATGCAGTGGAAACTGGAGGGAAGGTGTGAGATGTTGTCTTGGCACTCGCAGAGTGGCGCTGGTATAGAGCGGAAGTGACGGAAGGGTAGAGCGGAATGCGGAGAGAGAAGGTGTTTTGGTTTTGGCGGTTTTAAAGAAAAGAAAACGGAAGGACCGAAGGAGAGTGTCGGGTGTTCGGAATAGTCCGGTGATTTCAGCACTGGTGTCCGGTGATTTCAGGACTGGTGTCCGGTGTTATCAAGTGTCTGGTGTTGTTCTGAATTGTCCGGGGGTTTCAAGAGTATCAACGAACCAAGACTTTGCGCTGGGACAAAGTTTACATACTTTAAATAAAATTATTTTTAAAAAAGTTTTTGTGGCATGAAATGTATTAAGAAAAAAATACAGCATAAATAAAAGTTACTTATAAGAATTAAAAAAAAATCTCAATGTATGACATTATAATTTCATATGAATATACAGTTTTACAGAATAGCAAAAGTTTGGTTGGCAAAAGTTTTTATATCACCAAAGCAAAAGTTTGAGCTTCAAAAAATCCTCTTCAAGAAATGTCATTTTTAAAAAAAAGAAAAATAATAGTCTCGAACTAAAAATCCTAATCCTGCATTTCCAAATTATATTCGTATAAAATTAAAAAGTCATACATTGAGATTTTTTTAAATCTCATAAACAACTTTTATTTAAGCAGTATTTTTTCTTATTACATTTCATGCCGCAATTTTTTTTAAAGTAATTATTGTTTCCAAAAAAAAAAAAAAAAAAAAGAAGTAGCATTTTACTCTCCACCAAATGTGAAATAAAAATAATAATGATATTTTTTTCAAAAGTTAATCTAAACATCGTGGAAAAAAGCCGTCATGTGACCTTCACAATTGATGCGATCTTCATACAGAGGTGATATGCCAGCCGCATACCATCTCCGTATGCCAGAGTAATATGGGATATTCTCACAAGGCATACGAGGCCTACGTATGCCGCATACACCTTTATTTTGTCTCGGAATCGTGCAAAAAATTAGCTGATATGTTTAAAGTATGTATTCCTGTTTTTAGTCAAATATTTTTTATTTATTGAAATTTACGTTGAAAATATCCAAAACTAACTAATTTTTTATTCAATTACATTTGCAAATTAGTTTTCTATCACTCAGACGTGCTACTTTCGCACGGAAACGCGGTTTACCCCTTTTTTTTAAAATTTTGGTTTTGACCATTCCATAGATTGATTCATATTCGTTTGAAAATTTTTATGGGGGTTATTAAAAAGTTATATTCAACTATTGTAAATACGAAGGGCACATAATGGAAAAGTTTACTATATTTAAGAAGGGTCGGGTTAACAGATTCCCGTTTAAAAATCTGTGTTCATAACTTTTTTCTGTTTTTTTTTTCTGCGGTACTGCATCTCGCGTTGTTTGTTAGGCAAGCATTTTTCCATTGTCTACCTTCACAGATTCTACAAATCAATGTCCTTTTTATAATAATATAATTTTTATTCGGTCATTTGATTTTTTTTACGAGCAACGCCATTTTACGTTATGATTTTGCCGCAATGCGCCGTTTTGATACGTCACGCAACCAATGAAATCTCCTCCTTCTTGTCACGACACAGTCATAATAAGTGATAAAAACAACCGGATAATAATGATTATTATTCGGTTATTTTTAATTTTATAATTAAGAAATATTTAAAAATTTAAAATTACTACTTAAAAATTATTATTATTAATTAAAATTACTAATTTAAAACTGCTTAAATCCGGACCCATCAATATCTAGCTACCGACTTGAATCCCAGTAAAATGTCAGCCAGGTTTGTTAGTTTTTTAAATAAGGAAATGACTGAAGATTAACCTGCGAATTTTTTTAATTTACATCTTATTTATAATTTATATATATATATTTAATTAATTAAAATTATTAATTACAATTTAATTTTATTATTTAACAAACTATTATGATTAATTACAATTTAATTTTATTATTTAACAAACTATTATGATTAATTACAATTTAATTTAATTATTTAACAAACTATTATGATTAATTAAAATTATTAATAAAAGTATTAATAATTAAATTTAATTTAAATTATTAATTAATTTAAATTCAAATTATTAATTAATTTAAATTCAAATTATTAATTAATTTAAATTCAAATTATTAATTAATTTAAATTCAAATTATTAATTAATTTAAATTCAAATTATTAATTAATTTAAATTCAAATTATTAATGAAATTTAATTCAAGTTATTAATTAATTAAATTTAATTCAAATTATTAATTAAAATGATTAGTTAAAAATTGTTCAAATTAATTATTAATAAAAATTAGGGATGAAACGGATATCCGGTAACTATCCGGTATACGACTGATTTTTAACTATCCGGTAACTATCCGATATCCGGAAGTTAAGTGCCGGATATCCGATTTACTAAGCTGGATATCCGGATGAATAAAAAAAATCTAAGATTATTTTTTTGTGGTGATCAATTAATGTTGTTTTTGCTTTAAGTATTTTCCTGAAATTTCTACCAATGTATTCACAGTGTGCAGATTCTCCCTTGAATTTTTCTCGAGCAATTTAGGTGGGCAAGGAGTGCGTTTCAGACTCGGACGCGGCGAGTCACAGAGAACAGTAGCAAGGAAGATATGCTGCAGACATTCGAAACAAGCCACTATAGTGGAGTATCTTCGAGTTTGAACAATTCACATAGGTGGTGGTGTGTAGAGTGCATAGCTATATCTCTGTTCGTTGTAAATTAGAAATTGTTTTATTCTCTAGTCTAAAAGTTAGTTTCAGCATTTAAGTATGGCGCAATTTAGATCAGCAATTTGGAAATATTTCAAAATTCCTTTTTCAAACGACGAAATAAAAACGTTTTAACTAAAAAGTATCTACTCTGCTATTTCGAAAAAAATCTTGGCCGTGAAAGTGTTAAATGTATTATCTATTGAGCGGCTTTGATAAGAAGAATAAGGGTACGTCCACCAAAATTGAAACTTTTTACTAAAATTAAAATTTTAAAGTGTTGTATGTCAATTTAATCCTGAAGAGTTGGTGTTTATGAATTTGCAAAGTTTAATTTAATAAGAACAATAGTCTGCAGGGAAATTGTGCTAAAAGTTGACATATTTCTTCGCTTACTTTCGAGCAATATATATCAATACTTCCGCGAAAGGCTTTTGCCCGGTTTTGGGTAGGGACTTTCCGAAACTCCTCTTCCTCCAAGTTATCCTGTAGTTTGAAGCTTTAAACTCGCACATGATTTTTATTATTTCTCAGTTTTCTGGTAGGCAGATAAAGTCATTCATGAAGTAAAAGTAACATTTCTTCATTCAGCTGGTCCATTCCAATCATTTTCATATCCACGGTAGCCAACGTAGTGTTTTTACTAGCCACGGTAGTGTTTTGGATGCCTCTCTCACATATTATGTATAGTAAATCTTGTACAATGGAAGAATTTATGTGTTATTTGAAAGTAACACTTTGAAAACAAATGAAGCATTAATAAACTACTATAGAACAACACAATATCAAGTATGTCCGAGTTATTTTCCTTATTTCATTTTTTTAAAAATTAATCTGTTATGCTTTTTGTAGCTATTTATTTATATGTTCAGAATTTTGAAGAAAAACTGCTTTGGTTTTCAATTATTTTACCTATGAACCCTTTATCTGCCTACTCTGAAACTTTGCATATCATTTAACATTAGTATATAAACTATTTTCTAAATTTTTTAAAAATACGCTTTTTTCAAAATTTGATTTTTTTCCCTCTTCAAACCATTATTGCGTTGCACATCATAAGAAAGGCCATAAAAAATTATATTGCACCCACTTTTCTAGCATAATTAGGAAAGTTGCTATTGACAGTTAAACATATGTTGGTGCGAGTTTTGGTGTGTTTTTTTTTAAAGTTTGCACAGCCGTATTTTTCAAACGGGTTGATACATTTGAATAAAGTTTTGTATTTTTCTTAGTCTATATGGAGGCTACCCATGTGCCAAATTTGATCAAAATCCAAGATGGTTAGGTCAAATGGGTGTGTTGATTTGACATGGAATGACCCATAATGCTCAATTCCAACAAAAGTAAAAGGAATTTTCAAGTTTGAATCTGATGACAATGCTATGTGGTACAAAAGAAATCAAATTGTGGCTAATGTTGTTGCTCTCACATTAGTAAAGTCTCACGGGTTTTACAAACTCTAATTTTTTTTATTGTGTATATCCTTTTACGATATTTTAGTCTCAAATCAATGTTTAAAAGTTGTATGTGAAAAATAAATTTATTAACATATATTAAGGATTTTTTAAAGTGTTTAAAATGTATGTTTGCAGAAATTAAATATTGGACAAAATGTCACAAGTGTAACAGCATTTTAATTAATTTATATGTTATCAGATATATTCAATGGTTTTTCCCTTTTGAAAACATATAGTTACTATACTATATATGCAAAGTTGAGTTCTGTATTGACATATAATTCACATAATTTCTACTTTAAAAACGAGTTTGGCAGTTTGCATTTTTCAGTGGTTACAAGAGTAGCAAAAATTTGAATTATTACCTGGACAACCAAAAAATATTTAATTACATATTAGATATTTTTTATGAAGCGAAATAACATGAACTTTTAAGCGGTGAATTTCAATTTTATCCCAAGGGTGTTAAGTAATATAAAAACTTTTAAGTTCTTATGAAAATTTGCTCGGACAATCACACGAGTAACAATGGATGTTCCCATACATAGCACTTTTCAATACTAGTTTTAGGGGTTAATTGGCAGAAGTAATACCGTTCAGGATCAATAATATTTGATAATTTTTAAAATAGTTTAAATATCTCAAAGCTAAATTAAAAATTAATTTTTTCACTTAACAAAATGGGTACGAAGTCCTAATCAGACCCCGTATTGGGTCGTTCGGAGAGTAATTTCATTTTTTTCCAACAGAGGACTTGATTGTATTTTTCCACAGCCAATTTCACACTGAAGCCGCATTATCATTATATATTTTGAAAGCTGATATAGCAAGGCTTGCTTGTGAAAAGGTTTGATTGATTCTACGCAGTAGTTTTTTGTTGGTATAATTTCAAATATAGAAAGTGAAAAGCAGCATTTTAGGCATATTTTACTTTTTTACTATAGAAAAGGTAAAAATGCTGTTAATGCAAGAAAAAAAATTATCCGATATTTATGGAGAAGATGTATTGATAGAATGCCAGTGCCAAAACTGGTTTGCAATATTTCAATTCGGCAATTTTGATGATGAAGATGCACCCCGTTCTGGAATGCCAGTTGAAGCTAATGAAGACATAATAAAGGCATTAATTGATGCAAACCAGCAAATAACAACTGGTGTTGTGGCATCTCACCACTTCCCAACTCGTCCGGTCGACTATCTTGACACTTTCGTATCAGATTACACCCCACTTGGGGTGTGGGCGATAGGGGGCCGTCTCTTTTCTCCAAAATGTACTTTCTGTAGACATTTTGAATATTTTATGGATGTTTAACTTCAATATAATATAATACAATCGAATACAAATAGTTTTAAAATAATGAAGAAAATGGAAACCCATGGACGACTTAAGTCGTTCGGCTCCGTCAGAAGGTTGAATAATGTTAAATACTTTAAAAAAAATCTTTAAAATAATGTGAATATTAAATTGCTATTTAATATTTTTTTTTGAGGCTATAACGCAATTATGCCTCTTTATCCTTCTCTTATTACAAATTTCAACATACACTTGGATGTTTTCTTTATATTTTTATTTATCACAGTAATTTCTAATTATACTAAGAAAGGAAGTCCGAACGTAATGAGATAATTCTGAAACAATTAGAAGATTCTAAACGTGAAACTTGCTGTTCGTTTATATTCAACATTGTATTTGTAAAATGCATAATTTAAATTTTTTTTTTTTTTAAGTAAACTGTGTTGTAAAAAATATTTTTAGTAAACTGTTGTGTTTTTTTAATAACAGTCTTTATTTTAGTTGCAGTGCTCTCATATACTTTCAATGATTCAGTGTTTAATTATATATAATAAATAACTAGACATAAACTACGAGAGAAAAGTGTACCTCATCTGTGTTATTGTTCCAGAAACTTAGACCGTAAATAATTTTTTGTAAAAATAAATAACTATGGAATTTCTATAAATTAATATTACATACATGACGACGATACTTTCCAGAAATTCTAAACTCTTTATGTATTTTTATTAAAATTATAGTACATAAATAATACTCTCAGATGTATATAAAATAAGAAGAGTATATTAGATACACCAAAATACTTCTTAGAAAAATATTGCAAAGAATATAATCATCAAAAAACAGCTTCTTAAAAAGGTATTATAAACTTTATATGGTGTAAGTTATAATAACGATTATTTTATTTATCAATTTAAAGCTTGTAATATAAACATTGGACTTTTGAAAACCACCATCAACATTAATAAATGATATAAAATAACTTTTATTTTAAATATCAAAATAACTTAATTAGGAAATAAAAAGTCGTATGAATACAATATGCAAATAACATTGAGTTATTTTTAAGCAATGAAAGCATCCACGCAGACAGTCTCTTTAATTATAATTTTCATGGTCAATGGTAAAAAAATACGGAGTTTTTAACTAAAGAGAATTTCCCGAAGAAATCGGATTTTTGAGATGGCCCCTCATGTGTATCTGGCACTCCGACTCTTTGCAGCTGTTTAGAGCTATTAATCTACAGAAAGGACAAGATGGGAAAGTGGTGAGTTGGGAATAAACCTAACAACTCATGAGATCGCCGAGATATTAAATTTGTCGAATTCGACTGTTCATGATCATTTGAAACGCCTAGGTTTAATCGCAAAGCTCGACATATGGGTTCCTCATGTTCTTACAGAAAGAAATTTATTCTGTCGCGTTGACGTTCGTGATTTGCTTCTCGAACGTCAAGAAAACTATCCATTTTTGAAGCGCATTAAACGCAAGAGATAATGCAGTAAAAAAGATATACCGGCTTAAAGGCGGGAAACATATATGAGCTTTCGAACCCGCTTTCGCCGACCGGGCCGTTGGAATAAAAATTCCGACATCCGAAAAAAAGGGTCCATACAAATATTGCATTAATTTGTTAATTCTCAGTTGACATCACATGTGAGCGTGAATGGTGTCGGTATATTAAATTTACAATTTTTATAGATTGCGTTATTCAAATACTAACATTTGAATTTCATTAGGGGAAACTTTCAGTTGATTTTGTTGGAGATATGCAAATATACTACAGTATGCCCAATAGTAGTTGTCCTTCCAAAAATAATTTACATTTGACGAAAACGATTCTTCATATAAACTTTTATTCAAACTGAATTTATCATTAAGTAGGTTATTAAATAGTAATATTTGCATTTCACCAATATTCAACTTTAAAATAAGGAAATTTTACAAATTATTTTAAGTTTTATATTATGGTGTTCAAAAAGATTGTATTTCTTTTGTTCGACTACTACATTCCACGGGTGTTAGTTTTACACGCAACTTGCATCGACTTATCAATCGTTTATATCAAATTATTCAACGTTATGCATACATAATATTTAAAAATAGAGGTTGTTGGGACACAGTCAGAAGGGTTTTATGTGATTCGTCATTTCAGTAAATTATAGAAATATGGTTTAGTAGCCAACAAAACACTTCCCACAACGGAAAGAAGATAAACAAGCTGTTATGTCTGATACTGTTGGCCCCATCAATCCCACATGCGTTATTTGCTTTATTTCACTAATTTACAAATATGGGTGCCTAATTTCTTGTCAAACGCACAACCAAATTTATCCAATCGTGTTATTTGTCTAGTTGTTGGTATGGATTACATAAAAGCGTAGCATGCTGTTTCTTTACTGATACCCCATGGTGTTTATTTTAATGCATCCAGTGAGTCAACATTATATGGACCGTGCCCACATAACACTTAATGTTAAAAAAAAGTAGTTATTTTCTGTGCTTATTTAGGCTCAGGCTACACACTCTTTTAACGCACTGTAGCTTTCGCATTTGGCGCTGTAATTCGAGAATGCAAACCACATCATTCGCATTCTCCAATCACAGAGTCATCTGCAAAAGCAAGCATGTTAAAAATGTCCGTGTAGAATAGGCCTTTGAATAAATTTAAAACAAAACTCCATGTGTGTCCCATTGTGGTTAATCTTGTGTTTTTAACACGTCTAGTGAGAAAAATCATTTGGTGAAGGGCAGTCAAATAAAACCATTCCTATTTATCCTTAAATAACTTCATCCATAAAAATAGTAAATTTAATATACTGACACCATTCACGCTCATATGTGATGTCAACTGAGAATTAACAAATTAATGCAATATTTGTGTGGACCCTTATTTTCAGACAACAGAATTTTTATTCCAACGGTCCTTTGGCGAGAGCAGCTTAGAAAGCCCATACATGTTCAACACCTTAAAGCACTTCGAAAGCCGATATTCATAAAAAAAAGATGATGCTATCTGTTCGGTGGGATTTCAAAAGAATCGTTTTTTTTAGCTTCTACCGGACAACACAACGATCATTTCTGAAGTGTACTGTCATCAGCTGGACAAATTGAATGATTCACTTAAGCAGAAAAGGCCAGAATTGATCAATAGAAAAGGTGTAGTGTTCCACAAAGATAATGCGAGATCTCAAACAAGTTTGTTATTCGCCAAAAGCTTTTACAGCTTGGATGGGATAGGGTCAGGTGGGGTAAAGTGGTCATACTCTAATAAATGTTGTAGTTTTTCCTTCCTATTTTTTATTTTTATCGTAAAGGTTTTACATATTTTTTGTTTTAGTTTTCAGTGAAGAGGAGCAATGTTTTTCACACAAAATTATAATTTTAGCAACACATTGAATGCCAATAAATAGCCATTTTATTTTTGTACGTTTCAGTACAATCTTTTGATTCTCTAATGAACTTCTCTCTTACATTTTGTTTAATCAAAATCTTAATATATTAGTTATACAGGAGGCTTCAAACATATCTCAAGAACACATTTCCATTGATAGGCAAGTTGTGTTTATTAATTTTTTTATTTTATAGTGTTTTTAGTAACATGGGGTAAAGTGGTCATATGACTAAGTTTAACGTATTCATGGTAACAATGAGTTTATTTAGGCCTAATATTTAAAGATTGATTATTAAATATTAATTTAGAATAATAAAGCATAGATTAATTTATCATAGTTTATAACATAAGATAAAGTAAACAGCATTAGGCTTAACTTTCACATTGCTTGGAATGACTTTATTAAGACCTAATATTCAGTGATTAAAATTTGGATAAACTTGTATAATAAAATAATTTTTATTTTCTTATTTTTTTTTTCATTTTTTTACGTAATAAACATGCCGAGAAAATATGTTAGGAAGATTGTACCAAATTACTCTGATGCCAGTCTACAATTAGTTATGCTGGCAAGGCTAATTAGCAATGCTGGCAAGGCCAGTTAGCTATGCTGGTTAAAAAGGGCATATCCATTTATGCTGTAGCCCAGAAATTACCCGACTTTAAGAAGATGGGTCATTAACAAGTCCAGGCATAATGGTCCTAATGAGAATCATGACTTCGAAGAAGAATATTGGATCATTAAAAGCTTCAGATTCATTGCCCATGTTGGGCATTCATTCGATTGTTCTATTATATCAAATTTAATCCAAATGTATCTTAAATATCCTAATAGCAGAAAAAGTCCATTGGTTGATAAGACCACCAAGACCTGATTATCACAGAATTTGTGAAAACTGTCAACAAACAAATTGACCAAACATAACAATGTCCGTACCGAAATTACAGAATTGCCCATTGACTTCACCAGATCAACAAATAGATATTCATCAGAATTCAGAACCATCAACATCTGATATATGCAATTTAAATTTTAAAAGTACAAAAGTGTCAAATATGGCTAATACAACAAGTGTATATCCACTGAAGGACTTTAAGCTAATGGGTGGATTTTTTTAAACGGGCCAAAAGCTGTCTCCAGTATTTTTAACATAATAAAATCGTATTTTGAGGTTGGAAAAAATTATTATTACTTGCAATGCCATGTCTTCTTTCATATTTTTAGTTAAAAAACCCAAAAATAATTATAATTCATTTTTATTTTAAATGCAGAAGTAGTGAAATGTCAATGGGATGACGTGTCGCTAGAAGGAAAACTCATTTTTGAGCAACTCTTTCAGATAGTTTGATAACATCTAAGTCTTAGAAATCGATATTTTAAGATCCTTACACCTTTAAAAACGTTTTTTAATATGTTTTGTGATATTTTCCTCTTAAAGTATTTATGTGTGTCGCCGAACTTTCTGTCAATGGCGTGACGCCGATCGCCGAACATCCGAAATGACCATTAGAATGCGCTACCGTCGACGTAACGGATATTTATAGAAGACTTTTATGCTTCTTATCTATATTTAAAATATTTATTTACAAGTTCAAATCCGTTCGGCCGTAAATTAAATTTGAAAGGATCACCTTAAGCAAGAAGCCCTGTCAATGGGATGACAACTTTTTCTCAAAAATAAATTAAAAAGGTAAGTTATTGCTATTTTTTATTCTTATTATCCTCGTGTGTACTAAGCCTTACCCAACAGAAATTACATGTGCGTAACTTAGGAGACCGGGAACAAGCGATTGTTTACGTTTTGTCAATAGAATGACGTGTCAATTTACCGACGTCTTTCGATTGACTCGCATCATACGATTGGCTAAGTGTCATTGCAATAACTTTTTTTTGCCTTAATAGATTTTAAAGCTGAATATAAACAGTGTATTTGGTGAACATTTAATTTGTTTTGTTAAATAAAGTAAGTTCAAATGAAAAATCTCGCACAATTTTTCGGGATCTCGGCAAAAATAGAATATTATTATCTTTTTGAATGACTTTTATCCGCTAAATTTTACTACTTTATTTTGATAATTGGTGAAGAATCAGATCAATATTTATGCATTTGTAATGCATTATTGAGGAATACTAGTTTTGTGTGTATCTTTTAGTGAATTTTTAAAGATAAAGTTTAATATATATATATAAATAATATTTCATATTTATTATTAATCATGATTAATTTTATTTTATTAATGAAAGTTTAATGGACAATTAGAATAAAATTTAGTAAATGTTTCTTTTTTCTTTTAACAGAGCACTGCATTAATTAAAGAACTTTATTTGGCTTCACATCTGAAAGTGGATATTTATAAAAAAAAAGGGGTAAGACAAAAATACTTGAGGGGAAAAGATACAGAGGGAAGAGGTCATGAATTCATATCTTCGATAAATGCACTTTTAAGTTAGTGAAGATACTTCACTTCAGTGTACCCAAAGAAGAAAGTTTCTTGTTCATAAAAAAAACGTAAAACGTTTATAAAATGAAGGTGAATACTAGAAATCAAAAATATGTAGCTAACATGTCTGAATCTCAAAGAGAAAAGGAAAAAAAAATAGACGTATCAAAAGAAGAAAGAAATGAATTTGGTCACAGGAATACAGGATTTAACACCTCCACATCGTTTAGTACAGTGGCCAACAATTAAGACTACAGAGCGCATGCAGTTTGAGCACATTTGCACCCTATATTAATGATGGTGTTGAAAGAATTATGCTTGTAGACACAATCCATTTATTTTCGAATGGACCAACATCCCAATATAGAAACAGGTCAAACATTTACTTCTTACTGAACCAAACATACGTATTTTTTTAAAATGTCAAATCTTTTTAATGGAATTTCAGTGAAAGTTTTCATGGAAAAAGAGCTAGGGATGGCATTGGTAGATTCCTAAAAAGAAATGCAGATTCTTTTGCTGGGCATAGCAGTGATATAACTACAGCAGAATATTTTGTTCGAGTTTTCAATAACAACAGTGACAGTAAGGTCCTTCTGATAAAAGAGAGATAAACAGAAGACATGAAAAAGAGCATGCCTAGCACATTGCCTGCAATCCACCCCTAATATTATAAATATTCATCAAATAACCCACACAAAAGAGGAACGTTCTACAATATACTTGAAAAATTTGAGCTGTTTTATTTGTTCTCTGAGCTCTCCATGTGTCCATATTTACATTAAGTAAAGATTGCTTAATGTTTGTTGTTGTATCCACCGAACGAGCTTTGCACATCCTTTTTTTTTATACAATCTCATTTATATTTAGTTTATTAATTTTTAGCATAATTTTGATTAAATTAAATGCAATATCCTTAACCAATAACTTTAGCTAATGTAGCATCAAGTAAAACTACCAAAATTGAACTGGTAACTGCAACAGAATCATCTGAAGAGGTAACAGTAGAGGATTGGATTATTGTTGTTTATGACGGTGCAAGGTATCCAGGTACGAATGTTTAACTGCATCGTTAAAGCGATAAGATTATATTTAGCTTATACTTAGAAATTAAAATTCAGACAGTACTGTTGAACTTTTTTCTATGAAGGTATTAGTGAGAAGAATGGGAAGATAAAAGTTTCTTTCATGACTCGATATCGGCAGTCCTTTTAATGGCCCAATAAAGCAGATATTCAAATTTTAAATAAAACAGAAATATATGCAAGATTTCCCCTCCAATTCAAATCAACTCTTGGATGTTTTAAAATTGAAAACATTGCAGAAATAAATGTTAAATTAAGTCATATGTCCACATAATTAATATATCATTTTCTTTATCTAGCTGTAAATTATTTATGTATATAAAATTATCATGTTTGACAATGGGATGGTATTAAAGTAAACGAAATTACATTACTGTCAATGGGGTGACGTTAGTGTCAACGGCGTGACTATGTAATAATTATTGAAATCCTAAATATAAATATTAAACTATTTAAATTTATTGCAGAAAAGGTAAGAACTATTGTCTTATCATCTATAAAAATAACTTTTGGGTATTTCTTAGAAACTTACAATAACTTATAATAATTATTTAATGATAAATTACAATTAATTTTTAATTTTCTGACTTTTTTCATTTTTTTTTTAAATAAAGCTGACATATATTACTTTTTTCATAAATTTCTTTTATATACTGTATAACCTCTATACTACATGAAAAAAAAAAGTTATAATATATGTAAATTTGGTTTGTAAACAGCAGTTTAAAGTGTGTCGGCCAATTGACATTTTCTTGCAGTTGCCACAAAAGTAAGTCCAAATTAAGTATGTTACACTAGAAATACAGCTTCAAATTTAATAAAACAATATTCTATATTTATATACATAACTGTTTTCATCATTATCCAACTTATAATAATAGATATTTTTATCAAAAGTTTAAATCTCATTTTGGCCCGTTATAAAAAATCCACCCTAATACTGACAACAATATCTCCACAAGTGTCAATTGTACATAGAATGGCTATACATAACTCTAAAGATGAAAACAGAAGAAACAGTTGCACTTTGTCTAAAAAAAAAACAAGGGATGCCAAAAAAAACCCAGAAAATTATCAAGTCAACAAATTCTTTTGAGCCAATTTGTGCCACAGATATACAAATTTGACAAATCATATTTGTGGGTTGTTAGTAAAATATTAAGGGAAGAAATCAATTAAACAGTTTATTGGACAAGATTGAGATAGTAATTAATGGGACACTTCATTAAATATCTAGAAAAATCCTAAATTGGTGACTACTACACATTTTCAGAATATAACGACATTGAAAAAACAGAGAGTCGGAAGTTATTAAAATATCTTTAAAAAAAAAACTTTTTACCGTAGAGAACACTATAAGTTTATAATTTAATAATAATATTATTTAAATTTAAATAATAGTTCACAAATATAGAAGTTGTGTAAAATATTTTTAAGTAATAAAATGGCACTGTTTACTTATAATTTCCTTTTTATGTCATATTTCTTCAATATGACCACTTTACCCCACACACTGACCACTTTACCCCACCCATGGGGTAAAGTAGTCATAAAAACATGACAAAAAAAAGATGTCATTAAAAGGTGTTACTCTCAAAACATATTTTTAAAGTGTATTCTAATGTACTCTAGAACAATGTAATGTAAAATAAAATCCAAAACAATAATATTTTTTAGAAAAATTTTCATATTTATATTCCTGCAAAGTTAAAAACGCCTGTTTTTATGACCACTTTCCCCCACCTGACCCTACTACCACATTCTCCAGATCTGGCACCTTCTGATTATTATTTGTTCTGGTCTCTACAAAATGTTTTAGATGGTAAAACCTATACTTCAAATGAGGAGGTCAAAAATCACCTGGATAAGCTTTTGCCAGCAAAGAACACAAATTTTATGAGCATAGAATCATGCTACTGCCAGAAAGATGTCAAAAGGTATTGGACCAGAATGGACAATATATAATTTAATAAAATATTTATTCAATATAAGAAAATAGCCTTTCATTTTCATAAAGAGAAAACGAAATTACCTTCCGAACAACCTAATATTTATACATACTATACTCGGGGACAACCTAAGTTAAGCCTAAAGCAATTGAATATTTATGCGTATCATAGCTTCTGCTTCAACTTAGGTTGTCCCCGAGTATACTTAAACTCCAAATTTTGATGATTAAAATATCAATGTTTTTGATAAACACCAAATCTATAAATCACCCTTAGCATACCCTGTACAAAACTGATGAAAAAGGTTACTTCAATTCAATATCTGGTAATCTTTCTCTAAACCATCTTCTTTTTCAAAAAGAACAATAATAAAAATTTATAATAATAATTATTTATCATATTACTAAAAAATAAATAATTATAAACTAAAAAACTTTTAACAAAATATAAATACCTCATGAGGCAAGGATACTGCATCGATCTTGTTGGGCATTGTGATTGTACTATAGGACAAACTTTGCATTTTAAACAACTTTTTTCAAAAGATTAATTATTTAGTTGCACATACGAGTAATATAATTACTTAAAAGACTTCATTTGAAATACTACTTTTGTATTCAAACATATTTTATGGTACAGAATGGTGTATTCAAATATATAATGACATTTTTTTATATTTTGTAAAATATAACCAATTATTTTATACTTTCAAATTCAGTATAAATAAATGCATAGTTTCAGAAGCCAACTGAAGTTGATTTTTCATGACTTTCTTCCATTCTTCCGATTTCATTATTTCTTCAGAATGTCCAAAAATAAATGCCTGGGCAGCTGATTTCAATTTTTGATCCTGATGCATGTCTGCAAGAACTAGAACATCACACACGTTCGACATGGTGAAGTTGCCTTCCAAGAAATCGGAACATTTCCTCTTGAGAGCCACGATTCCGTACTTGTCTGCTGCGAAATACAGACTGGATGCTGTTCCAAACTCTAGGTCTTCTCCAACAGAGTCTGTGTACATGAAAAGCAACATCTTGGAAATGGTGACGTCATCCACGTCTTCGATTGGGACAATACCGGTCTGAGCTTCTTTCATGTCGTGTTCCAACATGGCACTGAAAACGTCGGACCTTGCACACAGGATGGTTTTGTGAACGCGAAATTCCTTATTTGGAGCTTGAATCGTCAAATCCGTGAATTTTCCTGCATAGAATTGCTGCAAGTTGTCTTTCAAACACCCTGAGAAACTGGATTCTGTTGTCTGATTTGTTTTTCCATATCTGGTTCTATCCTCTTTATTGTGAACTTTACTTAAAGAAACAGTAAATTCACAAAGCACACGTAATATTCCGTTTGTAAAATATAAGTTTTTGTTACGCAGTATTTTACTTACTTGAATAAATGGAAATGACCAAACATACTCATTAGAATCTTCATTAACATCTTCACTATTTGCATTTTCTAAATAATCTTTACCTTGAGCAGTATGGGCTATTTTACCATTCACATCTACCAAAGATATTTTACAAGTAGAATGACAGTCAAACAGGTTGTTATCTTTTATCTTGATTTGGATTTTGTTCTTATCAAATTCATCTTTAGCCGTAAAAAAATCAACAGTGAAGGAAGGAAATTCGGACGAAAATAGCAGCCGCTTTGTTATCCTTGTTTCACTTTCAAAATCTCCAAAACCTTCTAAATTCCAAATGCAAGTTGCTTTTTCAAAGCCCTTTATTGTTCGGGCGTAACATTGCAAAGACGTCACAGCCTCATTGTCCACTTCCCGTATCCTGCATTTTAATGTTAACGGGTCACCGTTGAGATAAGCATCCCATGCTTCGCTGCTCATTTTCAGTTTTCCAATGCATAATTCTTCTGATTTAAAGTCAAACAATAGTTTATTTTTCAGCCTTCTCTTAAACATGCCACTGGCGTTGCGTAATTCTAGCACTAATGTTAATTCAACGCGTCTGTCACTCGAAGATCTTTGAAGCGTAAATTCAAAGTTATCTTGATCATAATAGGCATTCATATCCAGTAGAAAACACCATTTCTCCTTATCATTATCATTCAACACAAAAGTGGGACTTTCGTGTTTCCAACTACAGATGTTACGAAAACCGTAATCGTAATTCTGAATCGCCCAAATGAAAGAAAAATCTTCGTCTTGATCTACATCGGGCGACTCCATCGTGAGACAAAAAGACAAAGCGTTAACGACAATAATAAAAAAGCTCCATTCACGTGGTTTTAAATTTATATACTACTTACGCAGTTGTTACGTTCTAGTTTGGAACACTTTTTCAGCGATCTATATTAGCGTTTAGGAAGGCCGTCATTGAGCTAAAATAATAAACACTGGAATGAAGACTCCTATTAGCGTAACAATGTACTTTACCGTGACACGCGGGTTGGTTTGGTTGAAAGACGTCGCACTAGACCTACAGAATGGGCTAATGGCGTCGGTTCGGGGCCTATCTCGAAGGTCAGACCCGACGACTTGCGGATCTGTCTGCTGACTGGACCCCCTTCGCCCGCTGTTATGCCTTTCCCCCCTCCCCCTGTCTACCCTTATGATAAAAGTATCCAATGCAGCCTTGTGCTCATGTTATGTAACGATATATTTTGTTATACCGGAGGCGAAGGCCACTTCGTGGCCATGTCCTTCGTAAACCCTATCAAACTTGACTTGGAACGATGCCTCGTATTTATGAACAATGGTCAGTTTGGTTTGGTTAATTACGTCGCACCAGAGCTGCACAAATGGCTATTGGCGACGGTTCGGGGTCTATCTCGAAGGAAAGATCAGGGAACAAATACACAATAACATTCATACATGCTAGATTGGTTAGGTTTGGTTAAATAACGTCGCACTAGAGCTGCACAGTGGGCTATTAGAGACGGTTCGGGGTCTATCTCGAAGGAAAGAGCCGGGAACACATACACATTCACACACACATTTATAAATGCACCTCGTTATTTTAGAACCATGGTCAGATGACGAGGAAACACCTGAACTGGCACCCAACTCCTTCAATAGACGTCGGGGCCATTCATACATGTACTTCGTTAGTTTAGATTGGTTTGGTTTGGTTAAATAACGTCGCACTAGAGCTGCACAGTGGGCTATTGTGTGACGGACTTGACTAAGAAAGGTAAAAAAGTAGTGATCATGTGATCAAAATACTAGAAAAGTCGTCCAGAACATCCGCAAAAATTAACGGCGTGTATACGGGACTGGTGCACGATAAATGTGATCGGGGTCCAAAGTCCCGATAGTCCAGTCAGCAAAGCATGAAAAAAGTGTCAATTCGGAAAAAAATAGGGGAAAGCTTGAAACAATTTTAATCGCTTTCAAAAAGTGTTCTGTATGTTATATTAATTTTGCACCCCTGCACCACGCCGGCGTTGGCCGCCATCTTGGAGAAATGGCGGCCAAAATCACTTTTTTGTGATTATGTCCTTAATTATTATATTTAGAGAAAATATTTCAATTACAAAGTTATTCCCTAAGTAATTTTACACAAAAATGCAATTTACATTATCTTTCTACGACTCACCATTTAGACGCTAGAGGCGAATGAAGTGGATGCTAAATCACTAAGTGGCATGAAGACTCAAGAAACCGCTTTGACAGGACATCTTTTGTTCCTTACTTTGTTTATAAACCTCTCTATACCTTATGCACGCATACTTTTTTAAATAAGTTTTTAAGTAAGTTATGTATTTCTTATTCATGAAACTAAAAAAAAAATTCTGTTTCAACATAAGTCATATTTTCTATTTTATCATTGTATGCAGAAAGTTCTAAAATGCTTTACGTACACTGCCAAAATTTTTTACTTCAAGTCAGTTACCGTTTATATAAAAATTACAACTACTATTTTTCTGATATTTCTTCACCTTTATATTATAAATTCGGTACAACAAAGTACTCCTCATGTATTTGACACCAGCACAGCTGGAGTGCTTTTTCTACATGGTGAGTGAGTATGTGTTGTATGGTCATCTTGCGATCTCACGAGCTTTCAAAAGCCATGCGTTAGTCTAAGATCATTAACAGTGTACACTAATAATAAGAGACATATGTATACAATGTGTTTAGCACTTAAGTATCATTATCGACTTAAATGTAACAAATGAGGTCTTTTAGGGAAACAAGCCTTGCTTACCATGCACACTATTCTGTGACTGAGCATTTGCACTATATTTTTCAAGGGCATCAATCGTTATTTGCGTTACAACATTAGAAAGTTTGGGTTATGGGTTTGGTTTGATTAATTAACGGCGCACTAGTTCCACACTGTGGGAGTAAACACGGGGCGTATGAGCAAGCGTTTTTTAAAACAAATATGTCATCATTTTAAAGCTAGGTGAAAGAAAATACTCTAGTATTTCTGTAAAATTCGAAGACATAGATGCTAAATTTAAATGTTTCTTGAGTTTAGAATTGTTTTTTTAATGTGTGATTCATATCGATTGGTTAATTAAGATTTGAACAAGGACAGTGTAAGAATTTTTTTTAGAACAAGCAAGCCAATTTAGCACTCTTTTTCATTTTGCCCAAAGTAATACTTTTCAGGCAATCAGATAACTAAAAGTAATATAGTACATTTGCAAAATTCCTTAAATGTAATATTTAGAAACTCTCATGCTATGCAGACATGTTTTTAGTAAGAAAAAAATATTAAACTATACATACTCTATGAAATTTAATTGCACAAATATTTATAAAACAAATAATATAATCGAAATTAGACTACAAAAATTCTTTAATAATCTAATTAAAAAAATTTACACTAAACTTGGAGTGTTCCGTAGTACTTTGGGAAGTGCCGCAAGACGCTTATTGGGTCTTACGCCACACTTTTTTAGTTTTGTCTTCATAACATAATTGTTTTATTCGCGAGAAACTACTATCATGTTATAATACCCGGAAGAAAAAGAAAATGAACTAAAATTAATTAAATATAATAATTAAATATAGTTTAAATAATGGGTAACATACACAAATATGAAGATTTGAAAATGTTACTGTTCATAAAAAATGTAAATGTGACACTCTTGATATTCATACTTTAAATGATAATATTTAGTTTTGTGGAAATATATTAAGTTTCAAATAATAATTCAATATCAATATTGGAATTTAAAATGTTGTTTGGATTGTAGAAGCGTCTTCCAAGTCGGAAGAGCTACTTGGAAACAAATTGGGTAGATTTATTCTTCAACTCTTTGGGAGCCCCAGTTGCTCAGTTGGTAAGGCGTTCAGCTACTAATCAGAGGATTGGTGGTTCGAATCCGTGAAATGGACTTGACATAGAAAAGTAAAAAAGTAGTGATCTTGCGATCGGAGGGTTGCCAGCTTTGCTACAAAAATACTAGAAAAGTCATCCAGAACATCCGCAAAAATTATCGGCGTGTATACGGGATGGTGCACGATACATCTGATCGGGGTCCAAAGTCCCGAAGTCTATTGAAGGCGTTGGGTGCCAGTTCAGGTGTTTCCTCGTCATCTGACCATGGTTCTAAAATAACGAGGTGCATGTATGAATGTGTGTGTGAATGTGTATGTGTTCCCGGGTCTTTCCTTCGAGATTGACCCCGAACCGTCCCCAATAGCCCACTGTGCAGCTCTAGTGCGACGTTAATTTACAAATAAAAAAAAAAATGTTTCAAACTCAGAAAAACGGGGCTCGTCGCCTTTTTGTTACGCTTTAATTCTTTCTATAACAATAATAATAATATTAATATGTGTCCATTTTTATTTTGGTGTTTTGATTACCTTTCTGCTAATAAAATAAGAACCCTCGCACCTCGACAGCAGAATGACCAAATCTTCTACCACTTGACAATAATAATAAAATGATGCATCTCTACAGAATTAGTCTGTATCCTTTATTTATAATCCTCTTTTAGACTGAATTTTAGAGATCAAGTTAATATTTTAAATTTGTATTAGTTTTTTTTTTCAAAATAATAAAGTAACTTTTTCTTCCACTAAGAAAGCTTTATTGGTCACCTGGGCACAGAGCGTAGAATATGTAACCATTATGATATATCACTGGCCGTACATAATGATATATTAAGACAAAGTTATTCTAATACTCCAACTATAAAATAAGATATTATTTTATAAAAATATCCACCGTGATAGTAGTTAATGGCAATGACAACTGTTGCTATTGTGATATTCATCTGCCAACGTATTCCTTCATGTTTACATAAATGAAAATTAATTTTTCACATTTTGTTTAGTTAAGGTTCATTTAAGTATAATTCATATAGGCTTTTTGTATTAAATTCTCAATTAATGTAAAGTTTTCTGTCAAGAAAATTACAAATTATCTTCATACATGAATTATTTTCAAATAAAGTGTTCTGCAATAAATGAAATGAATTAAAACAATATAAAAACACGTATCGTATCTTTCAACTGTTTATTTTAATCTTTTAATTCTACCTAATCTATAAAAAAGATGAAAACTATCGGTCACTCGAAACTGGAAATTTTTTGCAGTTTTGAGTTGGGAATTTCGAATCTTTAAGTTGGGAAATTTCCTGTTTCAATCCCCTCCACTCCCCCCCCCCCCTCCCCCAACAAAAAAAATATGTGTGGCGGCCCTGATTGGATTATGAGCGATTTGACATTCACTAGTCTCCTATACAATGTCTTTAATAAGATATGTTATGAACTATCAGGAAAAATAGTAAGTAATTAAATATAAATTTGTCATTGCGTAAATGCCTGGTAAAGCCTCGTCATAAGTATTCTACACAAATTTGGTCACCATATCTTTCAAGGCAGATTTGTTTGAAAACATTTAGAAAAAAGTCTCTAAATTGGATTAGAATATTTCAAGGCACGATCTTAAATATAGTTTAAGAATTTAAACGAGAAGGAAGAGGAGTGATTTGATTCACCTCCCCAAATTTTCATAAACAATCAGGTATTGACATTTTGGACATTAATGTAGGCGATAAAACTACTCGTCGTAAAGCTTAATTATACAAACCACACTAGTAGAGTGAAAGCATGATATTTATAATAGACTAAAAACAAAATCGACGGGTTGGCTGTCTAGTGAAGTCCTAAATCCCAGATCCGAGAAAAGAGCGTTTAAAGTTTGCTACTCGTCTGTGAAACAACGACATTCAACTCATTACTCGGCAAGCTATTTAACTTGGACCCACACAACTTGGCATAGTAATGTTAGATCTAGATGCATAGTAATGAAAACTGGAATTACTATATTTTCTGATATTTGGGACTTTTACCACTTGGCAGACAGCCCGCCCTAATATGTACCAACAACATCTTTAATTTTTCAGTAGTGAGTGATTTTAAGAAACAACTGTAAATGAATTATTATGGTATACTTTACTGAATCAATCGTGATGGCCCTGGTGCCTGTTGTTCAGCGTCAAACTTTGTGTTTGTATCCCTTTCAAAAGATTCATTCTTTAATTGCACAGATAAGTAATTTGGTTATTTCGCTAACTTCATTGCAAACACCACTTTTGTAATCAAGCATTCTTTATGGAAAGGTATAGTACATTCGAATCTTTATTAAAAATTTTGATATTGTGTAAGATCTACTGATAATTTTTGGAATTTCAAATTCCGAATAAATGAATACATTGTTTCAGAAGCCAGCTGAAGTCGATTTTCCATGACCTTCTCCCATTCTTCAGATTCCATTATTTCCTCAGAGTGTTCAAAAATAAATTTCTGAGCAGCCCACTTCAATTCTTGATCCTGATGCATGTCCGCAAGAGCCAGGACGTCGCAGACATTGGACACGATGAAGTTTTCCTTCAAGGATTCGGAACATTTTCTCTTCAGAGCCGCGATTCCGTACTTGTCCGCTGCGAAATACAGACTGGATGCCGTTCCGTACTCCAGTTCCTCACCAACGGTGTACTTGTACAAGAACAGCAACATCTTGGAAACGGTGTCGTCATCCACTTCTTCGATTGGAACAACACAGGTCTGAGCTTCTTTAAGGGGGTCCGATACCTTCGACATTTTTTCTTTATTTTTATACTTGTATATTCCAATTTTTTTTCTCTTTCTAAATATGCATAAAAAAACATTTTAAGACGCTCAATTTTTTTTT
Source organism: Troglohyphantes excavatus (assembly GCA_963932185.1). NCBI lineage: Eukaryota > Metazoa > Arthropoda > Arachnida > Araneae > Linyphiidae > Troglohyphantes > Troglohyphantes excavatus. The sequence goes on from OZ010671.1 coordinate 5,686,521, forward strand.
TAAATTGCACATTTATTTTTAAATTAAAATTTTAGTAAATTTTTTATCAATTTTAAAATTCCTACTCCTTTTTTGTTTTTCAATATTTTGAAGCAATTTTTTTTATTTAAGATCTTGAATAATATGTAAATAGATGTATGCATTCAAATTTTGATTCAGATACATCACTTTAAAAAAATAAAATATATTAGAAATTTTGGGGAAAAAAATGACGAAAAAAAATAAAATTCCATTTTAAGTGGTTTCAAAAAACAAATTATGGTAAAAATAGGAAATCTGAATGCATACATCTATTTAAAATATATTTATCTTGCTATACACACAAAAATTATGATTTTAAGTATAATAGTAAAAAAGCCTTAGCATTTTTAGTGTTCATTAAATTTCAAAACCACGAACAGAGATATTTGCTTTTAAAGTTTACATATGATACAACTATGTTATAGGAACACATCATTAAAACATTCATAACTAAAAAAGTAATAGGAATTTTTTGAAGCAGTTTTTTGTAAGTTATTAAGATAAGTTTGAATATTATTTTTTAAATATAAAAAAAAAATGACTTTTTTTGCGAATTTTGGGTATCGGACGTGTTAATGTCGTGTTCCAACATGGCACTGAAAACTTCGGACCCGGCGCACAGGATGGATCTGTGAACAGGATATTCCTTGTTTGGAGTTCGAATAATCAAGTCGCTGAATTTCCCTTCAGCGTAGAATAGCTGCAAATTATCTTTCAAAGACTCTGAGAAATTTGACTCTGTTTTCTGGTATTTTAATTGTTGATTATTAGTTATTCCATATTCGTTTTTTTCCATTTTATTGTATCTAACACCTGAAGTAACAGTAAACTCACAACTCAAGCATAATATTCCATTCGGCAAATATAACTTTTTGTTATTCAATATTTCAGTATATGGAATAAATGGAAATGTCCAAGAATGTTCATGTCTTGGAGAGAAAGTTCTTTCAACTCTCACAGAATGGGCTATCTTTCCATCTGTGTTTACTAAAGATATTTTACAAGTATAAAAGCAGTGTTTGAATGGTTCGATCTGTTTTATGTTGATTTGGATGATCTTTTTTTCATAATCATCGCTAGCCATTAAAAAATCAATGGTGAATGATGGAATTTCCGAACAAAATGGCATCCGCTTTGTTATCCTCGCTTCACTTTCAAAATCTCAAAACCTTCTAAATCCCAAGCGAAATCGGTCTTTTCGACGTCTAATATTGATCGAGCGTAACACTTTCACAGGTGCTAAAACTTCATCGTCCACTTTCCATATTCTGCATTGAATTGTTAGAGATTCGTCGTTGAGGTAAGCATCCCATTCCTTCCTGGTCATTGCCAGCATTCCAATGCAAGAGTTTTCCGATCCTGTACCAAACACGAGTTTCTTCTCAATAACTTTTTTAAACATCCCTCTGCCGTTGCGAAACGATAGCTCTAACGTTAATTCAATGCTTCTGTCACTCGAAAATCTTTTCATAGTAAATATGATTTTATCTTGTTGGGTACTTTCGTCCGGAAACGTCTGTAGACACCACTCCTCTCTGTCATTCTCACGCAACACAAACGTAGGGCTTTCATGTTCCCAACAGTCCATAAAACCGAAGTTGTAATTTTGAATCGTCCAAATGAGAGAAAAACCTTTTTCTCTATCAACATCGGCTGAATTCATCTTGAGACAAAAGAGCGCGTACTAACGGTTTGAATTTCAAATTGAAGTAAATAACTCGTTTAATCTCCAAAACATTATATTCACATTCTATGAGTGGAATTTTTTAATTTGTACTGTCATTGCCCTTAGTGAGGCGTATTTGATTGTCACGTATCTGCGTTTTATACCTGATATGATAAGAGTAAAGTAACGGTGAAACCATTGTCCTCTTCACTGTTTGTCAGATGGAACGTCGGTACTTTGATCCTCAATTTCACAGTCAGTTTCGTACTTTGCTCATTAAATAAAATAAATCAGTAATTTTTTTTTATCTTTATATATATCTACATTAATTGTTCTGCCTAAAAGTAAAACACTTGTGTTTTTTAAAAAAAAAACTTGAAATATTTAAATGATTAATTTGGAAAATTAAAGTACACTGTTTAAAATAGGTATTTAAAAATAAGTAAAATCTACTCATTTTTGATTACATTCGATGCTTATCATAGCTACGAATACATAAGTTTCTATTTCGAAAAGACGTGTACTCAAAAATGAGCAAAAAGAGCAATTGTTTTCCTACATAGGCTGCCTTCATAAATCACTTTCAATAAATATCAACAATTACAACCAGGATTTACCGGGAATCGAACCCAGTCCGTCTACATGTTGTCGTCCGCACCGAAGTCCAGGGCTTTATTCGTTGTACTACTACGAGCGATGTGAAGAAGTTATACATTGAAATTTTTTTTAAAAAGGCGTGGTAAAAGAATGGTAAGTAATGTAATTGAGTCGTAATAATCAGTTTCTATTAAATCAATCGACAATTAATATAATGTGGAAAACCATCTTCTGAATAAATATTTTAAGTTTGCCAGGTCGTTTTGTTAAGAGGGCTTGAACGGAAGCTGATATTAACAATATTAAACCATACTGTTCATTTTTGCGAAAGTACGATTACTTAAATTTGAGTACGTCATCGCTCAATTACGATGCAATTGTACTCAAAGAAAAACAAGTACGTTCATGTACTCATTTTAAGCACTTTTTTTTACAGTGTACATTAATTGTTGTGAAAAAAAAGTAAAACACTTTTGTTTTAAACATAAATCTTGAAATACTAAACTGATTAATTCGAAAAATTAATATCTATGTACATTTGAGGGCAAAATTGAAAGGCAATGTTTACCTTGTTAAAATAATTCTAAAGGTTAAAAAGCACAGCCGTCACAATATTACACAAGCACAGTACATCAATTCATTGGGTTTATAAATAATGAACTTAATAAATAAGAAAATGCTAAAAGTTTCAAACAAACGTGAGGTACTCTGCAGTTGGTTGGTAGATTTCATTATTATACAATCAAAACACTATTTTTGACAACAAAATATTTACAGCAAGAAATTGTTAAAATTAAAAAATATATATATCAAAATGTGATAAAATTATATATTGGAAATTTACATTTATAATGTAACTTCTAAATCAGTAAATATATTAAATTCCATGAAACTATGAAGTTGTTCTAACCAACGAACTATAATTCCAAAGTGGTTGTCAACAAAATGTTACGCAGATATAAGATAACTTCAAGCATAAAATATGCAACAATCTTAGTTCCGCGTGGAATCTTGACAAAAATGAAACTGCACACATAAAAAAAATTCTATGTTCAGAAAATAGGAAATAATCCCATTAAAATTGAAATATTTTTAATTTAATTAGTTGTCTATCTATAAATTATTAAAAAAATTCAAATTAGTTATATTTTTAGCAAAAATCAAATGAATCATACACATCACAAAAACTTTCATTCATGATACAAGTCAAATTAAATTATATCTCATATAATAAAATGTTAAACTGTATACAACAAGAAAATATAAACACATTCGTTCGAGCTATTAATGTAAAATATACCAAAAATACAATCTAAACGTCGGCCATTCTATTTGAATATGAATATTTGTATCATATCCAAAGGGCTGATTTGTTTGCCAAATTCAGCTATAACAGTTGTTCAGAGACACGAGATTAGATTTTATATGCTAATATCCTAGAGATTTGCATAATATATTGCAGTTAGTGTATAGAATATATTGCAGTTAGTTCTTGCCATTTATGAGTTTCGAATTCTTTTAATACATTCCAATGAAAAAAAAATTAGAAACGTTCTAAGTTATTTAGTATTTTTTCAATGTTTTGCAAAGTGCGAAAAATGAGTTTTCGAATTATTAATGTTAAACAATAGAAAATTCGTTAAAATTAAACAATTTTCGGCAAAAGTGCAATTATTTTACAAAAATATCAATTTCGAAGCTAATAAATGGCAAAAACTAAATTCAATATTTTTAACACTGTATATTAATATATTGAAGTAACATATATATTTTTTCAAATAAACTGTCAATAAAAGAATATATTTTGACACAAATGACCACCATTTGCTTGTTTTATTCGAAGTTAAATATAATGTTTTAAATGAAATAATAAATCGTCTGCAGAAGAAATTAAAAATAAAATAAATACGTCATAGGTTCTTGAATCAAAACAAACCAAGGATGATATTAGCAGGTGTTCTATTTCAAAGGGAATAAATAATACAATATAGCTGATTTTTCAAAATGGCAAAATGCGAATTATAGCTTGCTTTTAGGAAGAAAAACAGTCCATAAATAATAAAATGTATTAAGTTTTAAACATTTTAAGAATGTTATTTATTCTATTTTATTCAAGTTACTAATTTGATTTAAAAGTTTGTTATAATAATGCCCTGTTATTCTAAAAATACCATAATTCCCACATGACATCCATTTTGCCCCATCGTAGTAGGTTACTTTAGAAAAATAACTATTATAAATATTTATAAACCTCAGATATAAATAAAAATATACGATTATATTTTCCCAATAAATAAGTGAACGGGTTTATATAACCATTGTAATTTTCCATTTTTTTTTCAAAGACAGATTAGACTACGAACGTCAAAAATCGAGTTTTAAGACCTATTTTTTCCGCACCTTACCCATATGCTTTAATTTACTCAATATAAGGTACTTATAAAAATCAATATCATGGGAATAAATTAACATAAATAGATAAGCATCTTAAACTATGTTTATATTCTAATAATACAAAAACATTATTAAATGAAAACAATAAAACTCACACTGCAAAAATGAGTAGAATATACTCATTTTTGATTACATTCGATGCTTATCATAGCTTCGAATACTTAATTTCATTTTTGAAAACGACATGTACTCAAACCTAAGTACAATGAGCAAAAAATGAATAAAACGAGCAGTTGCTTACCTACATAAGCTGCCTTCATAAATCTCTTTCAATAATTATCAACAATTACAACCAACACTTACTGGGAATCGAACATACATTCTCAGGCACCGGAATACAGGGGCTTATCCGTTGTACTACTAGAGCGACTCAAAGAAGTCATAGGCAGAAATTTTTTTAAAAGGTGTGCCAAGAGAATGGGAGGAAAGATAACTGAGTTGTAAAAACTCGATTTCCATTTAAGCAATTAACATAAAATAATATAGAAAACTATCTTCTGAACAACTATTTTAAGTGCGTCAGCTCGCTTTGTTAAGATGAATTGAACAGAAGCTGAGTTTAGCAATATTAAATCAAGTCATCGCTCATTTACAATGCTTACAATTCTACTAAAAGAAAAACGAGTATGTCCAGGTATTCATTTTTAAGTATACTTTTTTGTAGTGTAATTTATTTAAACAATGTAAACACACTGCTAGAATTGTAACATGATTAATAAACCTTATATGAATTTGGTTAAAAAAATATTGCAATGTAATACAGTACAAATTAATCGTCAATCGAGGCAATCGTCAATCGAAGCAATCGTCAATCGAAGCAATCGTCAATCGAAAGAATCACTTAGTCAATCGAAAGAATCACTTAGTCAATCGAAGCAATCATTTAATAAAATTTATTTTATGCTTATTCCTTAATTTTACTACGCAGAATTATTTTAGTAGTTGTTTTTATAATTGTTTACATAAATCTTTTTAGTTTATTTTATTTTACTTGCTTACATTTAATTAAAACGAACGCAAACTGCGTTTGATTAGATAAAGTTTTACGATTTTGAAATTAAAATAGGGTTTACATGATGTGGATATAGGTGTAAAAAATATTTATGAAACTGATATTATTTTAAAATTTTCTTTTACATGCTGTACCTCAAAAATGTAGTTAATATTTCTGTTTACGTAAGCTTATTTGTAAGCAATTTTATACTAAAATACCAAAAAACTATATTAGTTAGTCACTCCCCAGCAAAAAAAGTCAGCATGAAACCTTCATCAAAATTGTCAAATTGAAGGTTGTTTGAAGGTTTTATAAAGGATATTGAAACAAAAAACTGCAGTTTTTTTGAAGTTTTTAATTTTCCTGCATAAAACCTTTAAAATATCTGCAATTTCCCTTCATGATTAAAAATTGTATGTTTTTTGCGAGTTTTTATGAAGGTTTTTTTGCAGTTTTTATGAAGGAAATTGAAACAAAAACCTTTAATTTTATAGATCTTCAAAAAAACTGCAATTTTCCTGCATAAAACCTTCAATTTCAAAATTTTGATGAAGGTTTTATGCTGACTTTTTGTGCTGGGTCATTCAGATTTTAAGCATATATACTTCTTAACTTCTTCTTCATATATTCTTCTTAGAGATAGTACAGAAATTTAAAACTGTAGAAAAGAGTTCTTTTTATCTGATTAATATCATAAATAATGTGATTATTTTCAATTTTTTTTTTTAAGTTATTCATATCCTCATTATTTACCCAATGCGAGGGTCCTAATTAATGTTATTAGTGCAGATGCCAGGTTTCGCATATGGGTACCAAATGTAAAATAACTTTCTACTAATTACAAGCTTACTAATGTTATTAGTTCGGATGCCAGGTTTTGCATATGTGTACCAAGTACAAAATAGCTTTCTACTAATTATAAGGGTTCTAATTAATGTTATTAGTTCAGTTGACAGATTTCTCATATGAATAACAAATGAAAAATAGCTTTCTAATAATTATAAGGGTTCTAATTAATGTTATTAGTTCAGATGCCAGGTTTTGCATATGTGTACCAAGTGCAAAATAGCTTTCTACTAATTATAAGGGTTCTAATTAATGTTATTAGTTCAGTTGACAGATTTCTCATATGAGTAACAAATGAAAAATAGCTTTCTAATAATTATAAGGGTTCTAATTAATGTTATTAGTTCAGATGCCAGGTTTTGCATATGTGTACCAAGTGCAAAATAGCTTTCTGTTATTTACAAGATTTATTATAAATGTTATTAATTCGGATGCCAGGTTTTGCGTATGTACCAAGTGCAAAATAGCTTTCTATGAATTACAAGGGTTCTTATTAATGTTATTAGTTCGAATTCCAGGTTTTGCATATGGGTACCAAGTGCAAAATACCTATTTGTTAATCTGTTATATTGGTTCAGGGTATTTCAAGCACAGATTCTGAAGGCAAATTAAGAAATATGAATACTTGTAATCTAGAAGAAAGAAGGGTGATTTGATTCACTTCCTCAAATTTAATAAACAAGGAGAAATTGACATTTTGAACATTAACGTGGGTGATATAATACAGGTCCGAATTATACAAAATATAGTACAAGGAAGAAAACATGATATTTATGATGTCAATTAAAAAATGGGAGAAAACATGATATTTATGATAATAAATGAGAAATAGCTTTCTACTAATTATAAGATATTTGGCTACCAAGCGCCCAAACAAAGATCCCAAAACAAAGTTACGATATAGGAGTGCTTAAAGTTTGCAACTCACCTATGGAATCACATTCAACTCATTATTAAGCAATCTATTTAAAAAGGACCTACATCACTTGGCTAAATGATAGATCTATGTGCCTAGAATAGATGTCTAGCAAAGCCTCGATGTTAAGTTTTTGTGTGATTTTTTTCAAATTTTTGGGAGTTATACCACTTGGAAACCATTTGTTAGACACCCACCCAAATATGGAACAACTTGCAAGCGATTATCTTTAAATTTTCAGTAGGAAGTAGTTTAAAGAAACAGCTGAAAATACATTATTAGATATTTAAGCTATACCATACTGAATCAATCTTACTTGGCCTTGCTCTGTTGTTGGTAGTCAAACATTGTATTTGTATCAACTTTCAAAAGATTCGATTCTTTCTTTATTGGCATAGATGAATAATTTAATTATTAAAAAAAAACTTTTATAATCCATATAATATTAAATTTACATAATCCATATTAATGAAAAGCATAATTTGGTAAATAAGGTTCTGTGGTTAAATTTTGTAGGGTATGTAGCAAGATATTTTAGACTTTCAAATTATGGATATATAAGCGCATTGTTTCAGAAGCCAATTGAAGTTGGTTTTTCATGAGCTTCTTCCACTTTTCAGAATTCATTATTTCTCCAGAATGTTTGAAAATAAATTTCTGAGCAGCCGATACCAGTTCTTCATTCTGATGCATGTCTGCGAGAACCAGGACGTCGCACACATTGAACAAGTCGATGTTATCTTTCAGAAATTCGGAACACTTTTTCCTCAGGGCCACGATTTCGTACTTGTCCGCTGCGAAATACAGACTGGATGCCGTTCCGTACTCCAGTTCTTCGCCAACAGTGTCCGTGTACATGAACAGCAGCATCTTAGAAACGGTGTCGACATCTATGTCCACGATTTCGACTACACCGGTCTGCGCTTCTTTCGTGTCGCTCTCGAACATGGCGCTGAAAACTTCGGACCTGGCACACAGGATGGATCTGTGAACAGGAAATTCCTTGTTCGAAACTCGAATCGTCAAATCGCTTAGTTTTTCATTTGCGTAGAATCGCTGCAAGTTGTCCTTCAAAGACCCAGAGGAAATTGCCTTTGCCGTCTGGTTGCAGCATTGCTGATTATTCGTTATTCCATATTCGATTCTTTCCACTGCATTGTACACAGCACCTAAAGCAGAAAAAAACTCACAGCGAAGGCACAATATTCCATTCGGCATATATAACTTCTTGTTGCTCAGTATTTTGCTCACTCGAATAAACGGAAATTTCCAAACGTCTTCTTGACTATAAATATCGAAACGACACTTATATTTCACAGAATGGGCTATTTTACCATCAGCGCCTACCAAAAACACTTCACAAGTAGAATAATCCTTCTTAAATGTTTCAATCTGTTTCATCTCGATTTGGATTATCTTGTTCTTAAACTCATCTTCAGCCGTTAAGATGTCAATGGTGAACGAAGGCATTTTGGACAAATGCAGCAGCCTCTTTGTTCTCCTTGCTTCACTCTCAAAATCTCCGAAACCTTCCAAATCCCAAACGTAAGTGGTCCTCTCACCTCCCATTACTGTTCGGGCGTAACATTGCACAGGTGCTAAAACCACGCCGTCAAATTTCAATATTCGGCATTTTATTGTCAGGGAGTCGTTGTTGACGTAAGCGTCCAATCCTTCTTCGTTTAGTATCAGTTGCCCAATGGGACATTGTTTCCATTTTAAATAAAACAAGACTTCCTTAACCAGCACTGTTTTGAACACGCCTCGACCGGTGCTAATCGCCAGCTCTAATGTTAATTCAATACGACGGTCACTCGCAAATCTTTTAAGCATAAACGTAACGTTATTTTTGGGAGAATTTTTGTATGAAATCATTTCGATACTCCACCTCTCTCTATCAGTCTCATTCAATACAAAGGTGGGACCCTCGTATATCCAACTACGGTGATCCTGAAAACCGTAATTGTAATTATGAATCGTCCAAATGAAAGCAAATCCGGCTCCGCCATCGGCATCGGGCATATCCATGCTGGTACAAAAGAACACGTATTAACCTTAAAGACTTTCGATCGAAGTATGACATTTGAAAGCTCGCCTTATCCCTAAAAACGTTATCTTTCAGCCTTTGTTTGGAAATGTTTATTTGTTATCGCCCTTCACCCGGTCGCATTTGATTGTCGCGTATCTACTTTCTATTCCTGCTATGATAAGATTGAAGTAAAGGGGAAACCACTTCATTTTCGCTGCCTGTCAGCAGGGCCAGGCTACATAGGCTGCAACTACTGAACACTAACTTTAACTTCTGGATTGAGCGATACATTTTATTGACTTGAAGCCAATCGTAGGGGTAACAACTGACCCTACTTTTCATTGCTACCGCAATATTTTGTATATTTTTCATGATACAATAAGCCGGCATGTATTGCTTTTGGCTGAGTTTTTTTAATATTATTTTTAATCAATTTTGAATACAATCTGCTATTAAAATAGAAAGTCATTTGCAAGTCAAAGTCGAAGTGTTTAAAAAGCAAGAGCAAAACTATTTGTTTGGCAATATAAAAATTAATTCTACAAGAAGAAAATATATTATTTATATACATTTAATATTTCTACAATGCCATGATATTAAAAAACACCACTAAATCACTTTAAAAAAAATTGGGGTTCAGTTTGACTGCTTCTATATTGGCTTCAACGCGCCTGTAGAGGAAACAAGTTTTGAGCATGCATACCAGAAGTTACTGTTAGAGTTCAGTGGCTGCAGCCTAGGGGCTTGCACCACACGCATGCGCACACACACAGTTAACTTGCTAATTAACTAAAATTAATTGGTTTGTGTGTCATGGAACAGCAGGAATTATTATAAGTTATGAACTTTTTAGAACAAAAAGTTTATTCTAATGATTAAAGTAGTAAGCATTACTGACAATGAATGAAGAGATCATGAAAGCAGCTAAAAATATAATTATTAAATTGGAAGTGGCGAATATATTTGTCAGTGAAATTGAAACTATTTTTTTTTAAATACAAACAAATATTGAACTAAAGATTGAAATATTTTTCTTGGTGTTAGTCAGAGCCGGATTTAGAGTTTGCGGGTCCATAGGCTGAGTATGTCATGCCCCCTGATAACCGAGGAGTGGTATGGAATACTGCCCAGTAAAACAAGGGGGGGTTAAAAGTATATATTTCGGAACTGCAAATTAAATTATTTTTAAGTGTATACATAAAATTAAGATCCGAGAACATTTCTGAACCATGGACTGATAAACAGTAGATTTTGGAACAAGGTAACACATTGCTTTTAAAAACGGCAGGGTGTCCTTATTGCAGTCGTTTGGGGCTACTCATTCTCTCCAAGCAGTCAGTTTTGGCACCGGGCAATGGCACTGCTTTAAAAAACAATTAGTATCTCCTTCGTGCAGTCTTTTGGTTTTTTTTATCGTCTTCGAGCAGTCGGTTTTGGCACCGGGCAATGGCACTACTTTAAAAAACAAGTAGTATCTCCTTCGTGCAGTCTTTTGGGTTTTTTTATCGTCTTCGAGCAGTCGGTTTTGGCACCGGGCAATGGCACTGCTTTAAAAAACAATTAGTATCTCCTTCGTGCAGTCTTTTGGGGTTTTTTTTATCGTCTTCGAGCAGTCGGTTTTGGCACCGGGCAATGGCACTGCTTTAAAAACCAATTAGTATCTCCTTCGTGCAGTCTTTTGGGGTTTTTTATCGTCTTCGAGCAGTCGGTTTTGCACCGGGCAATGGCACTACTTTAAAAAACAATTAGTATCTCCTTCGTGCAGTCTTTTGGTTTTTTTATCGTCTTCGAGCAGTCGGTTGTGGCACCGGGCAATGACACTACTTTAAAAAACAATTAGTATATTCTTCGTGCAGTCTTTTTTTTTTTTTTATCGTCTTCGGGCAGTCGGTTTTGGCACCGGGCAATTAAATCGATATTGAATGAAAATTTAAAATAAAAATAAAATATAATGATAATGTAATGCAATGCAATATAATGGGGGTAGACAAAGTGTAAGCGAGCATGTGAAAATTGAGTGTATTAAAATAAAACTAGAGGAAAGTTGTGAATGGGAAAATTCGTGCAAAAGTAAATTTCAACCAGCAAAACATTTTGCTAATTTTCTTTGATAACTTACAAGAATTCTATAAAAAAATCCCTTTATATTAAATAAAAATATATTTAAATATAAAATTACATTATTAAAACATTATATTTATATTTCTGGCAATCCAATACGATTCCATAGTACTTCTGAAATTTTTTTCAAATATATAGCTGCACTGTAAAAAAAAGATACTTAAAAATGAGTACCTGAACATGCTCGTTTTTCTTTGGGTACAAATTGCATTGTAAATGAGTGATGGCGTAATGATATTTAAGTAATTGTTCTTTCTCAAAAATGTGCAGTGTGATTAAATATTGCCAATCTCAGCTTCTGTTCGAGCCATCTTAACCAAGCGACCTGACAAACTTAAAATAGTTGTTTAGAAGATGGTTTTCCACATTATTTGATGTCGATTGCTTCAATGGAAACTGAGTTATTACAACTCAATTATCTAACTTTCTATTCTTTCGGCACACCTTTTTAACATTTCTTATATTTATAACTTTTTCAAGTAGCCCTGGTTGTTTAACGGAAAAGGCTCTGGACTCCGGTGCCTGAGAACCTGTGTTCGTCCCGGTAAGTCTTGGTTGTAATTGTTGATATTAATTGAAAGTACTCATTGAAATGTACTCATTTTTGATAACATTCGATGCTTATGATAGCTGCCTTCCGCATAGAAGTCCAGGGCCTTCACCGTTGTACTACCATAGCGACGTGAAGAAAACGGAAGTAATGTTAAAAAGGCGTAGCAAAAGAATGGGAAGTAAGATGATTGAGTATTAATAACTCAGTTCCCATTTAAGCAATCGACATCAAATAATGTGGAAAACCATCTTCTGATCAAATATTTTAAGTTTGAGAGGTCGCTTTGTTAAGATGGCTGGAACAGAATCTGGTATTAGCAATATTAAACCATACTATTCATGTTTGCAAAAGTATGAGTACTTAAATTTGAGTACGTCATCGCTCATTTACGATGCAATTGTATTCAAACAAAAACGAGTACGTCCATGTTCTCATTTTTAAGCACATTTTTTTTTACAGTGTAGGCAGACCTTCGAGCATGGATCCTTTGTAGTAGAGAAGTCATGATGTCCCTCTCGATAACATCAAAGTGAAGCCAACATGTATGGCCTCAGACACGTGGTTAATTACGTCATTCCATTAATAAATTTTCACTGTTACACATTTCCCAATTCATCAGCCAATCGCGAGAATTTTTTAATTCATAATTTTGAAGAGATGGCACGTGATATTGGCTTTTCGCTCTGAGATGAGGGCTTCACGATTATGACGTCATATTCTCTCTACTATAGAGCATTCATGATCAAAGAGGCACACATTATCCAAAATAAACTAGTAGAGAGAAAAACATGTTATTAAGATAGGCTAATTCATAAATGGGAAGGTTGGCTGCCAAGCAGTGCAAGTTTCAAAACAGTGTTCGGAGACAAGAGTATTTTAAATTTGCAATCGAACATTTAACTCGTTCTTAAACGAGCTATTCGAGTAGTATATACACCACTTGGCAATATGATAATTGTCTAATAATGGAAACCAGTGCTAATCTATTTTAAGATATTTTTGGACCAGTTTTCATGTAGCACGACCAAATATGGAACAACTTGCCAGTGATTATTTTTAATTTTTCTGTAGCAAACAGTTTTAAGAAACAGGTAAAAATTACATTATTAGATATTTAAGGTATACCATACTGAATCAATTTTACTGGGCCTTGCTCTGTTGTTGGTAGTCAAACATTGTATTTGTATCAACTTTCAAAAGATTCAAATCCTTCTTTAATTGCATAGATGGATAATTTAATTATTAAAAAACTTAATTTTAAGCAAAGTTTTCGTAATCAATATTATCGTAAAGCATAATATGGTAAATAAGGTCCTATGCTTAAATTGTAGGGTATGTAGCAACATATTTTAGACTTTTAAATTTTGAATATATAAGTGCATTGTTTCCGAAGCCAACTGAAGTTGGTTTTTCATGAGCTTCTTCCATTCTTCAGATTTCATTATTTCTCCAGAATAATCGAAAATAAATTTCTGAGCAGCCGATTTTAATTTTTGATCCTGATGCATGTCTGCAAGAACTAAAACATCACACACATTGGACACGGTGAAGTTGCCTTTCAAGAAATCGGAACATTTTCTCTTCAGGGCCACGATTTCGTACTTGTCCGCTGCGAAATACAGACTGGATGCCGATCCAAACTCCAGACCTTCTCCAACAGTGTCTGTGTACATGAACAGCAACATCTTGGAAACGGTGTCGTCATCTACGTCATCGATTTCGACCACACCGGTCTGAGCTTCTTTCATGTCGCGTTCCAACATGGCGCTGAAAACTTCGGATCTGGCACACAGGATGGTTTTGTGAGCGGGGAAATCCCTGTTTGGAGTTCGAATCGTCAAGTCGCTGAATTTCCCTTCTGCGTAGAATCGCTTCAAGTTCTCTTTCAAACACCCTGATAAATTTGATTCTGTTCTTAGGTTGCAGCATTGCAATAGCTGATTATTCGTTATTCCATATTCGATTCTGTTGTTAAGAACTGTAGAAACAGCAACTTCACATTTGAGACATAATATTCCATTCGGCAAATATAACTTCTTGTTGCTTAGTATTTTGCCCACTCGAATGAACTGAAACTTCCAAATGTGTTCATTACTCTGATTATAGAAATCGCACTTACTTTCGACAGTATGGGCGATTTGGCCATCAGCGCCTACCAAAGATATTTTGCAGTTAGAGTAGCTCTTCTTAAACGGTTCACTCTGTTTTATTTCGACTAGAATTATTCTTTTATTGTCATACTCATCTTTAGCCGTTGAGAAATCAATAGTGAACGGTGACGTTTCGGACAAGTGCAGCAGCCGCTTTCTTATCCTTGCTTCACTTTCAAACTCTCCAAAACCTTCCAAATTCCAAGTGTAAGTGGCCCTCTCGACGCCTATTGTTGTTTGGGCGTAACAATGCTCAGATGTCACATCCACGTCGTTAAATTTCAATATTCTGCATTTCATCGTCAGGGAGTCGTCATTGAGGTAAGCAGCCAATTCCTCTCTTTTAATCTCCATTTCTCCAAAGATTTGAAAATCTGATTTTAAGTCAAACGAGACTTTCTTATCCAGGACTTTTTCAAAGATTCCATTGTCGGTCCGTATCGCCAGCTCTAATGTCAATTCGACGCGTCTGTCACTCGGAAACCTTTGAAGCGCAAATACAATGACATCCTTTCGAGAAAATCGGGTTTGATCCACTATTAAGCGCCATTTCTTCAAATCCTTCTCATTCAACGCGAATAAAGGGCTTCTGTATGCCCAAAAGATTTCCTGGAAATCGTAACTGTAGTTCTGGATCGTCCAAATGAAAGAAAAGCCTTCATCTCCACCGACATCAGGTAACTCGATCTTGGAACAAGACATGTACTAATGGTTCGAATTTTCGATTGAAGAATGAAAATAACTCGTCCTGTACCAGAAACATTATCTTCCCACCTGGAAATGGAATTTGGAATTGTACGTTTCTTATTGTATTACTTTTTATCGGAGCGCATTTGGTTATCGCGTACATGTTTTCAATTCCTGTTCTGATAAGGACGATGTAAATGTGCACTCCCGGTCTTCTTTTCATTATCTGTCATATGTAAGTTTGGAACTTTTGATCTTTGATTCCACGAGAAGTTTCGTCCTTTGTACATTTAAGAATTCGAATCCATAAACTCTTTTTCCCGACGAGGCCTCCGTGGCCGAGCGGTTAAAGGCGTCAGCTGGAAATACGATGGTTCCTGGTTCGATGCCAGGCGATGGACTTGACAAAGAAAAGTAAAAAGTAGTGATCTTGTGATCGGAGAATTGCCAGCTTTGCTACAAAATACTAGAAAAGTCGTCCAGAACATTCGCAAAAATTCACGGCGTGTATACGGGACTGGTGCATGATAAATCTGATCGGGGTCCAAAGTCCCGACATCTATTGAAGGCGTTGGGTGCCAGTTCATGTGTTTCCTCGTCATCTGACCATGGTTCAAAAAATTCGAGGCATCGTTCCCGGGTCTTTCTTTCGAGAAAAGCCACCAACCGTCGCCTATAGCCCACTGTGCAGCTCTAGTGCGACGTTATTTAATAAAACCAAACCAAACCAAACCAACTTTATCCCGACGTGTCTGCATCACTGAACTCTAACTGTAACTTCTGGAAGGCTCAAAACTTGTTTTTTCTATGGACGCGTTGAAGCCAACCTGGAAGCAGCTATACTGTGCCCCAACATTTTTTTAAAAGTGATTTAGTGTTTTTTTTAATACCATAGCATTGTAGAAATGTTAAGTGTATAGAAATATTATATTTTCTTCTGATATAATTAGTTTTTATATTGCCAAACAAATAGATTTTGCTCTTGGTTTTTAACCACTTCGACTTTGACCTGCAAAGGACTTTCTATTTTAATAGCAGATTGCATTTAAAATGGGTTTAAAAAGAAAATAGAAAAAAACTCAGCCAAAAGCAATAACGTCGGCTTATTTTAACATGAAAAATATACGAAATATTGCTGTAGCAAAGAAAGTGGGCCACATCATGGCTGCCTCTACATCGACTTCAAGTCAACACAATGTCTTGCCCTATCCAGAAGTTACAGTTAGAGATCAGTGAGAAACATTGAAACATTCGGACTGCGCAGCTCTACTGCGAGGGGGGGGGGGGGGGGCAATATTCTGGAAACCTTAAAAGTTAGGAATTTTAAGTTTTAGAAATCCCCGAGTTGGGAAAATTTATATTTTTAGCAAATGAAAGCTAAGGAAGATTAGAAATTGCTCAACTTGTAAGATTACAATTAAATTAGGCTTCAGATAGAACAATGCTTGTAAGAGAATGGTTCAATATTACCTAATAAAAAAAGGAGAAAAATGACGATAAGTTGGAACTGGGAATATTCAGTACTGTTGATTGGGAATTTCGAATCGCTAAGTTGGGAAATTTCTTGTTTCAACCCACCCAAAAATCTTTTTGTGTGACGGCACTGATATTACGCAAGAGAAATGTGCAGGCTTCTTAAAATTGAGGTGTAAGATAAAAACATTACTTATAAAAAACTTATCAAACAAGAATAAAAAAGCAAAATTATTTTATTTATATATTTTATTTTAAATAGGATAATTATAAAGTACATGAAAAACTCTGAATTTATTCTTTAACCAACAACTCTGCTTGATTTGACTAGAATAGTTAAAAGAAACATATTATTATTTTTTATTTATGGCATTTCATAGCAATTGATATACTTTGAATAAAGTTTGCAGAAAATCACCAAAAATTGCATTTACAATTCGATTGCAATGTGCGCAATATCCATTGCGAGCTATTCAATGACATTTTCTTTGCAAATTTCCGCTATCCAACCCCCCCCCCCCCCCCCAACAAAAATGAAGGTTTACTGTTAAAAATTATTACGAGCTTCCACCAAAGTTTGGTACCCATTTAGCTGCAACCAACATTGGTGCTTAGTTTCACCATTTTACGGTACTTCCACGGATACCATTTAGTGGTTAAGCGTTGTATCAAAACTTATAACGTTGCATAAAACTCAAAATTCTAGTTTTCTTCCTCGCTATCATACATTTTTTGCTGCTACATTTGGAAATTCCTTTACTTCCAACTAAAAAGTTTTCCTTTAAAATTCGAAAGTTGAACTTTTTTTTATACGGGACGGAATTGAATTTACATTTTGAAGAAAATATAAATTTTTAAAATTATATACAGCGCGTTTGAGAAGTCCTGGACGAAACAAAAAAAATAAAATTAAAAAAAAATATCAGCAATGACGACAAACCTTATATTTAAGAAAATACAAGCTTTGTAACGTAAAAATATAACATTTGTCTCATATTACTAACATGGCTTTTAATTATTTTGAGTTATTGGATCATGTTATTCAACAATCAGTCAACCCCCTCCCCCCCCCCACAAAATCTTTATTTTGAGAAAACTGGCTTTAAAGCAAACCATTTAATAGGAAAATCCAAGCTGCAGCAATTTGTGCATGTCCAGTATCGACACTATTTTTTTTTATCATAGAAAGTAAAAACTTGGGCGTCGTGGAAACAACATTTTTTTAAAAAATTTAAGTTTAACCCGTTGTTGAATGAAACGGTCCAATTATTATTTAGAATCCCAGAATCCAATCAGGGACGGTAAATAGCCCTCCTTGAGAAAGGTATGAGAATTTCGCAGTGTGTAGTAATGCCATTGTCACACCGTACAAGGCTATGTTATCGGGAATCGAATCACGATTCTTACGCATTGCAGCCCAGAGCCTACTATCAGGGCGACTTGAAAAAACTATAAACAGGAGAAATGTTAAAAAGGTGTGCCCAAAAATGGGAAGTAAGATAATTGCGCTGCACTAACTCAGTTTCCTTTTAAGCGATCGACATCAAATAATGTGGAAAACCATCTTCTGAATAACTATTTTAAGTGTGTCAGGTCGGTTTGTTAAGATGGCTTGAACAGGAGCTGATATTAGCAAAATTAAATCACACTGTTCATTTTTGAGAAAGTACGGTTACTTAAATTTGAGTACGTCATCCTCATTTACAATGCAATTGTACTCAAAGAAAAACGAGTAGGTTCAGATACTCATTTTTAAGTTCCTATTTTTACAGTGTAGACGACGATGTTTCATTATGACTGGCAGACACTGCCAATTACTTTGAAAAGTTTTATCTATCACTTATTTGAATTCCTTGACAGATGATTAAAACCCTGTTCTAATTTGTTAAGTCTTTTAAGTTCAGAATATGACTTTTAATTCCTCAAGCCATGAAAAACACGTCGTCTTCTGCTGCACGAATGACAATGGCATTTCTGCAATGAAATTTCTCATACAGTCATCGTTATTCACTCACAATCTCGTTATTGACTGTATGAGAACGTTCCATTTCTGCAATGGAATTTCTCATACAGGCATCGTTATTCACTCTCAATCTCGTTATTGACTGTATGAGAACTTTCCATCTCTGCAATGGAATTTCACATACAGTCATTGGTATTCACCCTCAATCTTGCTATTGACTGTATGAGAACTTTCCATTTCTGCAATGGAATTTCCCATACAGTCATTACAGCTTGGAATCTGGGAATATTATGCAATATTCCGCAAAACAAAAATTTAGAAAATATGTTAGTAATATGCGACATAAAAACAGCCACTGCTCATACTTTTTTATTAGGGTAATTTTGGACTGTGTCCATGTTAATCGGATACCCTGTATTTTCCATTTCTGCAATACTATTGCAGTATTAAATTTGAATTTTCTAAACAAACTATCCAGGCCACTGATAGGCGTCGGTGATTGGTTGATTTTATGACATTTATATAAATTGGAATACTACCATCGTTGTTGGAAGGCTTTCATATAAATGTCACTTATCTGTCGGATTTTTTACATCTACATTCGATTGAATCGGAACTCAAGTCTCTGACGTATTATATATTTAAGTCGTGACGTAGATGACCTACAGAGGCATGGGTTGACTAGACCTTCCTTCCCTAGTAACGCTCCAAACAACCGGTTGCTATGGTCAACCTCGTAGCACTTACCGTATGATTCGTAGAAGGTTTTGGAGAGATTTAGTACTGCAGGTATTCTCTAAAATCTGTTCTCCTTTTTTTAATTTTGAATTAAATTTTGAGAAATTTTCTTTAAAATTTACAGTTTTATAAAATAAAAAAAATTCAAGGCTAAACTAAAGGTATCCTTTAGACTCCTATGCGATTCTACGGGTGTACAGAAGTAGCAACTGTTTGTTTAGAACGCGTAGTACCGACTATTTCTCTAGAACGTTGTTGCTGAGCTCGAAGGTTCTTTTGAAACTCCATAGATGGCAGCACCGGAACCTGATCTTCCACTCTTCTGGGAATGGTGCGTCAGACTGAAAGGAAGTATTGCTTGTCGTTGTCGTATCACACAGAGACAGCATTGGTGACACCGAAATGCTCAGAAGAGCTTTCTTCTCCTCTTCTTCTTGTTGCTTGAAGGGGGTTTGGCGTAGGATCCGTGAGTCTCCTTCACGATGAACAGGCTGTCGATCACCTTGTCGTCCTGGAAACGCAGAGGGCACGATTACAGTAACGCAATACCTTTTGAAGGTTACAAAAGAGTAAGTAAGTTATCTACATTCTGATTGCTCACCAAAGGTCATTGAACAACCTATATGTTTGGCAATGTACGAATTCATTCTATAGGTAGAAAATACAATGTATAAACACATTTAACATTTCTACAACGATTTGACAATAAAAATACCCCACAAAATCACTTTTAAATATTAGTTGGGATACAATATGGCTTCAACCGCTCTCATAGAGGGAAATGGTTATTCGCATTCTATAAGTTACAGTTCAGTGGTTTATAACTTGGTTTGGTTAATTAACGTCGCACTATAGCTGCACAGTAGGCAATTGGCGACGGTTCGGGGTCTATCTCGAAGAAAAGATCCGGTAACGCATACACATTCACACACACATTCATTCATACCTGCATCTCCGTCATCTGACCATGGTTCAAAAATACGAGGCATCGTTCCCGGGTCTTTCCTTCGAGATAGGCCCCGAACCGTCTCCAATAGCCCACAGTGTAGCTCTAGTGCGACGTTAATTAATAAAACCAAACCAAACCATACCTGCACCTCGTTATTTTAGAACCATGGTCAGATGACGAGGAAACACTTGAACTGGCACCCAACGCCTTCAATAGACGTCGGGACTTTGGACCCCGATCAGATGTGTCGTGCACCAGTCCCGTATAAACGCCGTTAATTTTTGCGGATGTTCTGGACGACTTTTCTAGTATTTTGTAGCGAAGCTGGCAACCCTCCGATCACAAGATCACTACTTTTTGCTTTTTCTTTGTCAAGTCCATCACCTGGCATCGAACTGGGAACCTTCGTATTCCTAGCTGATGCCCTTAACAGCTCGGCCACGGAGGCCTCTTATGAACTGGAGGAAAACGTTATTGGGGAAGGAATGTCTAGTCGATCCTCGCTGTCGACAGTGACGTCACTTCTTATAGGGTTTACATAGGAGAGAAGATCCCACCTGTTCGGCGGAGAGCTGCTGGAGGAAGAGGTGAGTTGAGTTGTATGGCACCACCTTTGTGTAGCCCTTCTCTGTGGTGCCGAACGCGCTCCACGGCTGACGTACTCCACGGAAGTTGCTGGACCCCTCCTGGTTGCCCTGCAACACACACAGTTACTCCCAACTGTTTATGTAAATAGTAACTCTTTAGTATTAGAACTAGATAACTATAAATCAGCTGTGTATACAAATCCCCATACAAGCCCATGTTATGGCCAATTTCGTAGTTACTTAGTTCTAGAATCGACCCGACAATATACTACCACTTTTTAATAATTGCGTATCAAATCCAGGTATCTATAACTAAATGAAAAAAGAGTGTCCGTGAATATGTCTGTTTTTTATGAAAATTTACACTTTTATTCTGAGCTTGATGAAATTTTTACTTTTGACCTTCAAAACAATGAGGAAGGTCACTGCCTACATGCTATTTCAAAAAACCACCTCCATCCCTTTTTTCACCCCTGAAAGCAGAAATAACATCTTAATAGATCCTAGAGATGGCGCCACGGTTAAAAAATAGCCCACTATTTTCCCGGGCAATGCTGGCCATATTGCTAGTTAAATAAAACTAAGATACTGAATATTCTATTCAAATATGTCAGTATTAGTTGTGTAAAAACAATTTTTAATCAATTTAATATAAAACATTTAAGTTATTTAAAGGCTGTGTGAAATAAGATACATCGTCGAGGTGAAAATTACGATATCGGTATCGATTGGATCTTAATACCGGTATTTTACAATATATCGATGTATCGCCCAGGCCTACTTACCGCTGCACCGCTGGTGATGTGTACGGGGGCTCCGGGATTCCTGTACGGGTTCTCATAACTCCCGTTGTACACCTGAAATAAGACACATGGGAGCAGATCGATAGGCAGCCATATGTAATATAATTCACAAGTTTATCTTAAGACCGATTGGTTGGTTGAATAGACGTCACGCTAGAGCCGTGCAGTGGGCCATTGGCGGCGTTTCGGGTCTATCTCGAAGGAAAGACTCGGGAGCACTGCCTTTTACTTTGAATCATGATCAGATGCAGGTTTCGAAATTAGCGGTCGTTACTCGTATTTTGCACTTAAAAATTTTAGTTTGACGACAGTAATTTTACACCAAGTCGACATTTTTGGCACTTAACGTTTTTTTTAATAAAAATTTCAGTTTGACAACCGTAATTTTACACCAATTCGTCATTTTTGACGCCTAACATTTTTAATAAACGTTTCAGTTTGACGACCGTAATTTTACACTAATTTTTGACGCCTAACTATATAAATATTTCAGTTGACGACCGTCATTTTACACCCATTTTTGATGCCTAACTTTTTTTTAATAAAATTTCAGTTTGACGAATGTAATTTTACACCCTGTCGTCATTTTTGACGTCTGACTTTTTAATAAAAATCTCAGTTTGACGACCGTAGTTTTACACTCATTTTTGACGCCTAACTTTTTTATAAAAATTTCGGTTGACGACCATCATTTTGCACCCATTTTTGATGCCTAACTTTTTTTAATAGAAATTTCAATTTGTCGAATATAATTATACGTCCTGTCGTTATTTTTGACGTCTAACTTTTTCATAAAAATTTCAGTTGACGACAGTAATTTTACACCCATTTCTGATGCCTTAGTTTTTTTTTATAAAATTTCAGTTTGACGACCGTAATTTTACTTCCCGTCGTCATTTTTGACGTCTAACTATTTTTATATAACAATTTCAGTTTGACGGCAATATTTTTACACCCAATCGTCATTTCTTACGTGTCGAGCGCTAATGGAAATAATCGATTAAAGATTGATACAGTGAAGGAAAGTGAAGTAGGTGATAAATCGGGGGAGGAAAAAGCTTTTAATAGTAAAAATGGATTTTCCATAATTGCTCTTATACTTTTCAGTAATTTTGTCTGTAGACGATGATATTTTTAGAGTAGAAATGGAAACATGCTTCCAATTTTATGCAAAAGAAGTATTAACGATTACCAAAATATCGTCGCTCAGTTGGCAGCTGTGCTTAAGCAATTTGAATGTTAAAATTACGCCTTAGGAGAACGTTTTGGCAACTAAAAAAACTTGCTACGTGCCAATGACGCCTAATGTTTATCTTCTAATTTCGAAGCCTAGTCAGATTATGAGGATAACACCTGAGATGCCATCTGACGCAACCTCAATAGGCGCCAGAACATTAGACCCATATCAGATTTAACGTGCACCAGTCCTGTATACACGGCGGCGGAAATTGAGGATAATTTCAGACGGCTTTTACAATTTATTTAATTTTTGCCAAGTCCTCATGGCGATTCGAACTTGCAGTCCTTTGATTGGTAGCAGAATTATATACCTCTCTCGGCTACCGGGCCGATGTATAACGTGCACTATTCCCCGATGCCTTTTGCGAGCGATGAGGAACGGAACTGGCAATCCCCCGTTCACGGCCTCGCAACAATATTCCCCCTATATTTGAAATTACAACCCACCGGCTATAAGCTTAAAAACCTTACTGCTTGTTCCCTGATATTCTGGGGTGGGATTAAAGTAGATCGTGGATCGGACTTATAGGGTGTTACTCTCAGGTTTGAATACCGCAGGCATCTTAACGTACCTTTCCGTCATAGGTGGGCAGCAGACGCTCGTAGCAGTGGTTGTGGCCCCAGAATGCCACGTCCACGCCGTGGCGGTGAAGCACGTCCTCCAGCCCGTACGCCCGCAATACGCCCACGCGCACCTGCAACACACACACTTCAACTGAATCCCTAAACGTAAAAAGGGGTCATGTTACATTTTTTTTTCTATTTTAATGTTATGATGGTGTTATGTACTGCGAGAGCCGCAAACGAAAGGCCTAATTGGCATCTTTTCTCCCACTTGTTGGCACACTTGGCTTTCTTTCTCTCTACAATCGTCTTATGAATTGAATAAACACATTTGTAAAGAAACTACAGTCCGTTACATTATTGAACTAGCGCCGGTACTGTACCAGTACTTTTCAGATGAATTCTTGTAAAAAAATTTGGGACACAGTATGAGTTCTTCCATATTGGCTTCAGCCCGCCCATAAGGATACAAGTTTTGAGCCTTCCAGAAATTACAGTTAGAATTCAGTGACGCAAACGCGTTGTCGTTTTATTATAGCTACAGTGCAGAATTGGAGAAGACATATTCTTTTCCCTCTCGTGAAAACTTAAAAAATGTGACATGACCCCTTTTTACACTTATATATTTAACCATACTCTAAATAATCGCAACAATACATTCGGGCTTGTGATTCTTTGATTCAAAACTCGAAAGTTGCAATGAGAGAGGGACTCACCGGGTTCGAGTCCAGCCTGCAGTACCTGAGTGCGGCGTTGGAGCAGTACATGGGTCGGTGTCCTAGGGTAATAACCCACGGCCACTTGGCGCGGTTTTGGGGAAGATTGGCTTGCTGTAACAGAACACACAGAAATTTCAAAAAAGCGCTTGAACTATGTTTATTGCAATGACTCTATGTTCATATGTTCACAAGTAATAAACTTTGGGATTCGATTTTAGTCGCCAAAAAGAAGTACCGGGCCAAATTCTGATAGAAAAAATTATGAATGGATGACGTAGTATACCACGTGTCTGAGGCCATACATGTTGGCCTCGCTTTGATGTTAGCGAGATAATAACCTTATGATTTCTCTACTATGAGGGATCCATGCTCGAAGGTTATAACCGGCATCGTAATATCCGGAAAAATTAACATAGGATTGCTATAGAAACCCAAACTTACTTTGCATTTTAAATTGTTAAATCCGGCGTATCGTTATAACCGGCTTGGTTTGGTTAATTAACGTCGCATTAGAGCTGCACAGTGGGCCATTGGCGACGGTTCGGGGCCTATGTCGAAGCAAAGACCCGGGAACGATGCCTCGTATATTTGAACCATGGTCAGATGACGAGGACAACACCTGAGCTGGCACCCAACGCCTTCAATAGACGTCGGGAGTTTGGACCCCGATCAGTTGTATCGTGCACCAGTCCCGCATACACGCTCTGGACGACATTCTAGTATTTTGGTAGCAAAGTTGGCAACCCTCCGATCGCAATATTACTATTCTTTTACTATTCTTAGTCAAGTCCGTCGCACAGGTTCGAACCGGGAACCCTCGGATTCCCAGCTAATCCTTAATCCACTCGGCCACGGAGGCCTCGTTATAACCGGCATCGTTATAAACAGATTTTACTGTATTGTGATAATTTTTTTTTTTAAAAATTGAAACTAATTCTTAAAAATGTTTAGCAATGCCACATTTCTATCTACCGAAGAGGCCTATGTGGCCCAGTGGATTATGCGTCAGCTGGAGATCCAATGGTCCCCGGTTCAAAACCTTGCGATGGACTAGACTAAAGAATAGTAAAAAGTAGTGATATTGCGATCGGAGGGTTGCCAACTTCGCTACCAAAATACTAGAATGTCGTCCAGAACATGCGCAAAAATTATCGGCGTGTATACGGGACTGGTGCGCGATACATCTGATCGGGGTTAAAAGTCCCGACGTCTATGGAAGGCGTTGGGTGCCAGTTCAGGTGTTCCCTCGTCATCTGACCATGGTTCTAAAATAACGAGGTGCATGTATGAATGTGTGTGTGAATGTGTATGTGTTCCCGTGTCTTTTCTTCAAGATGGACCCCGAACCGTCGCCAATAGCCCACTGTGCAGCTCTAGTGCGACGTTAATTAACAAAACCAAACCAACCAACCTCGTCATTTGACCATGGTTCTAAAATAACGAGGTGCATGTATGAATGTGTATGTGTTCCCGGGTCTTTCCTTCGAGATTGGTCCCGAACCTTCGCCAATAGCCCACTGTGCAGTTTTAGTGCGACGTTAATTAACTAAACCAAACCAAACTATCTACCTAGGCGCCACTGCGTTTTCGCTAGGAAAATGCGAGTTCCCGTAATCGTTCCAGCGTATCTCGAGTGATAAGCGAACAAGACGGACTCACCCTGAGCGTGTCGTCCAGCCACTTGTAGTGCGAGTACACGGCCTCGAGTCCCCCGTACAGCAGGAAGAAGTACACCTCGGTGCTCATCACAACGAAGTGGATGGGCCCCACCTTGAAGCTGCAATTCAGTCGAGAAATTAATACAGGGAAATTATATGTGCAATTTAAAGTCAAATTTAAAAGCAAGCATGTTTTATGTATTTTTATGAAACGCAGGTGAAAAAGCTTTGCTACAAAATCTCTTAGAAACTAAATTTTATGGTATGACCACTGAGCTATAAAAATAACTGGAGTGATAACTCTCGTCTGGCTCGAACTCGCAATCCTCTGATTACTAGCCTAACGCCTTAATCCACTGGGCAACTAGGGGGTGAAGGGTCGAATACTATTCGGAAGAGAAGGTTGAGAAATCATTAATGTGTAATATTTAATGTATTTTTAAAAGCCAGAAATGTGTTTTAATTTATAATGTCTTCACTTCATCCTATGACAAATACCATGCAAAAAGACTACGTTTTGTACCTTTGCTCAAAAGGGTGTAAAGTGGACGCGCACGCCTAATCTACCCTCCAGTGATTACTTGAGCTCAGTGGGATAACAAAAAGAATAATAATAAAATATAGTTTATGTTCTAATCCAGGCGGAGTATTATGAACATGTCATAAAGATTCGCTCTGTCATTTAGACGTAAATCAAAAACAAACAGACCAATTCGCTTTTATATAGAATTAAGACTAAAATGTTTTTTCATTATTCATAAATTACTTGATAATATAAGATATTCGGAAAATTTGCTACTGTTATTACGCTGTACCTACAGAACAAAACACGAATAAAGTTAATGATGGTTATTTTTGTACTCAATCGGCGATTTAGATAATCGTTTTTTTTTATCAGTTACCTATATTTTCGCTTACATTACATTATCTGATAATTTCCTTCCTAGATGTAATCAAAAACAAATAATTTTAAATAATAATGAAATTTTAATTAAATTCCAATTTAACCTAATTAAGTAAAAAAAGTGTTTCATTCTTAAATGCCGTAAATGAGAAAATTATGGATTCCAACTTTGTATGATAAAAAAAAGCACGATTGGAAATAGTTAATGAATTATTTATTTAAAAATAATATACTTATAATTAATTTGAGATAGAAATTAATTATAAGTAAAATTTTTATGTTTATAAAAAAAAAATTATGTAATTTTTTTTCCTTTCAAATATGCAATTTTGAAGCTTTCATAAAAATTAAGTATTGGTCCATAACTTTTGATGAAGAGGGAGAAAAAAAAGATTTGTGTCCATGTGTGGTGCTGCCATCTTCCGATAGAATTCGCAAACAGAAACGCACCCGAAATTAATAATAAGACAATAAATTATACCAGAATGTTTTCCGACATATGTGACAAATAAATAAATTAAGGTAAATGCTCTAGTAATACACATTTGTATATATCGCATACATTTGACAAATGACATGGTCGAAATTCATATCTGTGACATTTAAAAACGAGAGAATTCTTGGAGTAATTCGAATACAATATCTGTAAAACATTTCACAAACGTTCATTGAACGAAAAAATAAACAAGTTAAAAAATATCTTTGATTCTGAAAACTTTAATTCATTTGTCTGTTTTCCCAACATTGCAAAGTATTTTACGGGTACACGGGGTACAGGGATATTCTATGGGTATACGGGGTACATGGGTACTCAATGGGTACAGACATAGGTACTCTATGGGTACACGGGATACAATACTGGGTGCACAGGGTACATTAGTATTTTACGGGTACACGGGGTACATGGGGGTACATAGAAACACATATGTTAGTTCAAATATGTTGATTCCCCTACGGGTACACACATATTGATAGAGGGGTTAACATCCTTTTAAGCGACAATTATAAAACCAACACGTGTTGGGATCCGTGTCGGTCAGGAATTCATTTGTAAGCTCACGAATGTCGCTATCATATGATCAACCTTCCAAATGGCGGGACACTGTTCTTAGGTCTTTCCTTCACAGTATTATCCCAACAATGGGTTGAAGAGAATTGAAGTCACTCACCTGTACCAAAGATTGTCGTCTGTTCCGGGCATGTCGAACCTCATCTTGTAGTTGGTATAGTTCCTGAAAGGAAAATAATACATTATTAACCGTTTTTTAATTGTTTTTTAAAAATATTCATTACATTCATTTTTAAGAATTAACAAAAAATTCCTTTTTGTATGTTCCATTTTGAATTCTAATGTTCTATCAATTGTTGCCTGGCCTGTAGGTTTTATGCTATCTGTTTTATGCTATCCTTTGTTTGATACGTACGGTCTTTTAGTGACCGTATGGACCACTAATCTCTAACTGTAACTTCTGGATAGGGCAAGACATTTTAGTGACTTGAAGCCGATATAGAGGCCGCCATGATGGGTCCCACTTTTCTTGATAGCGCAATATTTCGTATATTTTTTATGTTAAAATACGCCGACATATATTACTTTTGGGTAAGTTTTTTGTAATTTTCTTTTTAAACCCATTTTAAATGGAATCTGCTATTAAAATAAGAAGTCATTTACAAGTCAAAGTAGAAGTAGTTAAAAAGCAAGAGCAAAAACTATCTGTTTGGCAATATAAAAATTAATTCTATCAGAAGAAAATATAATATTTATATACATTTAATACTTCTACAATGCTTTGGTAATAAAAAACACCACTAAATCATTTTTTAAAAAATGTTGTGGCACAGTATGGCAGCTTTCAATTGATTTCAACGCGCCCGTAGAGGAAACAAGGTTTGAGCCTTCCAGCAGTTACAGTTAGAGTTCAGTGGACGAGAAAGGGTTAAAGCGCTTGTAATGCGTACTTTTGTTGTGAAAGCACCAACTCCATTGCGCATTTTTAAATCAGTAAGCGAGGCCTCCGTGGCCGGGCGGTTAAAGGCGCCAGCTGGGAATCCGAAGATTCCTGGTTCGATCCTAGGCGATGGACTTGACAAAATAAAAGTAAAAAAAGTATTGATCTTGTGATCGGAGGGTTGCCAGCTTCGTTGCAAAATACTAGAAAAGTCGTCCAGAACATCCACAAAAATTAACGGCGTGTATAAGGGACTGGTGCACGATACATCTGATCGTAGTAGATCGTGAAGTCCCGACGTCTATTGAAGGCGTTGGGTGC
Organism: Troglohyphantes excavatus; assembly: GCA_963932185.1. NCBI lineage: Eukaryota > Metazoa > Arthropoda > Arachnida > Araneae > Linyphiidae > Troglohyphantes > Troglohyphantes excavatus. Next base: position 5,715,422 of record OZ010671.1, read on the forward strand.
CAGTTCAGGTGTTTCCTCGTCATCAGACCATGGTTCTAAAATAACGAGGTGCATGTATGATAGATTGTGTATGTGTTCCCGGGTCTTTACTTCGAGCTAGACCCCGAACCGTCGCCAACAGCCCACTGTGCAGATCTAGTGCAATGTTAATTAACCGAACCAAATCAACCAAAATCAGTAATCTAAAAATGATACATTAAATTTGCAAAAGTCCTTAAATACTACATATGAGGGATCTAGATTAACGCAGTCCTTATTCCGGTTAGAAAATAAGGGCTTGTATAAACCTGAGAGATTTTTACTCTCATAGAGTTGTACGTAAATATCATATATCGCGATACTTCACTTCAAGACATTGGGCTTCCGTGGGCCAGTGGATAAAGGCGTCAGCTGGGAATCAAAGGATTCCTAGTACGATCCTGTGCGGTGGAGTAAAAAATTAAGTAAAAAATTAGTGATCTTGTGATCGGAGGGTTGCCAGCTTCACTATAAAATATTAGGAATGTCGTTCAGAACATCCACAAAAATTATCGGTGTGTATACGGGACTGGTGTACGATACATCTGATCGAGGTCCAAAGTCCCGACGTCTATTGAAGGCATTGGGTGCTAGTTCAGGTGTTGTCCTCGTCATCTGACCATGGTTAAAAAAATATGAGGCTTTCCTTCGAGATAGGCCCCGAACCGTCGCCAATAGCCCATTGTGTAAATATAATACAACGTGAACTCAACCAACTTAAAGATTCATCCTCACCAATTGAAGGCCTCGTGGTTTCCGACAGACACCATGTAGGGCACCCTGGCGGCGATGGGCTGAATCAGGTTCATGAAGTTGTCCCCCACTCGTCCGTTGTTCTGAAACGCACACACATTAACTCATCTACAAACTTCGAGCATGAATAGACTGTAGTACAGCGAATATGACGTCACAATCGTGAAACCTACATCTCAGACGAATGGCCTCAAACACGTGACTTCTTTCCAAAATTATGAATTAAAAAATAATCGCGATTGGCTGATGAATTGAGAAATGTGTAACAGTGAAAATTTATGAATGGAATGACGTAATTAACCGCGTGTCTGAGGCCATACATGTTGGCCTCACTTTGATGTTAGCCAGAGTATAACATTATGATTTCTCAACTATGAATGGTCCATTCTCGAAGTCTACAACATTTAAATCGGCGCCAAGATAAATAAGATATAACCTTCGTTAACCTTTTCGATTGGGCTTCACAGAAGAAATAAAAAATAGCAAACATCAAAATAAACATAAAAATAAACATAAAACATCAAAATTTTGAAATTAAAGGTTTTTTTTAAGGTATAAAAGATATTGAAATAAAAACTACGTTTTTTATAAAGGTTCTAATTTTCTTGTATGAAACTGTTAAACAAAATCGACATTTCCCTTTCAATATTTTCAATGCTTAAAAATTGAATCTCATTTGCAGATTGCAAAAAGATTTTCGCAGGTTTTATGAAGGATATTAAAAGAAATACATTTAATTTAATAGTTCTTCGAAAATACTGCAGTTTTTTTTTATATAAAAACCTTCAACTTCATAATTTTGATGAAAGTCTTATGCTAACATTTTTTTGCATGATTTTTTTTTTAAAAAAATATCTGTCTCTTTTAGGGTTTCTTTGCCAGAAGGACATAAATTCCTAATGGATGACCAACAGAGTGGTCATCCATTAGGTGAGTTTGTGGTCGCGGAATAAAATCATGGTCAAGCCGAATAGTAACAACATAAACAGGTTTACTCCTCAGAGCCAGAAAAACAACTTCACATGTCAAGGGCAAAGCAAGGAATAACATCATATAGGGATTTGTTACGTTATATGCAGAGGGAATATAGGGATAACGATCGTGTCGGAAACACCAGTTGCTGGTCGGATGGGGGAATCCTCTAGGGAAAAAGGGTGCATTTGTACTTAAGAAGTCCCTGGACGACGGGAATGCAAGAGTAATTGTGTGGGTAGTTAGAGCTTTGCAGAGTCAACCGAAATTATGGAAACCTAGTGATTTGTTTTAGGAAAAGGAGAGTTTTAGAACACGAGGGAAAAGATGCAAATTGTACTTAGTTATTTAAAGGAATGGGTGTGAAGGAATTTTAAAAGGGGTTTATATATATATATATATATATATATATATATATGGTGATTTTTTAATTGGAGGTGCGCAGTCGTTATGATATTGAGATAGGTTCAATCATATAGGAATAAAACTAAGGACCGATTATTAGGTTCAAAACATTTATTACTCGTACTTCAGAGAATTACCTCACAGCTACGAGGTTACATTGTGAATCAAGCTAGAAGACGGATACTTTGAGAAAGAAAATGCACTCTGTACTCGCTTTTTTATAAGTTTGACTTCGGCTTTTCGAAGTTGCGTGGGAGGGAAAGCAGTCACATGTGGAATAGTGACTCATCCGAAGGGCTAATATTGCCATTGATAAATTAAGTCTTTGTATTATCTATAAAAATAGTTTCTAAAAGAAAAAGAACATCAGACTCACCGTGTGCAGATCGTAAGCGATGTCACCTGAAACGAGAGAAAAGAATTTTCGTCACACTTCAAAAAGAATTTTCTTCATTTCAGTACTTTTAAATGCAGAAAATAATATTTACGCTTCAACGAAATTTTTATGATTAAACAAGTTCCGGACCAATCCGGCTAGACAAAATCAACAGAAAACAACTTTATATCAAATTGTACATTGTTAAAAATAGGTACTCAAAAGTAAGTAAAATGTATTAACTATTGCTTACATTCGATGCTTATAGCTGTGAATACATAAGTTTCCATTTTGAAAAGACATGTATTCAAAAGTGGGTACAACGAGTAAAAAGAGTAATAGCTTGCCTACATAGGTTGCCTTTATAAATAACTTTCAATAAATATCGACAATTACAACCAAAATTTACCGGGTATCGAACCCACATCCTCAGGAACCGCAGTCCAGTTCCTTATCCGTTGTACTACCACGGCGACGTAAAGCAGTTATAATCAGAATAAATGTTAAAAAGTCGTGCCAAAGGAATGGGAAGTAAGATAATTGAATTGTAATAATTCAGTTACCATTTTAGCAAATTCACATTATTTTACCAAATAATGTGAAAAACTATCTTCTGAACAACTATTTTAAGTTCGTCAGTTTGCTTTGTTAAGATGGCTTGGACAGAAGCTGAGATTAGCAATATAAAATCCCACTGCTCAGTTTTTAGAAAGTAAGATACCTTAAATTTGAGTACTTAATCGCTCATTCACGATGTAATTGTACTCAAAGAAAAACGAGTAGTTACAGGTACTCATTTTTAAGAAGCTCTTTCTTACAGTATATAAAGAAGCAGCCTCACCGTTGTGCAGAATGACATCCACCTCCTCTCCCTCCGCCTCCTTGGTCAGTCTCGGCACAGAGGCGCCGTCTCTGTAACCGAGGTCTCCAAAGATGGCCACCCGGGGGCGCCACTCAGTCCCTTTCTTGAGGGTTCGGAAGGAGAAGACGTCACTCCACACCACACCATTCCCTACTTGGTAGTCTGAAATCAAGAGTCACACTTTCTTTAGATAAAAGATGTCATAAATACGTAATCCATATGACAGTGCAATATTTAATTATCATAATACACTCTGTGAGACTGACGTCACTGTTCTCAGAGTGAAAGAACAGCTTCCGGTGCTGCCATCTAAGGAGTTTCAAAGGAAGCGTATAGCTTAGCAACGCGTTCTAAATAAATGATTGTTACTACTTAACACCGTAGATTCGTATAGGATTTTTTGGGATGACTATACAGTTATGGCCACAAAAATCTTTATTTCACATTGAAAACTATAAATTTTGGATGAAGTGTTTGAGAAATTAGTAGAAAAAAAAATAGAACTGTTTTTAGGGAGCACTTTCCGAATTAAATTTCAGTAACTTAATACAGTAAAAACCGCTTATAGCGATGTTCAAGCGACCGTCATAATTTGAACGTTATATCCGGAATCGTTATATTAACGTGGACTGTTATAGAAATTCAAACTTCTTTTGCATTTTACATTGTTATATCCGGCGTATCGTTATACCCGGCATCGTTATAAATGGATATTACTGTATTTAAAATCTAATCTCACTAACGTTATCGTATTTACTGGGCTTTATTAGACAGAGGTGTGAGGACAAAAGGGTCGAAGAACCGTAAGTATAGTGACTAAAAGAGGTAGTGTGTCAACCGCTATTGTTCTCCGAGGGGAAAAAGGTTCTTCGGAACGGGACACCGATAGGGGCGCTGCAAGCGTTAGTGTTGGTGATATCTCGTGATTCCCATTGATGAATATTAATGTTATTGCTTATAATAAAATAAAAATATATAATAGGGACTTTGATACGAATGAAATTAAGTTATAATATGTCTTAGAAAGTTAAATAAAATAGTAAATACTGATGAAAAATACTTCTGAAATGCGAATTAAAACTAAATAATCTGGTACAAATGAATCACGAATGTCCACTTTAAAGTCACCTTTCACTATTAATTTTTTAGAATTTTTTTGAAATTAGATAGAGAGAAGATCCTTACTTTTAGTTGAAATTAAAATTTATACTTAGATATCAATCTTGTTAAATAACCAATTTTTATATTATATGTATTTTTTTTACTTCCGAAAAGGTCAATCAAAATTCAATAAGTTAGCTTTTATTAATCCTAACATTAGTACATAAATTGAAAAACTAAATAAATTTTCTATTTATTATTTTATTTTAGAATTAGTTTTCAGAAAGAAGTACAGTAGTTTAGTATAACGTTAGCAATATTTAAATGCAAAAATTTGAAATGTATTCTTTATCTTAAATTTAAAATATGTAAAAAACAGAAATCAGTATTAGAAAACCATTTATTATATACAAAAACATATCAAAAAGAAAAAAAAAGTATTATGGAACAAAATATTCAAAAAGTTTAGATTACATCAGTCACAAGTACATGACTTTTCCTTTAACAAATTCAAGAGTTCAATAATTATTGGTTAAATAGTGTACAGGGTGTGCATTAAACATCCCTATTCCTAAATCATAGTAACATAAACACACAGTAAAATTTTTTTCGCACATCAGATGACAAATACTTAGGCAAATTCGGAAATATGGTCGGGATAGCATCATCATCTAATAACGGACGTTGTCTAGGCAATTTTACTTCAACACCGTGGATTATATGCACAAACTATCGGGAAATAAACTGTTTATCAAAATGTTTTTCGCAAACACTGCAATTTAAACCCAAAGGCTTATCTGAATGTGGTATGTTTTTGACCCATTTAGCCCGCAACTCATCGCTTTTAGGCACTTGGAACAATTATATATTTTCACCTATATTCCCCTTATTATTATATCCAGTTGTACATGCCGGAACAAAACAATGTCTTTATTGGGACTTGCGAGGCATAATTGTTTTTTAAATTATCGAAAAATCAACGCATTCTCAAACAGTGTTTAATGCCGACGACAATGTAAACAAGGCTGAAGAGAGACGAAAACAACCATCACTAATATCGCCAGCGCCTTCTAGTAGCATCCCGCTTTTAAGAACCAGTTTTTGCCTTCGGTTGACACACTACCTCTTTTAGTCACTATACCGTAAGTTCATTTCGATTTCCATTAAATTTCTCCCATAACCACTGAGCTGAAATAATATAAACCCTGGAGCGAGGACTAAGCTTGCACGACTACTTTACACCATTTTGAGCGAAGGTAGACGAAATAGTCCTTTTCTGCATAGGCTTGCGTAAATTTAAAAACACATTTCTAGCTTTCAAAAATACAGCGACACAACACGATTAGCTGTGCAATGCTTTCTCAACCTTTTTGCGAATAGTATGCATCCGAGTGGCAAGGTAAAGTACATTGTCTCTCAATGAGAGTTCTCAATCCAGTGCTAATATTAATTTAGCTCAGTACCCATAACCGGTATCCCACGCTACGAATCCTATTGCAGGTACTATGAAGCATGTTAAGTCATAATGGGATGCCAAGAAATTCGTGCGTCATAATACCTCTGTGATGTTACACCAAATTAAAAAGATTCATTATTATTGAATTAATCAATATACTAATTATACTAATAGAACAATTACAAAGAAAACTCTTACTTTAAAACTGTATTAGTAACACCCCAAAATGAAGGGTATCTGCATTGGAATAATATTATTCGAGGGAATATGTTACTAATTCAGTGTTAAATGTACTGAAAAATCTTCAAATGTAAGTGGTCGAAGGAGGTCGAGAGGCCCCAAATAATCGCTAGATGGGTGTACCAGCAGTTTATGAACACAGTGACGGGTAACAATGTGCCATTGCCCGGTGCCAAAATCAATCACTTGGAGACTACACCAGAGGGTTTAAAGTCCAACCTTTTTCAATATAAATGAAAGTGTTTTTGCACTCACAGTACTTGGTGTCCACCCGCAGTCCCGTGACCTTGACAGTGTGTATCCACTGGTGGCTGCCCTTGTTGTTGAGCACCTGCCACGTGCCGTTGGCCGACGAGTCCAGCGACTCGGCGGACGTCCCGAACTGCACGCGCGTCGACTCGGTGGCCTTGAAGGTGCTCCACATCACCGTCATCTCGTCCAGCCGCTCTGAAACATATCAACAGTTTCACAAGGGGTTTATATATAGGGGTTATTTGTTCTTTATATATAGGGGTTATTTGTTCTTTCTATACAGGGGTTATTTGTTCTTTATATATAGAGGTTATTTGTTCTTTATATATATGGGTTATTTGTTCTTTATATATATGGGTTATTTGTTCTTTATATATAGGGGTTATTTGTTCTTTATATATAGGGGTTATTTGTTCTTTCTATACAGGGGTTATTTGTTCTTTATAGGGGGCTATTTGTTATATAGGGGCTATTTGTTCTTTCTATACAGGGGTTATTTGTTCTTTATATATAGGGGTTATTTGTTCTTTATACATACGGGTTATTTGTTCTTTATATATACGGGTTATTTGTTCTTTATATATAGGGGTTATTTGTTCTTTATATATAGGGGTTATTTGTTCTTTATATATAGGGGTCATTTGTTCTTTATATATAGGGGTTATTTGTTCTAGGGGTCACTAGAATAAATTACATTTCGATGTATAATAACCTTACAACCATTATTATCAGCACTAATAAAAAAAGGTATTCAAAAATAAGGAAAATGCACTCATTTTTTAATATATTCGATGCTTTTCATAGCTAAGAATACATAAGTTTCATTTTTGAAAAAGACAACAACTCAAAACTGAGTAAAATGAATATAATGAGCAGTTGCTTGCCTGCATAGGCTGCCTTCATAAATCACTTTCGATGAATTTCAATAATTCCAACTAGGACTTTCCGGGAATAGAAACCGATTTGTCTACCATTGTACTACCAAAGCGACGGAAAGAAGTTATAAATAGAAGAAATGTTAAAAAGGAGTGGCAAAAAAAAAGGAAAGTAAGATAATTGAGTCGTAATAATTCAGTTTCCATTTAAGCAATCGACATAAAAAGTTGTAGAAATCCATCTTCTGAACAAATATTTAAAGTTTGCCAGGTCGCTTTGTCAAGATGGCTTGAACAGAAGCTGAGATTAGCAATGTTTAATCACACTGCTCATTTTTGAGAAAGTACGGTTATTTAAATTTCAGTACATCATCGCTCATTTACAAAGCAATTGTACTCAAAGAAGAACGAGTACGTCCATGTACTCTTTTTTAAAAAATTTAAGCACATTTTATTTTTCAGTGCACTTTCTTGAAGGGGTTTATAGCAGTCACTAGAAGAAATTACATTTTGATGTATAATAACATTTCATCCGTTGGCAGTAGCCCTAGTGTGTTTCCCTATCATTAGAGGGAGGAGGGTTTTCATATTATTATTTTATGCCCTTTCTTCTGCTTAAATGCCTTTTCAGGCAAAAGTCTTCCTTATTTATCCGAGAGTGATCGATAATATGTAAATATTACGATTTCAAATCGATATCACGTTCGGTTGGTGGGTTAAATTAATCCTTAACGTTTGGTAGGCTTTGCAGCACAGTCATGTATTAATGCTACACTGATAAAAATATGTATTTAAAAATAAGTAAAATGTACTTATTTTTGATTACATTCGATGTTTATCACAGCTCCGAATACATAAGTTTCATTTTTGAAAAAGACGTACTCAAAAATTCGTAAAACTTTCTTTTCTTGCGTAAATACTTTCTTTTGATATAATTAATTTTTATATTGCCAAATAAATAGTTTTTGTTCTTGCTTTTTATCTACTTCGACTTTGACTTGCAAAGGACTTTCTATTTTAACAGCAGATTGCATTTAAAACGGGTTTAAAAAGAAAAAAACTCAGCCTAAAGCAATTCACGTCGGTTTATTTTAACATGAAAAATATATGAAATATTGCGGTAGCAGTGAAAGTGGGCCACATAATGGCTTCCTCTACATCGGCTTCAAGTCAACAAAATGTGTTGCCCTATCCAGAAGTTACAGTTAGAGATCAGTGTCCGAAACTGGCGACCCTCCAACCACGAGTTAGGCTCGATCTCAAAGATAAGATTTGAACCACCACACAGTAAAGTAAAAGTACTTAAAAACTTGAACCTACTCGTTTTACTTTGAATGTAATTGCATCGTAAATGAGCGATTACGTACTCCAATTTAAGTAACCCTACTTTCTCAAAAAGGAACAGTGATATTTAATATTGATAACCTCAGCTTCTGTTCAAGCCATTTTAACAAAGTGACCTGACACACTTAAAATAGTTGTTCAGAAGATTTTTTTCGCACTATTTGATGTCGATTGCTTAAATGAAAACTCAATTATTACAACTCAATTATCTTACTTCCCATTCTTTTGGCAGACATCCATTCTTTTACATTACATCTGTTTATAACATTTTCAAGCCGCTCTGGTAGTTTAACTGATAATGCTCTGGACAGCGGTTCTTGAGGATCTGGGTTCGATTCTCTATAAATCTTGGTTATAATTGTTAATATTTATTGAAAAGATTTATGAAGGCCGTCAATAAGGCTAAAATCTGCTCTTTTTATTTATTGTACTGGTTTTTGAGTACATGTCTTTTTCAAAATTGAAACTTATTTATTTGTATGCATGATGAGCATCGAATGTACTCAACAATGAGTAAATTTTTATTTATTTTTAAATATCTAAGTGTACGCGCTGGTTTCAAGTACGTTACTCTAACTGCTCAGCCACCACGAGTTGAGTGTGGTCAATAACGCCGCGATGAGAGCGCCCTAATGACCTACAAATGGTCGTCGTAAAGGAAAAACAAAAGTTGTATAAATATCCCGAAGAAAGTGTGAATAGCCAGAGAAAACTATCCTTATGGCTCTTTTCACACACCGGCAAAAAAAAAGAAGAAAAAAAAAAAGAAAAGTCAATGACTATTTGGTTTGTACAGGATATTTGTAATAGTCATAAAAGATTATAAGTAATATTTTGTTTTCATAAATATGCTTAAATATTTCATATAACTAAGAAATCAGCAAACAAACTCGGAAGAAAAGCTCTACAAAAATTATGAAAATGAAGGTCAGGCTTTATAATGGATATTGAAACAAAAAAAGATTTTTTTAAATTTTCTGTAAATTTTTTTTTAAAAATCTGCATTTTTCCTTTAGTAGTTTCAATATTTCAAAATTGAAGATTTTTTAAGGTTTTTTTATGAAGGATATTGAAACAAAATTTTTTTTAGTTTTTTAAAAAATTTCTGTATAAAATCTTTAAAAATCGGCATTTTTCTTTCAATAGTTTCAATGTTTCAAAATTGAAGATTTTTTAAAGTTTTTCTATGAAAGATATTGAAATATTTTTTTTTTAATTTTTCTGTATAAAATCTTTAAAAATCTGCATATTTTTCCTTCAATAATTTCAATATTTCAAAAACTGAAGGTTTCTACGGGTTTTATGAAGGATAGTGAAACAAATTTTTTTTTTATCTTTTTTTAAATTTTTCTGTATAAAATCTTTAAATATCTGCATTTTTCCTTCAATAATTTCAATGTTTCAAAATTGAAGGATATTGAAAAAAAAATGTAGTTCTTTTAATTTTTAATTTTTCTGTATAAAATCTTTAAAAATATGCATTTTTTCTTCAATAGATTAAATGTTTCAAATTTGAAGGTTTTTCACTGGTTTTATGATGGATATTGAAACAAAATCCTTAAATTGAAAAAAATTTCAATGTCAAGCTTTGTCAAAAACGAGATTCTTATACCACCTAGTAGCATCCGAAAGGAACTATTAAACTTCAATTTCATTTCGGCAACAAAAATGTCATGTCGAGTGTAAATGACAGGAAAAGTTTTACTCTACTGATGAAAAAAGAGCATTGTTAAAAACTATCCGCGTACTGACAACTATCGTACATGGAACTAAACAATGCAAAAACTCAAATTGCATCCGCTTATTGAGTGACATTTAATTGCACAAAATATCCTGAGAATATATGAAACTATTCACATTTGTTTGGAAACATACCAATGATCTCTACCCCACACAAGAATTTCTGAAATATTTTATTTATATTGGGTCAGAGGTTGACTGAACAATTGAATTGTGCAATTGAAAAGTGATTTGCACATTCCCTATGGCTCGGGATTGAAAAACAACTCATTAACTGAAGTAAATGTTTTACCTCCCAAGATGGCATGGTTTGGTTTGGTTTGTTTTTTGTTAATTAATGTCGCACTAGAGCTGCACAGTGGGCTATTGGCGACGGTTCGGGGTCAATCTCGAAGGAAAGACACGGGAACACACACACATTCATACATGCACCTCGTTATTTTTAGAACCATGGTCAGATGACGAGGAAACACCTGAACTGGCACCCAACGCCTTCAATAGACGTCGGGACTTTGGACCCCGATCAGATGTATCGTGCACCAGTCCCGTATACACGCCAGTATAATTTGTTGGACAAGATGACATGGAAAGCATTTAACCCATTTTATCTGCTGATAATTATATTCAATTCTTTTTATTGAAGTATATGCATGATTGACTTATCACAGTAAACAAATTATAACAAATTAAATTTATTAAGCTCGGTTTAGTTTTGGTTAATTAACGTCGCACTAGTGCTGCACATTGGGCTATTGGCGTCGGTCCGGGGCCTATCTCGAAGGAAAGACCCGGGAACGAGGCCTCGTATTTTTGAACCATGGTCAGATGACGAAAACAGGCCTCCGTAGCCGAGTGGATAAAGGCGTCAGCTGGGAATCAGAGGGTTCCTGGTTCGATCCTGTGCGACGGACTTGACTAAGAAAAGTAAAAAAGTAGTGTTCTTGTGATTGGAGGGTTGCCAGCTTCACTAAAAAAATACTAAGAATGTGTCTAGAGCATCCACAAAAATTATCGGCGTGTATACGGGACTGGTGCACGATACATTTGACCGGGTCCAAAGTCCCGACGTCTATTGAAGGTGTTGGGTGCCCGTTCTGGTGCTGTCCTCGTCATCTGACAATGGTTCAAAAATACGAGGCATATCGTTCCCGGGTCGTTCGAGATAGGCCGCTAACTGTCGCCAATAAACCACTGTGCAGCTCTAGGGCGACCTTAATTAACAAAACCAACCAAATGACGAAAACAGCATCTGAGCTGGCACCCGACGCAACCCCAATAGGCGTCAGGACATTGAACCACTATCAGATGTATCATGCACCAGTCCCGTATACACGCCAGTATAATTTGATGGATATTTTTAGACAACTTTTTAGTATTTTTGCAGCGAACCTGCCAACCCTCCGATCGCAAAATCACTACTTTTTTAACTCTTCTTTGTGAAGTCAATCGTACGGGCTCGAACTTGCAATCCTCTGATTACCAGCTGAACGTCTTTATCCACTTGGCAACTGGAAGCCCCCGAACATACCTTATGACTCGGGATAGCAAATACGGTTTCAATACTGTTTCATTCATAATTGTAAATTTTTAGTAAATTTTTGGCCTCACAAGATGGCATGGAAAGTATTTAGCACATTTTATCTGTTGATAACAGTATTCCATTATTTTTAATGAAAATTATGCATGATTTACTAGTAACAAGAAACATATTATAACAAATTATATTTATTAAGTTCGGAAAAAGGCTGCTGTCTGCAGGGCCGTCTTTAAGCCCGGTTTACACGCTACGATAAATTGTAGCAATTTATCGTAACGATCGAATTGTTACGATTTATCGTTGCGTGTAAACAGGACATTGTAGCGATTAATTGGAATTGGATTGGATGGTTGATGCCGGCCGGCATCAATTTCTGCAAATCGTAACGATCTGTTGGAATGTGTGCAATACAAGGTTGCAACATTTGGCAATTTATCCTCTCACCGCCAAACAATTATGGCGCCAAGATGCTTTTCCTCGCACAGGAGAAGCTACATTGAGATGCAAGTTATTTAATAAGCGGTCTATAGCGGTCGACAATGAATATTTGACAAGAAATCGTTACGATTTATCGTAGCGTGTAAACAATACTCACTCTTTCGATTTATTGTAACAATAAATTTGTCAATCACATCGTTACGATTTATCGTAGCGTGTAAACCGGCCTTTAGCGGTCGCGTGGCCCCTGCGCAAGCATAGTAGCAGGGTTCTTTTTTTTTTTTATCTTCCACAGAAACTTATGATAAATTTTAATAAAACTTATGAATTATGGAACTTTTGAATAAGTTTCTCAGATTTTTACCTACTACAAGTACAAATATTTCATACTACATTTCTTTTGTATATAGTATTTATTAGTTAACTGTAACGAAAAATCTGTATTATTTTGATCTTTTTTAATTAAAAATTTTTAAAAAAAAGTCTTATTTAATAATAACCAAACGAGACAACATTTAAGTCAATCGTGCTGTTTATCGTGGAGTTATGGTGTCGGAATGGATCACATCAAAAACGTAATTCTATTATAATACCCTATTTCGCTGATTTGAAAGACGTGTTAAGTCAACAGAAAAAAATGTATAAATCATTAATTTTATCTGTAACAACGCATTTTTCTCTAATAAGCTCGGAGTCCTGTGCGGGACTAATATATATTTTAAAGTTCTGCAGCGTCTTAAATAGCAACCACTCAACATCTTAAATAGCAACCACTCAACATCTTAAAAAGCAACCACTGGACTGCACTCTTGGCCATTGACAATCGACGACTAATATATATAGAATTGAGGAACATTCCTGTCGAATTTAAAGAAAATCGAACAACGCGTTTGTTTGTGACTGCGCAACAAACAAATTTACAGACGAAGTGCCGAAAGGTCTCCTTAAAACAAGACCTCTCTATGCTCTGTCAATAAAAACCCTTTTTCTGAAAAAGCATTTTATTTGACATTTCGCCTTTATCCCATGTATCCTTCAAATGTTACTACAGCATTGACGTGAATCAGAACCCACTGTATAGAAATCCGTATGGCACATACTTTTTATGTAACAAACTGAAGGGCGCGGGAAGGCGAAATCGTAACTACTGTTGGTTACACACTCAGAAACTGAATTCGACCTTCAGGTTTTTTATGTAAAAAGCACATGCCATACGGCTTTCTATAGAGTGGGCGCTGTGTGAGTTCTGTTTAATACATACTACCATGCCCGTGGCGGGAATTATAGCATTAAAAAATAGCCCCCCCCCCCCTTCTATCCGTTGTGAGCGATTATTTTTAATTATTATTAGCTAAAAATTTAACAGTTTTCCTCATAAATGGCAGCACTACCAATGGATCGTTTAAAAACTGCTTAGAAACAAATTATTTTTAAACCTTCGAGCATGGATCCTTTATAGTAGGTCGTCAATATCCCACTGTGCAGCTCTAGTGCGATGTTGATTAATAAAACCAAAACCAAACCAACCTTTGTAGTAGAAGAGTCATGACGTTACTCTCGCTAAAATCAAAGTGAGGACAATATGTATGGCCTCAGACACGTGGTTAATTACGACATTCTATTCATAAATTTTCACTGTTACACATTTCCCAATTCATCAGCCAATCGCGAGTAGTTTTTAATAATAATTTCGAAGAGATGGCACGTGATATGGGCATTTCGCTCTGAGATGTGGGCTTCACGATTAGGACGTCATATTCTCTCTACTACAGACCATTCATGCTCGAAGTTTTAAACGCATTAAAAGAAAAGTTAATATTCATATGACAAAAGTACGATTCGTCACTGCTACGAGAAATTCCCTTTTTTCGGCACCTTACATATTGAGATTCGTAGCGTGTAAGCCCCCTACTTAAAAAATATATAGGATTGTGTCTAATGTTACATTTGATAAAAAGGTGTATTTGATTGCATATTAAAAATAAAATATCAATAATATCCATTTCTCATATTGCATTTTTCTTACCATTGTGAATCAATTTATTTTGTTAAATTGGATTACTTTTTATTTAAGTTTATTCAATTAAAATAATTCAATTTTAACTAATAACTAGGAAATTTTCTAATGATCACTTGCGTTCGGTGAGATAGGTCCGACACCGGTATTCAGCCAGCGATTACTGGTTTTGGATCCCAGTTTTCCTCGTAACCCAAATTAGAAGCATTCCGAACTCGGCTTTTTGCTCTCGGGGGGTTCACCACACGAGGAAAAATCGAAAGTAGAACCGAGGTCTTCTCTACTACGAGAGTTCATCCTAAAATGTAAACGACTATCAGTCATCAAAATAACGACCTGTTCTTTTATTTCCTGTTCTTCAAAATGAACTGCTTGTTCTTAAACATAAAAAACGCGTTTATTTCGTTAGATTTTTCTTTACCTAACTCCATTTAAAAGTATGAAGTCGCTTAGGTATCATTACATATAAGTCACTAAAATAACGACATGTTATTATTTTCTTTGTTCTTCAAAGTGAAAGAGAACAATATATTCTTGAGTTTAAATAGTTATAAGTTAAAAGTTTTAGGTCACTAACTAACGACAAGTTATTTTGTTCTGTGTTCTTCAATAGGAAATAGAACAATATATTCTTGTGTTATGTTGCTTGAGTTATATGTTAAAAGTTTTAAGTAATTAAAATAACGACGTGTTATTTTTTTTTCTGTGTCCTTCAAAATGAAAGATAACAATATATTCTTGAGTTTAAAAAGTTATCAGTTAAAAGTTTTAAGTCACTAAAATAGCGACTTGTTATTATTTTCTGTGTTCTTCAAAATGAAAAAGAACAAATATTCTTGAGTTTAGAAGTTATAAGTTAAAAGTTTAAGTCACTAAAATAACGACATGTTACTATTTCCTTTGTCTTTCAAAGTGAAAGAGAACAATATATTCTTGAGTTTAAAATGTTATAAGTTAAAAGTTTTAAGTCACTAAATAACGACGTGCTATTTTTTTCTGTGTCTCAAAGTGAAAGGGAACAATATATTCTTGAGTTTAAAAAGTTCTAAGTTAAAAGTTTAAGTCACTAAAATAACGACATGTTATTATTTCCTTTGTTTTTCAAAGTGAAAGAGAACAATATATTTTTGAGTTTAAAATGTTATAAGTTAAAATTTTTAAGTCACAAAAATAAAGACGTGTTATTTTTCCCCCTTTCTCTTCAAAATGTAAAAGAACAATATATTCTTGAGCATAAAAAGTTTTTAGTCCCTAACCTAACGACATGTTTTTTATTTTCTGTGTTCTTCAAAATGAAAGAGAACAATATATTCTTGAGTTTAAAAAGTTATCAGTTAAAAGTTTAAGTCACTAAAATAACGACATGTTATTATTTCCTTTGTCTTTCAAAGTGAAAGAGAACAATATATTCTTGAGTTTAAAATGTTATAAGTTAAAAGTTTTAAGTCACTAAATAACGACGTGTTATTTTTTCCCCTTTCTCTTCAAAATGTAAAAGAACAATATATATTCTTGAGCATAAAAAGTTTTTAGTCCCTAACCTAACGACATGTTTTTTATTTTCTGTGTTATTCAAAGTGAAAGAGAACAACATATTTTTGAGTTTAAGAAGTTATAAGTTAAAAGTTTTAAGTCACTAAAATAACGACATGTTATTATTTAATTGGTCTTTGATATGAAAGAGAACAATATATTCTTGAGTTCAAAAAGTTATAAGTGAAAAGAGAGTTTTAAATTATTAATAGCAAAAACATTAATGAATAGTTGACACATAGAGGCTTTAATTTTAGATTGTATTTAACGAATGAATTTATTTTTTAATTTTAGGGGTTTTCCACCATTACTGTTATTATTTTCGCGTACCCCCAACGGGACCGCGACGTACCCCAGGGATACACGTATCACAGGTGGAGAACCGCTGAACCAGATGCACCAAGTATGTTGGTGATCTACAAGTGTCTGCAGATTGAATTTCCTCACAACCCCTGTACTTGGGTTGTTTGTTATACTAACACATTTCTGGTATATTGATATTTACATTCAGCTTCATGCATAGCTTTATTTTTAATAATTATCCACCCTAAACGTAAAAAGAATACCCTAAAGAATATTTCTTTAGGGTAAGAAACGTTCCCGGGTCTTTCTTTCGAGATAGGCCTCGAATAGTTGCCAATATCACACTGTGCAGCTCTAGTGCGACATTTATTAACCAAACCAAAACTTTATAAGAAATAAATTTCAATGTTGAAGTTTTCTGAAAAGGCCAAGATGGTTCAAAAATACGAGACATCGTTCCCGGGTCTTTTCTTCAAGATAGGCCCCGAACCGTCGCCAATAGCCCACTGTGCAGCTCTAGTGCGACGTTTATTAAACAAACCAAACCAAACCTGAAAAGGCCAATCCTTTTCTATACGTGCAGTTTGACTTGGAGAATGTCGTTCTTCATTTGTTTTAACCAGCTGCGGCCCTAGGGCTTTTTTGAGCGATGCGCTGCCTTTGAGTGGCGCCAAATTCAAATACAACAAGGCGAAAACTATAGCGAACCCCAGTTGCTCAGTTGATAAGGAGTTCAGCTACTAATCAGAGGATTGGTGGTTCGAATCCGTGAAATGGACTTGACATAGAAAAGTAAAAAAGTAGTGATCTTGTGATCGGAGGGTTGCCAACTTCGCTACAAAATACTAGAAAAGTCGTCCAGAACATCCGCAAAAATGAACGGCGTGTATACGGGACTGGTGCACGATACATCTGATCGGGTCCAAAGTCCCGACGTCTATTGAAGGCGTTGGATGCCAGTTCAGGTGTTTCCTCGTCATCTGACATTGGTTCTAAAATAACGAGGTGCATGTATGAATGTGTTTGCGAATATGTTTGTGTTCCCGGGTCTTTCCTTCGAGATTGACCCCGAATCGTCACCAATTGCCCACTGTGCAGCTCTAGTGCGACATTAATTAACAAAAACCAAAATCCAGTCAGTCGTAAAACAGTTTAATGAATGTGGTAAATGTGAACGAAATTTTAGTAAATTATCAAAACTTGTTTACGTTCAATTACGTGTTAGGAAAGGCTTCCGTTTATCGCAATTACATCCATGGAAAAAGACATTGCACAAAGGTTAAATTTTTCCACATAATACAGAAATTTGCTCGTGCAAAATGGAGGAAGATGCCCATATTATATGTTGAATCTGTTTCATGTAATTGAGATCTGCTGTTTAATAAGAACCTACTTATCGGATTAAGTTTGTTTTTTTAATCAAAACAATTATCCTAATTTCTATTAACCAAATACAGCCTATATGTCGTATAATTAATCGATTAACCGACTGAATAGAAGGCGCTCTTAAATGTATGGTGCATGGTGCAAATAGGAGATTTCGCACCATCCAGTAAATGTTCTAGAGCCGCCACTACACAGTAAAGATAAAGGTACTTAAAATGAGTACCTGAAAGTACTCGTTTTTCTTTGCGTACAATTGTATCGTAAATGAGCGACGGCGTACTCAAAGTTAAGTAATCGTACTTCCTCAAAAATGAGCAGTATGATTTAATGTTGCTAATCTCAGCTTCTGTACAAGCCATCTTAACAAAGCGACCTGGCACATTTAAAATAGTTGTTCCGAAGACGGTTTTTCACATTATTTGATGTCGATTGCTTACAAGGGTTGTTTGGTTGGTTGGTTAGTTGGTGTTTTATGGCACAAGAGCCAGAAATGGTTAAACTGCGCCAAACACATGGCTTACGAGTTCTCATTTGTGTTCCATGGCAATTTTAAAAAGTAAAAACGTTGTAAAGGGTAAAAATATAAAGTTAGTACAACTGTGAAAGTTGACATTTTTCTTATAAAAAGCTGAGTGATCAGGACAAGTACAAATATGGACAAAACAGGACGATAAAAACTTAAATTATATAGAATTATATAGATTATAAAAGATATACATATAAACAAAACTAAATTTCAAAGAGGAAAAAATTCGGCGTAGTTTAAAAGATAAATAGTGATGGGTGGATGATTTAATAAATACAACACAGTGGGAGATGATGTATTAAAAAAGCGATTGTATAAAAATCTAAGACGAGGACAAGAAGTTAAAATATGATGAATTGTGAAATGCTTACATGGAAACTGAGTTATTACGTCTCAATTATCTTACTTCCCATTCTTTCGGGGCGCCTTTTTCTTAAAATATTTTTTCTCTTCATAAGCTCTTAATTTCCCCCTGGTAGTATAACAGATAAGGCACTGGTCTGCGGCGCTGAGGATCTGGGTTCGATTCCCGGTAAATCTTAATTGTAATTGTTCATATTTATTAAAAGTGATGTATGAAGGCAGCCTATGCAGGCAAGCAACTGCTTTTTTTTAACACATTTTTGAGTAAATTTCTTTTTCAAAAATGAAACTTACGTATTCGGAGCTACGGTAAGCATCGGACGTACTCAAAAATGAGTACATGTTACTTATTTTTAAGTATCTATTTTTAACAGTGCGAAGACAGCCCAAATTCTTTTTTAGGGTTGTTGCCGATTTTCTTCCTACTTCGAAAAGTGTGACAAAAAGCAAGATCACCCAGGGCCTGATTATCGAATAGGCCCGGAAAGCCCAGGCTTACACTTTACATTTTTGAGGGGCCCCCAAATACCACATTTTATATAAATATTTAACACTCTTAACATAGTTTGCTACTAACTTTACCTTAAAAAAGTGGTATTGCTAACTTCAGCAAAAAAAAGTTGCTACTTGTGTTAAATTTGTTCGAATATCGGAAAAAAATCAAAAAACATACAGAATATTAGCAATATTCATTACTTATTAATGTTTTTTTAAAATATATTTCGCTTTAATGTCATTCAGGGGAAGGATTTTAGTGCGTGTAAAAACTCGATTTGATGTTCCAGGGCCTATTTGAAAGCAATAGGGCCCCCATTTAAAGGCGGGCTTCCCTTGCTTCAATGTCTTAATCGGGCCCTGAGATCACCCATTAATAGACAAGAGTAGAGATGCCCTTTCCAAGTATAATTCCAAAGTTGAAGTTTCCTGAAAAGGCCAAGCTCTTTCTGTACGTGCTGGTTGACTTAGAGAATGTTGTTTTCAGTTTCATTTAACCAACAGCGGCCCCTAGGGCTGTGTGAGCGGTGCAACTGCACCGGTGCGCTTGCTTTGAATGGCGCCCAAAATCATATACGAAACGGAGAAAACTATTTCTGTTTGTACATTCAGTTGGCGTAACTTTTACTAAACATAAATGGTAAATATTACTAATCTACTTGGGAATATTGAACACGGACATAACATTAGAGCGGGAAATTTTGCAGAAGACTGTTAAAAATAGATACGAAATAAAATAATCTTTCCAAAAAAAAAGGAAAACCGACTTTAAGGAAAATGCGCTGAAAAGAGAAAAAATAATTTTTAAATTTACGAATGAGTTGAAAAAATTGAATTATTGAATATTAATTTTATACTTATTAAAACTTTTTGAAATCGGCGCCAAAATTTAGGTATGATTTTGTAAATTGGCACCAACTTCAAAAAGTTGTACTAAGTATAAAATTGATATTAAATAATTCAATTTTCTCCAACATGTTCGTAGAATTAAAAATTATTTTTTACTTTTTAGCGCATTTTCCTTAAAGTCGGTTTTCCTTTTTTTTTGGAAAGATTGTTATTTTATTTTTCCCTTTTTAGTTTTTAATTTAGCAAAGGTGATGGCGAATGGTGCTTGGTAAATAATAGCAGGGAGCGAAGCCCCCTGCTATTATTCACCAAGAATTTCAAGTAACAACTTGTGCTTACATTTTGTCTCAACAAAATATATCGTAAAACAATCACTATCCATGGCAATAAATGCTGGGTAAACGAAATGTCATTGTTGTACAACTTCTGTTAAACAATGCAAACTTTTTGAAACGGATAAATTATTTTTAAAAACTCCGGTTAATCGACATTCTCCGGGTATATAACAGCCGGATAACAGATTATTTTTTTACTGGTTTTGTTTAAGTGGATTTTTTTTCTATGCAACAAAAAAAAAAGAATTTTCGAAATCGGACAATATATTTTTTTAATCGGTCCGGTTAATGGAGAATTCCGGATAGGTAAATGTCGGATAACCGAATATTTTTTTGAAATTGCTCCCAAGTGAAACATCCCCTATCCAACAATTTTTTTTGTCCAAATATCTGAAGTAGAACCGAAATCCCGCGCGTACATACATATAAAAAAATACATAAGACGAATTGATAACCTCTCGACTTGGTGCTCGTTGGCGGTTTTAATTTAAAGTTTCTGGCGGTTTAATTTTGGAGTTTTGGTGGGCGAGCTGGGCAGTCGGTTAAAAAATAAAAAAAAGTGTCTATTAGTGTAGATTTAACTACCACGTGTCATGATCAGAGACTGATTTACAGGAGGGCATTCGGGGCACTTGCCCTGGGCCCCCATTTTAAAGGGGCCCCCGAAAATGATTTAATGCTAAATATATGTGAAAAAGTTAAAAATAAATTTACTAACGAATTTTTTAAAAATCAATTACATTTACTTTAATTAAAATTTTTAAAAATTAAAATCAATCGTTAATTATTTTTCAAAACTTATATTATTTTACCCACTTAAATCAATTTCACTTTTCAGCACGTTCATGATGTATGTCACCTTTTGCATCACGTTTTTTAAGTATATGCGCTTTGGATCAGTAGTAAAATAAATTTAATGACCGGTCCAAGACCATAAAAAAGCTCGAACGTAGATTTGTCGTTTACGGATACTTTTTTCTTATACCAAATTTCCTAATATTGTAATCATTAGGGATTTGCTAGCTATAAAATGGGTAGAACATACCAATCTGGTTGAACTAAAAAAAAAGCTAAAAAGAAAGAAAGAATAGAACTAGAAACTTATGAAAAAATTCTGTTTTTAGCAGTTTTATTTTGAATTACGTCGAGGGGCCCCCTAATGTTCTTTAGCCCTGGGGCCCTAAGCTTGTAAGTCGGTCCCTGGTCATGATAGGTAATAATGACATCTCTTTGTGAATAGCGCTGATCCCAAGCCTATTGTTTATATTGTAAACAGTGCGGCACCGGACAAAACGTACGCTTCGTTCCCCATTTACCACTCTTGACGCGAAGCAGCCTCGACCGATGCCGTAGGGAAAACATCCACGAATCGTCACCTGGAGATAGGAAAAACGCGAACTGAATTGATTGAATCAACGTCGCACTAGAGCAGTGTTTCTTAACCTGTGGTTCATGGACCCCTTGGGGGTCCATGGGTCATATTTTGGGGGTCCGCCGACTGATCCTAATTTTTAAAATGTTTGCATCAATATTTAGCCAGCAGTGGTAACCCGGACCTACTTCATCCTTAGCGCGCTCTGTATGGCAACCCTGTTTTTTTTTTCCGCTCCTCCGGAGAAGAGAATTTGAGACGCTTTTTCGCGCATGCTCATTTATTGCTCTTTTGTTTTAACCTTTTCATTGGTCGATAATTTGTTTGAGTTTGAAATAGCGGTATAATTTTAAACTTGATTCACGATTTTATTTCCGTTGGATCTGCCCTGGAGGTAAGACGTACATTTAGTTTTGTCTTTCATCTGTTTGTGAGTAGCATATTTTTTTGGTGTTTTCTTAGCTTATATTATTGCTAAATGCTTGATTTCACTGTGGAATTAGCTCTTGCTGAAGTTTTGAATGCGAAAAATAAATATTCAGTTGGCTATTTTAGTGTTTTACCAGTCATGGGTAAGAAAGCGTTGTTAGAATAATGTATGAAAGAGGGAATGATTTCATCGATGTATAAATGTCCAAAATGTGGATCACAAATGAGTTTGAAGCCGAGACATAAGGGTACATATCGATTCCTTGCCGCTTTTTCAAGTGTTTTTTTGTGCCTTAATGTTTGTTCTTAATGTTTCATTTGATTATTTGAAATAAAACTATTACTATTACTATTGAAATAAAAATATTAAAATAATTAAATAATAAAACAGAATATATTTTGTAATAAATGATGTTGAAGCAATTTTTTTTTCACAGAGGGGTCCGTGACATATTTAAATTTTTTAAAGTGGTCCATTGTGCCAAAAAGGTTAATAAACACTGCACTAGAGCCACATAACGGGCTATTGCAGACGACAAGAGAGCGGAGGGAGGACTCACCTCCGAGGGAGATATGCACCTGCTCCGGCTTCGCCTCGGCCGCAGACGATCCTCGGCGGCAGCAGACGAGAAAAAGGACGAAGAACACCCTCCTCGCTGGCACGGACATCGCGATTGCTGTTGTGAGCTGAACTGCCTTCTTCTATATTTGTATCGAGACCGGTTTCCAGTCACTCTCTCTCTCTTTCCCAGATGGTCGTTTGACCCAGGCCTATTTCAGGGGGGGATGCGGGCGGTGGGTCGAGGTTGCGACGATCCTAACACTCATTAGCATGCTGGACAGCCTCAAGGAAGAGGGATTGCCTGTGAGTGTTACGTCAACGAATGGGTGATGTTGGTGAATGTCGAAAATGCTAGAACCATTAATCTTACGGTATTGATAATTGCAGGCACACACAGAGACATTGGCGTAGGAAGTAGGGGAGCTGGGGGTGCTTGAGCCCCCCCCCCAGGAAATATTCTGAAGGAACTCAGCCCCCCCCCCCTAATATTTTAGTATTTTTTCTAAAATATATTTCATAAATCAATATTTTCCACATTGTTGTATTTGAAACATGAATAATTTTTATGCTTATTAGAATAAAAAAAATCAGTATTTTTTCATTTCGACTATTTTTAGAAGCATTAGCAAGGAAAAAAAATAATTAATTAGTTAATTTGGTAAAAAAATGATTAAATAAGTTTTTTTTTCAGAGTGATTATTTCCTTAGAAATGAAACCAACTGATTTATACTTTATTTTCTAAACAGATTATGTAGTTGAAATTTCCTATTTAGGAAATGACAATTTGTTATAGAAGGTTAAATTTAAATAAATTCCTTCAAAAAACTACTAATCTAATAATTAGTACATATATAAATTTATATTTTAGCTAAAAATATGTTTTAGTGTTTACTTTATGTTTTAAAGGTGTCCAAACAAAAATAAGAATACACATTAATTTATTTTTGGTAGATTAACTCCATACTATTTTAATCACAAAAAAAATCAAAATTATACATCTTTGTTCAAAAAATTTTCAGCCCCCCCTGAAAATAACCAGTTGATACGCCACTGCACAGAGACTGATTTACGGCAGGGCTTTCGGGGCACTTGCCCAAGGCCCCCATTTTAAGGGAGCCCCCAAAAAGGATTTAATGCTAAATATATGTGCAAAAGTTAGAAATAAATTTACTAACGATTTTTTTAAATATAAATTAAATTTAGTTTATAAAATTATTTTAATCAATTTTTTTAAATCAATTGTTAATTATTTTGTAAAACTTCTACTATTTCACCCAATTAAATCAATTACACTTTTTCAGCACATTCATGATGTATGTCGCCTTTTTCATTGCGCTTGTCAAAGAAATTCATGACCAAGACCATAAACAAACTGGGTTTACTAATTTCACATTTGGTACAGGAAAAAAGTATCCATAGTTGTTTACGGTTACTTTTCCTACACCAAATTTTCTGATATTGTAATCATGAGGGATTTTCTAACTATAAAAAGGGTAGAACGTGCGAATCTGACTCAACCAAAAAAAGTCTAAAAGGAACAGAAACGAACGAAGAAACTCCGTTTGAAGTACTGACTATTAACGTTAAGTCAAATTCTTAAAAAGACAAAATTTAGCAGTTTTAAAAAAATTAAATTTTCTCAGTATTTAAATTTGCATTAAAGCTGATTATATCATTTCGCATTGTGTGCCTATAGACATAAATTACATTATAATAAATTTAGCAGTTTTATTTTGAATTACGTCGAGGGGCCCCCTAATGTTCTTTTGCCCTGGGCCCCTAAGCTTGTAAGTCGGTCCCTGGGCACACACCACTCTCAGAAATACGCAGCAATGGCAATTATCGGATTCGCAAATCATCCATTTAGTTGCATGCAACTGCAAAACTCAAATTGTATCCACTCACTCAAGGGCGGATCCAGAGATTGTTGGGGGGGGGGGCGGGGGTAATACAGTATATTGTTATCATGAACACCAAATTTGACGCCCTCCCCCAACGCCATCCAAGCTATTTGATAATCGGAAGTTTTTCCGTTGCTGGAAAAACTACATTGAAATTTAACATTTTTTGAAATGATTACTTTAACTTTTTTTCATTCCCTTTTCATTAAATTTTCTCTATAGAAATTAAAACAAGCATACTTTGAGTAACTCTGTCTACGGAAGGGGGAGGGGGGGGGGGGAAGAATGTTGGGAAGTTTTAAAGAGCGTTAAGCAATGCATATATATCACGATTCGCAAAAAAAATTTCTTAGTTTGAAATTTTTCATTGCCTAGGTGATTTTTGAAAATATAATCTTAGATGTTATTGGGGTGATTTCCCCTTTACCCCCCACCTGGATCCGCGCTTGCACTACTTTTAATTGCACAAAATCTCCTTTCGCGATCTGCCGCCCAGCTTTGGCAAGTAATTTTTTTAAATTTTTTTTCCTCAAACTATTAGGTTTTTAAATTCTTGTAAAATGAAGTATCTCTCAATATTGGTTGATAAGCAGGAATATCTGAAGATCCTAGACTGTGATACAACATACATGAGTTGTGAAATGAATAATTTTAAACTTTTTTTGTATTAATATGAACATATATATCACATATTCGTATATAATTTTAAGCCATTCTTTATTTTTGTTAATTCATTAAATGAGTTATACAAAATAATATATGCATGATGAGGTGTGTTTGAGATTTATAAGTAAGATTCAGGGATTATTTTTCTGTAGATTAAATCAATCACATGTCATCTATTGTACTACATTTCAAGGCTTGCAATAAGCTCCAGCAATGCCGCAAGTTACTGTAAAATTGACGCAAAGATTATTGTTTCTCACAGCAAACATTGCTGTAAATATTTAACCTGATTTTTTTTTCTAATCCAAAAGCCGTAATTTTCAAAATGCAGTAGCGGAGTTTGTTTCCTTCAAATTATATATTTCACAAACTAAGTTAGTCATTTTTTTTTTCTTTATTTATAGTTGCGCAATTGCTTTAAAATTCGGTTGGAATTTCTAATTGATAGCGGGTACTTCTTGACGACTTTTTCGGGCGATTCACTTCTCAATGCGAGACTGGGACAATTGATAACAAATATGAAATGATAGGAATTTTCATGATTGGTTTAAAGAGTTGCATGATATTACACATACATCGTAAAATAGTTTTTTTAAAGTATGCACTTGTATTTTTCGTGGGATTTTTATTCTTTTTTAAAGGGTATAACAGAATATATAGTTATATAATAAATTGACATTCAGAGTTATTCTTTTCGAATAGAATTGCTTTAAAGTACACACTCGCATTTTTCTAGTACACAGCAACATATAAATGTTGTTATATGTAAGTACCCTTTATTGCTGTTGGTAGGCTGCTAGCAAATGTGGTTTGGTTGAAAGATTTTTTTGTTTTTTTATGAGATGTATGTTGATAGTTTGAAAGATGTTAGTAATATGAATGCAAGTATGAGGAAGGGTATATGGTCTGAAAACAGTAGGTTGAGCTTGTCTGAAATTCTTTTGTATACTAGTTTTTGGGTAAATTAATGCAACCAAAATGGTGTGATAGAGGATATTGATTGCATTTCTAGAACTGTGTTTGACATTGCTTAGTGCCAAAAGTAATGTGCCGGTGCCTCAAACGAATGCTCGTTTTTTTTAAAGCAATGTGCCTAGTAATGTAATCGGGATCCAATGTACTGACGCCTATTAAAGTTGTGTCAGGTGCCAACTCAGATGATGTCCTCGTCATCTGACCATGGTTTAAAAATACGAAGCATTACTCCCTGTTCTTTCCTTTGGGATAAGTGTTAAACTGTTGCAAGTAGTCGAATGTGCAGCTCTAGTGCGATGTTACCATCTATCGTGCAAATCAAATAGAAATGCTTCGAAATGAACTTGCAACTGTCACTGATAGCCTGTTATGCAATAAACGTCATCCGATCGTAAATCAATCTTGTCATCTGACCATAGTTAGAAAATACGACGCAATGCTTGAGCTGTTACTTGTAATTGTGTGTTTAACCGGAAATAACCATAAAGTTCATAGAGAAAAACAACGCATGGGCACAACGTATTGGGTCATTTCGCAACTGCTTGAGAACACTGCCTACCCGCTGGACGCAACTCTTTACCTAAAATTCATTTAAAAAAAAACTGAAAATTACAGATCGCAGAATCGGTTTTATTTCAAGTTTTGCCTTGAGTTCAATGGCTTTTTTCTGAGAGCTTATAAAAGCTCACAATAGTATTTGCTGCCAGCTTCAAAATCTTATTAGCTTTGCAGCATTCTATTGGACAATTTAATTTGAGGTTCGGAATAAGAAATATCTTCCATAAAATATATATATTAAAGAATCATTCCAGAGTGCAGAGGTTCAGTATTTGTATTAAAAACAGTAATAATTTTCTGAAAATCTACAGCTTTTGTCAGAAATCATACTTGTTATTTTGATTTCGTGTAATTTTTAGTAATCACCAACTTGCATAATTAAGTTTTACAGATATAAAAAATATGCTTTCAAGAAATGTTAGATAATTTGAATTCAAAATAATTCTTTTTCTAAATCAATGCAATTTTAAATACTTTATTCCCTTTTTGTAGGTTGCTGTGAGAAGAAATTGCTTTGGAGGATGAGCTGGATAGCTATATTGAGAATGTTGTGAAGGACTGGATATGACAGGCCATGGACAAGAATTAATACAATGTTAATAATGTGCAATGTAAAATATGTGATAAATAATCAATAATAATAAATTGATAAACAATCAATAAACTTGTGTTCCTACTTAAGATTTTTCAATGCAAAGACTAACACTTTCATATTTTATAAATACATGTTTTTATCAATTAATGCTTAAATGTATTGGTAAATTTCATACTCTAAGCTGAAGTAAATTTAAAGGGCTTTATAAATTAATAATGCATATTATATAATAAATGATTAAAGTTAATAGTCAAGTATGAGTGTCACTAACAATTATTAAATTAGTATTTAAGCAGTTTTATATTTAATTTTAGTTTTTCGAAAACATTTAGAAAAGTTATTTTTAATTGCAAATTCATGCATATTTAAAAATAAAAATTAAGTTCTCTTAGTGTGCCTACAATATTTATTATTTACAAATTATAGCACAAGTCTGCAGTTTCTCAATAAGAAGAATATTAAAACTAATTTTGTAGTTATGTCTTATTTGATTTTAGTTAAAAAGAAATAAGCCTGACTGATATGCTAAAATAAATATAAGAATAAAAGTTGTGAAATAAAACCAAATACAAGATGAATGTGCAATATAAACTACTAAATAAATAAAATCCAAATGTAAAGAAAATAATTGAATACTTCAGAATCGATTCTTATTTTCTTTAGTTTTAGATTTTGCATATTTAGAAGTAAATATTGTATATATCACAGACGTTTGGTTTACATCTATCAGGTGCTAGAAATATATATTGTGGATATTATAGACGTCCGTTAGAGATAAAATTGATTATAATTTAGAGGTGTTATAGACGTGCGATAGATGCGAATGAGATATTTATGGCTGTCTAGTATATATCCACGTTATCCAAATTATGGATATCGTGGATGACCATAGACGTTTTATAGATCTCAAAAAGAGCACACATGTTGGCTCTAGAAAACGTCCATAAGACGTTATCGGTACGTTTTTGGATGGCTTATGGATGAACCTGTTAT
Source organism: Troglohyphantes excavatus (assembly GCA_963932185.1). Lineage (NCBI taxonomy): Eukaryota > Metazoa > Arthropoda > Arachnida > Araneae > Linyphiidae > Troglohyphantes > Troglohyphantes excavatus. The sequence continues at coordinate 5,743,650 of OZ010671.1, forward strand.
CCATGGATGACGTTGATTAGACGTCATATCTGTTGTCTGGGATAATACCAGAGGTGTGTAGATTGAATTTAACCATATTTTCATACTTTTTGAAAATTATTTTAGTAATTGCACATGATATTGCATATATGCTACACAACAGTTTTAATTAATTATATAATTAAATAGGTACTTAGGATGTATTTATATATTTTTTTCAGCGATCCAGGGGCAAAAAGAAAATGAAAAAAAAAATAATAATAATAATATATATATATATATATATGTATATACGGTACAATAGATATAAATGACACAAGACAGTGAGAAATCTACATAAGATAAATTAAGGATAAATTAATATGATTGGTAGATAAATTTTCAGTTCGCCTTTCTTAGGACTGAGAGATGCTCGAGAAGGAAATGTAGGGAACGAACTTAAATGAAAGCTGTTTTGATTTAAGAGTAAATTATGCAATATCAGCTAAAATTACAATGGAGAGAATTACACCATGAGACGAAATCGTCAGAGTCGGACGGAGAGAGAAAGATAATCGGAGAAAGAATTCTTTGTTGAATGGGAAAATAAGTTTTTTAGAAAGGGACAATATACAAACCAAAGTTAGCTATTTAATGTGAAGGTAGAAAAGGGGGTAATTAAAAACATTAAAAAGAATTATTTTAAAAAGTGGGTGGGAGTTAGAATATATATTTAATATATTTTTATAAACAAATTTTAAGGGTGAAGTAGGGTAAATGCAACCACACAAGGGTAAATGGCACGGACTTCTTATTTTTTGAAAATATTGATAAAAACCCCGTAGGAATACAATTTTCGAATCTTCTCTTTTGATGTTTACCAAAAATTTTGGCAATTTTGATCTTAATTGTGTGGTTTTTAATTTTTTTTTAAGTGCTTATACATTTTAGCTCTCAAAGGAAGTTTGGTCATAAAAGTTTGTACTTGTTTTTATTTTTGTCCTGCTATTAAGAATATCAGAACTTTGTATTCTTATGAAGTTTAATATATAGTTTTCAACCTTATTTTGGAATTGAACAAATGATTTAGCATTGGAAGCGGCGACTGATTGGAACTTGCCCAGGGCCCCCAATTTAAGGGGGCCCCAAACATGCTTATAAAGCTGAAAAAAAAAGTGAAAAATAAAATTACAAACTAATGATTTTTTTTATAACTATAGTTTTTTGTTGTTAATTTTTTGTGTGCAAAACTTCTACTATTTTATTAAATCAAATCATTTCTATGTTTCCTGCACGTCCATGATGCATGTCATCTATTGAATCACGTTCTTCAAACGAATGTCCTTTGGATCGCAATTCCCTTTGAATAAAAATTAAATGCATGAGCAAGACCACAAACAAATTACTTTTGCATCTGGATTTGTCTATTACAGATATATTTTCCCTTTTCGAAATTTTCTGGTATTATAATCATTATTACGGATTTGCTATAAAATAATAGAACATGTCCATCTGGCTCAACTCAAAGAAATCTAAAAGGGGAGAAAGTACAGAATGAGAAAATTATGAAAAAGCTGTTGAAGAAGCCGAATTCTTAGAAAAAAAATATATTAGTATTTTTAAAAATATAAGTATTTTGCAGTATTTGCTAAGCAGTATTACTTTTTCATTAAAACTGATTGATTATATGTTATTTTGCATTGTGTACTTATACACCAGTTTTTCCGCGGCAAGGGCAACTAGCTGACATTGAAAAAGAAAAAAAAAATCGTGGGTTCCAGATAGTTATATCACATAAATAGTTTAAAAAATAGAGGAAGCCGGTTGTATTTTCCCATTTACCCCCCAATCCCCCCCCCCCTCTCCCTATATTCAATTTTTTTTAAAATTTTTCTGATTACCTATTAAAATATTTAGGAATTTTCAAGGTCAAAATTTTTGAAGACTTAATTTCTTTTTTAGGCCACTTAAAATAGCGTATTTAGAACACAAGCGAACATAGCTGAAACCTTTTTTTATCTCACTTTACGTCTGGTTTTGAGCCTTATTTCTTACTTGAGATATTCTTTTAAAATATACTTCTAAATAAATTTTTTAAATTAAAGTTTTAACACGGGTATTATTGCGTACAAAACTAATTATGATTTCATATTATATAACACCCCCGCGATGGACTTGACAAAGAAAAGTAAAAAAGTAGTGATCTAGTAATCGGAGGGTTGCCGGCTTCACTACAAAAATACTAGAAAAGTCGTCCAGAACATCCGCAAAAATTAACGGCGTGTATACGGGACTAGTGCACGATACATCTGATCGGGGTCCAAAGTCCCAACGTCTATTGAAGGCGTTGGGTGCCAGTTCAGGTGTTTCCTCGTCATCTGACCATGGTTCTAAAATAACGAGGTGCATGTATGAATGTGTATGTGTTCCCGGGTCTTTCCTTCGAGATAGACCCCGAACCGTCGCCAATAGCCCACTGTGCAGCTCTAGTGCGACGTTTTTAAAAAAACCATATTATATAATGTATTTGCACAAACGCACATAATATTTTCTACTGAACTGAAGTGAAGGTATGTAAAAGCTTCTTTTGTGTACGTTGAATGTTGTTTTGTTCTCGGAAATTATCAAGTTAAAAGCTAATTTAATTAATTTTTTAAAGCTAAATTTAACTTTATTCTAACGATGGTGTTTTTTCGCTTTCCATTCCACAGTGGAATCCAACACATGTCGTTCGGGGACGATGTAATTAGTTCTAGTACGATTTACCAAACGATTGCATCTTATTTGGTAAGCATAGAACCAATTCAACAGTTTCGAAATCACATAAAATCTTTAATTTAATTTTTCACTTTGCCACTATATTTTGCCCACTATATCCAAGTAGGCGAACTAAGACCAGAAAAGCGTATAAAACTGACACGAAGGTCGATTTCAGTACCTTCTGGCAATCAAATGTTTTTCTTTTGTTCCTTGGATATTTAAAATTAGTTCGTGACGATACGTCTGCACGATTGAATGAAATAACGTCGCACTTGAGCTCCACAATGGGCTAATGGCGACGGTTTAGGGTACAGATGTAGTATTGGACATTTGGCGCACGAGTTTTTTTTTTTGCGTGTTTTATTATGGCGATAAATTTATAGTTTGGCAACCCCACCTGACATTGTTGGTATATTCCGATTCTTGTAGCGACTTTCAATCTGGCAACCCTATGACGTCATAGCGCTGTTTAACGGCAATTTTTCGTCGCCAAAAATAAAATCGCGCCAAATGTCCTATACTACATCTGTTCCCGGTTTAGAATTGATTTTGAAGCTTTGCTTTGTTTAATTAACATCGAACTAGAGCTTTATATTGGGTTATTGGCGACAGTTAGGCGCTCAAAGGTAACGATGTCCCTCCGGGCTGTCGATCATGGTGCTTACAGGCAATCCTCGGGGCCGCCGTTTGGGGCATTTTGACTGCCCTCTTAAGCTCCCGCAAATTCTTATCCTTTCATATTTGTAAACAATTATCCCATTCTCATATTGAGAAGTGAATTGCCCGAAAAAGTCGCCAAAAGCTATCCGCTTATGATTGGAAATCCCAACCATTAGTTCTGCAATTTTTAGCATTTTTCAAGCATGTTTTATTATGTTATTTATTTTATTTAAAAAATATATATTAAAACTTCACTTTAGGCTTATGCAATAGACAATTTTCACAGTTTTTGTTTATGTCAATTAAACGAAAATTATATTTGAATAAGTGTGATAAAAGTTTTAAATACATAGTTTTGAGACAAATATCTCAAATTTTTTTTCTAAAACAACTCCCAGCCAATGATTGATTTGATTGTAGAGTTACGGGTTCTAATATAGACTTTGAAAAGGCAACAAGCATGCTATCATAAGGTTGCGATTGTCTTGTGCTTAAAACATCTTCCATGCAGAGGGGACTGGTGCTCATTAAGACCCATGGTGCAAACATCCTTGCATTATTAGTGTGCCAGCTTTGGTGTTATCCTTGTTGATAACACTGGGTGTTCCTTTAATTTGCTTTTCAGTTTAGTTTTGGTCAAAGCTTCTATTTTAATCGAATATTTAAATTTCAGGGCAGTACTGACTTCTCACTTGTCTATAATGGAAGAACGCTTCCCCAAGAAGAAAGCGTCCCACAAGATGCAAACGTACTCGTCACATTCTCGTTACCTGGAGGGAAAGGAGGTAGGTTTGACTCTCATATTTACTGATAAAACTCCATAAATTAGTAAATCTCCATTATTTACTAATTAGAGATAAGAGGTTAATCCTATCAACCCCAACTTTTTTGCCCTAGTACCCCTTAAAAAATTTTGGTACTTCTCTACTAAATGGCCTCAAATAGACGTCAAGCGAAAGTTTGTCGCCGTATTGATTATTTACAATTTTAATGTTGCCACTCACAAAATATGTGCCATTAAAACCCAAACAACCAACCACAAAATATGTTAAAAACAGTCGTAACTAATCGTAAATATGATTTACGATTAGATAACGTCAAAAAGTACACTCTAAAATATAAACACAATATGTCACACTTAAACTGCAATGGGCTATTTGTTACGGTTCGAGGTAAAGACTTTCGCTCGATATGGGATTTGGCTGTGTTTTCAAGATGACACCAAACAACCCGATGCGTTGCACATGCGTCTTTTTTTCTGATCTTATTTTCAAACCACGGTGGATGACGTCCACTGCATAATGGACTAGCGGCGGCGGTTCAAAATTAATTTCGAAGGATTTCTATCGGGTCTGCACGATTGAATGAAATAACGTTGCACTTGAGCTCCACAATGGGCTAATGTCGATGGTTTAGAATTGATCTTGAAGCTTTGCTTTGGTTAATTAACATCACACTAGAGCTTTAAATTGGGCTGTTGGCGACAGTTAAGCGCCTATATCGAAGGAAACAATGGCTCGTATTTTTGAACCACGGTCAGATGGCGAGGACATCACCTGACCTGGCAATCCTTCGGGCAGTTGTTTGGGGCATTTCGACAGCACTCTTAAGCGCAATATTTAGCTCAATCAACTGAAACGCGATCTTTTGAGTATGGTAATCCCTAAGGTAAACAACTTTGGCGCATTTTCGCTCGTTGGCATACAAGGCTATATAAAAGAAAATAACCAAATTTTTTCATTTTAATTGTGTTTGTTAAATTGAAAAAAAAAAATGCTTTATTTTGAATCTATAGGTTTTGGGTCCATGTTGCGTGCCATTGGGGCGCAGATTGAAAAGACGACCAATAGGGAAGCCTGCAGGGATCTGAGTGGGAGGCGACTCAGAGACATCAACGAAGAGCAGAGGTTTGTTTCTTTTCTGTGTGAAATTGCATGGTGAATAGGTTTACAACTGTTCAATGTACTTGCATACTACTAACTTTTATAGATTATACAGAGTGTGCAAGAAGTCCTGGACACATTACAGAATTATTTTACACATTATAAAAAAGGCCCTTAAATGTCTTTAACCGATAATTTACCATTTAAATAATTTTACTAAACCTCTCTTAATAATATTTGATACTAATTTGAATTAAACACAATTTTGCATCTGTGTAAAAACTCTTTATCTTCTTGCACCTATTTCATATTTATTTAACATTCTGAGTAGTTAGAAAAAGGGCAAAAATGTAATATCGTTTTCTCAGCAAAATTGTTTATTTTAAATTGCTATCACAATCGGCCAGATGTTTTGCTTAGAATGGGCCTGATGTATGACGCTTCCATTCCAGGCTGAAGAAGTGGATCTCGAAGGAGTCTGAGAGGGAGGCGGATAAGGCTCGCAGGAGGAAGGAGCGCATTGAACGACTTAAGGCCAAGCCCAAGCACCACTTCAACGACTTTGAGTACGAGCAGAAACTGAACGAGGCACCGGACAGGGTCGAAGAAGCTCTCACTGCAGGTAACGAGTCTCCGTTGTTGAAGCTCTCAATTATGTTCAGTGTTGTAAAAATAACAACCGTTTGGACTCGAGTGGTGACTGTCAGTCACCAAAATAACGACCTGTTCTTCAAATTGAATGAGAACTGCATGTTCTTCAACGTAAAAACGTTTATCTTTTGTCAGCTTTTTTTGTTGTCAAACTCTATTTTCATAAATGGTCCGGTGAACCGTAGGAGTATGCGAAGGGTGGCAATTCGTGCATAAAGGCACATTTTTTAAAGAAAAAAGATGGGCAAGGTGGGCTACCCTACAAAGCACGCCTATAGTGAGCATAAATTTATAATTTGATAAACACCGTTCAGCACTACCATATTTGCAACTTGTGAGCCGCTACTGAAAAATATACTTCAGGTTGTTTTTTTGGAATGCGTACACTGCTGGGCTTGGATGCTGTTGACATTTACACATTGGAATTCATCCCTAGTCAGATATCAATATTTTCTGATTAATTGATAATTTTGTTTTATTAATATTTTTAATATATCAGTATTTTCGATGCATCCATATCTTTTATGTATATTTTCGATGTATCAACATTTATCTATAAATATGCATCAGGTAGTCTAATTCGAAGAAAAGAAAAAAGTCTTTAATACTGCTAAATCATTATTGTACAGCGCTTGATAACTTCTGTGTGGTTTTCTTCCAATTTCGCAAGAGTACTTTTGGCATCTTGAACTTTGTTTGTACTTCTGAGAGCACTTGTGATTAATCATAAAACCCACACATCGTAAAATCAACTAATTATTAAATGGATTAACCATGAAATCGATTGATTATTAACCGTTTGAGTACTGAATTATTTGAAGATTTTTATGCCCATGGACGGATTTGGTGAGGTTCAATTGATCCCATTCTTTACCGAACCTACAACAAATTGTTTGCGATCAACGTCCACTGGGGGGGGGGGGGGGGGGGGGTGCCGCAAACATCAATGCCTGCTTCTTAAATTCAGATGAATAGTAAGACTCGTCCACCGTAACTTCGCTCAAGTGAGCAGATGACGAGTCTCACTCGTCAAATGTACCCAAAGGGTTAAATTAAAAATTAAAAAATTAAAATCAAGATTTGTTCTTGCTTCTGGAATTTTGAGGGCCACCAGTTGCCTAATGGATAAAGACGTTCAGCTGGTAATCAGAGGATTGCTAGTTTGAGCCCGTGTGGTGGACTTGACAAAGAAAAGTAAACAAGTAGTGATCTTGCGTTCGGACGTTACCAGCTTCGCTACAAAAATACTAGAAAGCCATTCAGATCATTTAGCAAATTATACTGCCGTGTATTAGGGATTGGTGCATGATAAATCTAATAGGGGTAGAATGTCCTAATGCTTATTTTGGCTGCGTCAGATGCCAGCTCAGGTGTTGTCCTCGTCATCTGACTTTGGTTCAAAAATATGAGGCATCGTTCCTAGGTCTTCCTTTCAAGATAGGCCCCGAACAGTTGCCAATAGCCCACATAATTAACATTAATTAACTAAACCAAACTGGAATTTTGATGTATGTGGAAATATTGTCCAAGCTCATACACTTTTAATTTAGAATTGTCATGTATCCTGAATGCAATGTGACATTGTTATTTGTTATCCTTCTAGGCATGGAGAAGAGGAGCAAGAGACCTGCTTCTGCAGCCACCGCCTCCTGCAGTGCTGTCCCTCCCAAAAAGAAGCGCCTCTGGTAATTACGATTCTCCTGCTAATTTGGTGTTCCTTCCCCTATGGATAGATTCTACTGCTTGGTATCCCATTCCTTAAATGTCCTTGTTTTACCATAAGATTTTGTTGATGGCCATTTTGGTTTTTAGTAAGGATCTTTTTAGTCTGATCTTCCATGCTTTATTTTAATCCTTCAATGCATAATTTTTTTCTTCTTCATGAAAAAATTGTTTGAATGCAAAATGCCTTACAGGAACCTGAAAAAATATTTAAATAAATACTTGACAACCAAGTTGTTCCTATAAACGGTTTGGGTCACAGGAGGCATAGTAAATTTACGCAACAAATGAAATAACTCGTTTGAACGTTTCATGTACTTTTCATGTACTATTCCACATGCTAATATCTTTTAGTAAGGACTTTGTTTCAAAAGAAAAGTGTGTGTCCTAATCTTTTCCAATGAGGGGTCTCAAACCAAATGCTCTTTTTTTTTTATATGCTATGAGATTTGGTGTCTGAAGATCACCCTAAAGGTGGTTAGTAGGGATGAAACGGATATCCGGTAACGTTCTGGTAGCGGATATCCGGTTACCATGCCGTATATCCAGGTAGATTTTTTTTGTGACGATCATTTATCTTTTGTTCTTGCTTTAAATATTTTCTTGAAAATACTACTAATGTACAGCCGCGGAAAAAAAAAACGAACCACCGATGATTATTTCGTTAGTTTTTATAGTAGAGCTAAACTTAATATACCATTTTGTAGGAAATAAAGTCTACTATACATTGATATACAAAAAAATTGCATAGGGGACTATCTTCATACTCGAATCCGCACCAACTTTAAAATTTTCAATAGCAACACCTACTTTTGGTAGCGCAGAAATGTTCCCCGCCCTCAAAATAATCTAAATACAAATTTTCGTTAATTTCCTACATTTATATGCAGAGATATTAGACAATATGTATCGATCTTATTTGGGGGGCTACTTCCACAGTGAACAAAGTATTAGTGAGACTTCGAAATAAAGTACGCTGGTAGAAAATGTTTTGGCGTTAGCCGTGGTTCTTATTTTTCCGTGGTCATTCATTCCCCCACTCCTGTATACTCTTCGCTTCTATATAAGAATTTAGAATTTTATACCAACGCGATCACAGCGCTTTTAATTCTCAAAATTAGTAGATTTCTGTTAAGTTCTGCAGATTTTAAATTTGTGTATGACCCCTTCAATGATCATTTGATGCACATTATAATATTGCCAAAAAACTACAAAGAGGAAAATCATGAAATTTTAGATATGCATATAAAAGTTTTTTTGAGTCCATCACTATCAAAATATAGCATGGTTGCTATTCATAAATTTTATGAATATTAATATCCTAATTTAAATAAAATTAAAAAATATACATATAAGTAATGAAAGTTAGTGTATTTTATTTGGGTCGTTTAGAAGTAACACGCATAAAAATTTCAGCTTAATAAAATTATTATTTCGAAAGATATGATTAAAAGTTTAAGAAATTCATTTTACATTACGAGTTCTAAACTTTCGATATTCATAATTAAAAAACTACTTAACCAAATGACTTGCAAATTGATATTCAACGATAAATTTTGTCGTAGATTTTAAATATTGAATCAAAATCGGGTGTTGCTATTGGAAATTTTAAAGTTGGTGCGGATTTTAATATGAGGATAGTCCCCTATGCAAATTTTTTGTATATCAATGTGTAGTAGACTTTATTCCCTACAAAATGGTATATTAAGTTTAGCTCTACTATAAAAACTAACGAAATAATCATCGGTGGTTCGGTTTTTTTTTCCGCGGCTGTACAACCCATAATCTCCCTTGAACTTTTCTCGGGCTATTTAAGTGGGTAAGGAGTGAAGTGATAACTTTCTCGTTAAAATCTGACCGGGTGCGTTTCAGACATGATGTGTCAGAGAATAGGAAGGTATGATGCAGACATTCGGAGCCACCAATAAGCTATCTTGGAGTATCTTCAAGTTAGAATAATCCACATGGGTGGTGGTTTGTGGGGCACATAGCTACATCTCTGTTCGTTATATATTAGAAATTATTTTATTCTCTAGACTAGTAAGAGATAGTTTTAGCATTTAAATGTGCAATTTAGATCAGCAATTTGGAAATATTGGGTTGGAGGGAAAGTTCTGTCGTATTTTAAATAGGCAGGTGATTTTTCTTGTAAATAAAAAGAACATCTGGCTAGTGAGTCAATACGATTTTTTTTTGTTTTTTTAACTGCTGTGTAATATAAAAGGTGCCCTTTTTTACCGTTCATCATTTACTTGTGATATTTAAAGTGAAAAACATGTCAGTAGATAAAGTGCATTTACGACATTGCATTTTATATGAATTCCAAAAAGGAAGCAATGCATCAGTTGCATGTAAAAATTTATGTGCGGTATTTGGAAAAGATATTGTAAATGTTTGTACTTGTCAAAGATGGTTTAGCAAATTTCGTTCCGGGGATCTGAGCCTCAAAGAAAGTGATCGATCTGGACGATCCAAGATCGATAATGATGTTTTGCGATCCATGTTGGAAAATAATCCACATTTAACAAGTCGAGAAATTGCAGAAGAGTTTGGCATTCATCATACAACTGTTGGAGATCACATTAAATCTGTTGAGTTTGTGTTGAAGCAAAGTGTTTGGGTTCCACATGAATTAACGGAAAATAATTTGTCTGATCGTGTAAGAATGTGTTCATCACATCTGATTAGACACAATGTGGAGCCGTTTTTGGACAGGCTGGTTACTGGAGATGAAAAGTGGATTCTTTACGAGAATATTAAGAGAAAAAAAAATCTTACTGCAAAATTATCTAACAGGAAAAAAAATTAACGTCTTTTGAAAGTATTTCTAAGGCAGTTGCTGACTATTTTAACTCCAAGGATGAGAACTTCTACAAAACAGGAATTCACAGGTTACCTGAAAGATGGCAACAGGTTGTAACAAATAACGGAGCATATATAATTGATTAATATTAAACACATATTTTTATAATTGAATTCAAATATTTTCTTTAAAATACGACAGAACTTTCCCTCCAACCCAATATTTCAAAATTACATTTTCAAGCGTTTCTACTCTATCCATTTCAAAATCAGTATGAATATGAACAATATATTAAAGAACTGTTAAGAGAAGATCTTTTCGTAAAAATACCTGCCTGATATCCGGTAAAATCTAGTTTGGTTGTTGGCAAAATCCTAGTGGTTGGTAGTTTGGAGACCTGATGACATGTTGTTGAGTTAATGGTGGTTTGTTTTAGCTATCTTTAGGTAGCATTTTCTGGTTTGGGTCTACTGAGACTCAATATGCAGTGAAGGGTCAATGGTTGACTTTTTTTAGATTTTTAAAGACTATTCTTAAAGGAAGTAGTCCTTAGAAATATTTGTAAAATTTAACAGCAACATTTCTTAATGTAATTGTGAAATCAGTGAAATTTTTGTGACATCATCATGAAAGTCAGGGAAATATTAGGGAACTTTTTTTTCCAGGATTTTGTTACCACCCAGGATAGCCAAAAAATAAAAAGTATCTACTTATTAATTTATTATACTTTGTTTCACTTCCAGGCTCGATGAGGACATCTCATGTTCGAGTGACAGTGATCCTGAAGCAGAGGATTCTCCTTCCACCTCGGACTCCTGCACTGCTACCCCAGCTGGAGAGGCAGGTTGTAGCTCCTTTCCAGACGAACATACAGGACCACAAGACTCTGGGTATTAGTTCACTCATTTCAGTGGCTGACTTTTTGGTAGCTGTATAAGCTTTAAGGTCTATCTTGTCTTGTTTAAAAAATTCTAGCTAGACTCAATATCTCCAAGGTTCCCACAGATCCTTAAAAGTCTTTAAGAACTCCTTATTTTCTGTTTTCATTTTTAAGACCCCTTTGAAGTCCTTATTTTTAACTAAGAATCCTTAGAAACTTCTTATTTTTCCTAGACACAGCAATGTTGTATTTTTGAGTAGCCAATTTCTAACAGATTGTCAATTTAGAGTTAAATAGAGCCTCTGTCACTACTGACAATGGGAATTTGATGACCCGGTTGCATTTTTGGCAAAAAAATACGAATATTGAAATTAGGAAATTTATAAAACAAAGTGCATTTTTTACAAAATTTCCATTTCTGATAAATATTTAAAACTAAATGAAAAATGAAGAATAACTATTTTGAATTAACTATTTAATAATTTGCTCTAAATTCGCTAAAAAAAAATCTTCATTTTGAATATTAAGAAAAAGGCTGTTGCAAAACGCTAATTTTTCATTAAAAATTGTTTAATTTAAATTAAATTTTAATTCTTTTATGTATGGATTTTTAGCTCTAAACGATGGTGGCAAAATCTTATGCAATGTAGAAATTAGAGTTATCACTGTTTCTTAAACCGATTTTATATGATTTGGATACGAGGTTCCGTTAGATACCTTTTAAACACAGCATTGTATTTAGAAAGTCATTTTTTACTTAATATGTAAGTTGACTACATAGCGTTTATCGTTAAATTTTTCAAACTTACAGAAGAAGCCCAATAAAAAGGTCCTTAAAAACATATTTTTGCCCTCAGAAAGTTCTTAAAAACTTCTTATTTTTTATTTTGAAAAATGAGTGGGAACCCTGATCTCGAGAATGGATACTAGTGCTATTGGAATAGGACAATAAGGTACTACTGCAGAAATAATACTTTTAAATTTTTTTTTTTTTTTTATTTACTAATGCACATTAAAAATTAATTCGCAGGTTTAACATTTTTTTATTATTTTTTTTACCTTAGCTTTAATACACATGATCTTAAGAAGCATGTGTATTAAAGCATAAGTTTAATGCATAAGTAAAGCATAAGTATTAAAGCATAAGTCCTAAGCATAAGTTTATTTTAAATGGGCTATAATTTTGGAAGGATCGTCAGTTTTATTTAAATTAAATATCGTTGGTTTACAATGAAAACCAGCTATATTTAAACCACCAATTTAGAATCAGGTTGACGATGAAGTCTGAGGTAATTTCTTGTTCAAATAAGATCTCTTCTTTTTTCCTAGATAGCTTGTTTAATTTCACATCTAGAAGTAAATTGCTTAGATTTCATTCTTAAGCAGCTTCCAGTCAGATCTAAACCTGTGGTTTAAATTTAATAGCTGGTTTTCATTCTTAGCCGATGATATGCAGGACATGTCATATAATACTGAAACATTGATTTTAAGTACGAAAAATTGTGTGTTGCAACAGGTTTACAATTTTTTAAAAAAATAGTTCAAATGAAGTATGTGCTATTGCTGATTCTTATTGTGGTTGGCCATATAAGAATTTTTATTAACTGTAATTTAGTATTCGGAAACCAAACTTAGAGATGCAGCATTTGGTGTAGAATAAGTTTGGCTAAAATTAAAGTATTTAATAAGTTTTTTTTTAAACACTTATTTCTATTAATTGTGAGATTAGAATTCTCAAATTTATTGCTATTAATTGAGAATATTATTTTAAGTTATACGTAAATAGTTTTCATTGATTTTCTTAGTTATCATTCATAATATATCACACATAATATATTTGTGTATACTATATAGTGTGAATATTCAAACAGTAAAAGAGTTGTTCTGAGAAATTGGTTGGGTTGGATTGGAAAGTATTGTTTTACACGATTCTGCTTTTATTCATTTAGTATGGCACTAATAAAAGTTACAAAATATACATTGATGCTTTGTTATATTATGTTTTATTCATTTAAAAACAAATTAAATATGAAGCAGTTATCTGAAGTTAAATATAAAATGAAAATAATTGAATAACAATGTAAAAACATAACATTTATTTTTAAAACTACACAGTAAAAATACAATTCTTAACTTAATAAATACAGACAATGTTGAATAAATAATATTTTAGAAAGTTCAGCATTTCACATACGAGTTTTGTTTGAGAAAAAAAATTTACATTTTTATATCCTTTTTAAAATTTAAAATTACTTAAGCTAAATGAACTTAGCTCTCAATATTTCACACACAAGTTGAAAACAACTTGACATTTTAGTATAATTTTTAATTGAAAAAAAGTAACCAGTGTTCACTCTAGAAATAAAAAGGGGCAGGGCGCTGTGGGCAGTAAAAGGGCGCCCCATTTTTGAAAAGGCACTTCTTGTTTTTAAAAGGGCACTTAAAAAAAATTTTTGTGTGGGCGTGGAGACACATTGACACATCGGACCTGTGACCAAACAAAAAAAAAGTTCTGATTTGTCGGTTGACATTGCGCCAAAGCTGCATATTGGGCTATTGTTAACGGTTCGGGGCCTATCTCAAAGGAAAGACCCGGGAACGATGCCTCGTACTTTTTAAAGACCCGTACAAAATGATGTCTCTTTATGAAAATATTATTTGAAATCTAAAATTTGACATTTTTAAATTATTGTTTTCCATAAAAACCAATTCTGGAAGTAGGAATCAGATCCCTTACAAAACTGATAACAAGGATACTAAAATCCAAAGTTTGGTAATAAAATGCCTAGTCTTGCAAACCAATCCCTACCTAATCCCAAACCATATTCTCTTTAAAAAAACACAGAAAAAAAACCTTAGAATTTCATATGCAGGCACAGGCAACCAATAGGATTTGTGGAATGCCCCGTGCTCGAAATTACCTCGATTTCACAACACACGTAGTTATAAAGGAGTTTATTTTTCTACTGTCATAATTCACTTAATTGCAAATTTACACACAATTTTTTTGACTGAAAAGGGCAAGAAGGGCGGAATTTTTTCAAAAGAGGGCGGCATTTTTGAAAAAAGGGGCATGAGGGCGTTATCAAGATGAAAAAAGGGCGGGCAGGGCGGACCGCCCTTCAAAAAACACCTGGAGTGAACACTGCATTAAAAAAAGTTGAAAACACAAAATGCTTTGAATACATTTACATCATACATTATAGAACTGAGGTGTCCTGCTTCAATCTGGGCTCGAACTCGCTACTCCGTTATCCATAGCAAGGTGCTTTAGTCTTCTGGGCCAAAACTATCTATCACCAGTGGCTGAGAGTGCAGAGTTGTTGGTATTTAAGCAATTGAGTACACCTCTGAACACTCCCGTCATGAGTGAAGCAGTCATGAGTGCCTGTCACATTTATTGATGTGTTGTTACATGGGCTAGTGGTGGTGTATGAATTCATCAGTAGCGCATTATGTGAACCTCATTTGTTGTGGCCTTGATCGATTAAAGAGCAGTGGTTGTGGTGGTGAGGTGTAGGTGGCATCATGAGTCGTTTGAAGGTTGCATATTTGTAGTACAGGTTATCACATGGGGTGAGACACGCTTTAAGCTGCGCTTGAACTCACTACCCCATGATCCATAGCAAGGTGCTTTAGTCTTCTGGGCCAAAACGATTGTCAATGGCCAAGAGTGCAGTCCAGTGGTTGCTATTTAAGATGTTGAGTGGTTGCTATTTAAGACGCTGCAGAACTTTAAAATTAAGTAATAATAATATTTTGTTTACTGCTTATATAAATATAATTTGTATATTAAACCAAATTTCAAGAAATGAAAGTTCATCTGTGAATTTCATATTCATCCACAAAACTTAACATTTTTACTTAGTGGCTCCATATTTTATCAAGACGAAGAATGATACTAGAATGCTTTAATATTAAGGTTTTAAAATCAACTTTTAGTAAGTTTTTTATTTGCAGTTTTAAGAAATGTACTTTTTTAAAAGTAAAATATAAAAAAATATTGATGGAATAAAATTTTAAAACTAGTTTAAAATGATGTTCAAAGTTTCTATTGAACTTCTATTGGAACCATATATAGCCATTTCCTCCACAGATTTCTTTTATGTAAAGCTAAATATTCAAATTAAATAGATATACTTTTGTGATCTTCAATGTATCTTAATTAATGAGATGAATCATTTCAGAGATTCCTCTGATGCTAAAACACTTGTTGAAAAGTCCCCTTCACAAGAAGAGTCAACTAGAGAGTCCAAAGAACAGTATCCTGTAGAGTCCAAAGATATGTCTGCTGCAGAGTCCAATGACATTGTAGAAGACACTCCAAATCCAGTGGAAATCCTCCTATCCACAGAAAACGATTCATCGTCAAGCGATCGAGAAAAGTCAGGCAAAGACTTGTCGTCAGACGATTGTCTGCCTGCTATTAAAACCACAAATGAGGTTAGTAATATTACAGATTTCTTGTACTTAAAATAGCTAATAAAATTAATCTGTCATGGTCCGTATAGTACTTAAAAACTTGTGTAGAATCTAAGGTAGTATCTTATTAAGTTATTAAAAACTGTTTGTGTTTTCTCTTTCCGGTTTGAGTTATTATAATTTTTTTTTAAATACTTAGAGTGTGTATATCTTAAAAGAATTTATTTCAATATGAATTTAAAACCTTTTTTTATATCAATGGCTAAAAGCACAATTATTGCATGTGTATACTTATGTAAACTTTCAGAAAACGCAAAAAGAAGATTTCGAAGTTGGGCCAAACTTTAAACCTTCACCGCAAAATTATTATTTGGAAGGGGGGACATATGATGTTTGTGTAGAAGGGTAGAGCTATACTACACCTCTATATTGATACCAATATCTTATTTTTGCCACAATTGATATACAAATATTGTGTTTTTAGTCATCAATATGTAAAGCTTTGAAATAAGCACAGATTAATAACAAAGTATTAACAAGTCCTGTTTTAGCATAAAAAAGTTCCACTTAAGAAAGCATTATTTTTAAAGTTAAACAACTATTATTTTTTCCAAATAAAAACATGCTCAGATTTTCAGTAATCTATTCCAAACCATACTCTAATCGTATACAAAGAGCCTACTCCTATATATTTTGGAATAAATAATGATTGTCTTAAGAAATTATGTTTGCTAATGTGGAATATTTTTTTTGGTCCAAACTGAATTAATTAATAATATCTTTAGTAAAGATTCCTTTTATGCTCTTAGACGCAACGAATCTTAACACATAATGATCATCTTAACACAGATGAAAAATGCCAATTAGTTGGAACTGGGAATTTTCAGCACTGTTGAGTTGGGAATTTCGAATATTTTAGTTGGGAATTTCGAATATTTTAGTTGGGAATTTCGAATATTTTAGTTGGGAATTTCGAATCGTAAACTTGCGAAATTTCTTGTTTCAACCTCCCAAATTAAATTTTGTGCGATGGCACTGTGTACAATAGACCTCTTGTCACAAACAATGCTTGGGTCCTTTGGGACTTATAGGTTTGTTAAGGTTATTGTCGGTCCCTCCCTTATAGTCTTCAGGGTGAAAGTCCTTACTGTTAATTCTTGGTGACTCTTCAGCAACCATTCATCCCAATATAACTTTGCAGGTGGACACTTCCCCTGTTGACCTGATGTCCTTCGAGGGCCCCACATCCCTGGAGGCCCTAGGACTGGACAGGCTGAAGTTGGCCCTGATAGAGAGGGGACTCAAGTGCGGAGGCACCGCCCGGGACAGGGCCCAGAGACTGTGGAGTGTGAGGGGGCTGCAGCCCCACCAGTACCCCACGAATCTTGTGGCCAAGAAGAAGAAGTGAGCCCACAAATTTCCTGATTATATATCGATTTTGTATGTTTCACTTGTTGCAAGGTTAAATGGATTATGTAAATAAAACATTATTTTAAATTAGTGTTCTTGTTGCTCATTTCAAAGGGTTGTCATCATGGAAAACTGGGAATATTTGGAATTGTCAGAGAAAATGGCATGAAAAGTCAGGGAATATATATATTTCCCCCCAACTTTCTGGTAGGGATGTGAAATGTATGTTCTTTTTAAAGAACAGGTGTTCCCTGTTCCTGTTCTTTTTAAAGAACAGGTGTTCCCTGTTCCTGTTCTTTTTAAAAGAACTGTTCTTTAACCTGTTCTTTTCAGAAAACTTTTCTTTTTTTTTAGAATTTATTGTGTGTAGTATTTTTAAACTTAAAACCATAAAAATTACAAATGCTGATTAATTTTATTTTATATAGTAAATAATTAAAAATAAACAAAAGATCTATAATTTTCAAAATAAGAAAACTATTAATAATTAGTTTAAATTCATATCGACATTTCAGAAAATAATTCATTACAAAATTTTTTAAAGAAAAATTAAAAATTTTAATGCTGGCTTTCAAAATCAGATGTAATGGTGATAAAAGTTTTAATATAGCAAATTCCTAGTTTCAGTAACGCACAATTCTGATAATTTAGAGCAGTAATATATATGAATTATAAAGAAAATTATAAGTTCCTTGAAGAAATCTCTAGGACGCAAGCATTTTTCATATATTTACATGTTATTATAATACATTTTATTCCTAAATCAATAAGCATTGCAAATTTGTAATAATTTGCTTGCTAGTTTGTAGATTGAAAGGAAATGAAGGTGAAATTAAAATAATATTATAATAGCTATTCATTTGTTAAGATTTCAAAAATGAAATCCGAAAGGAAAACTCATTTTAAGAACTTCTGAGTGTCTCCAATGTTCACGATATGATAAAAGTTATAGTAATAAAAAGTTACATTCATCGCTTTCAAGTACGGTAAATAACGTAATACACTAATATTTCTATACACCATTAAAGTACAAATATACAAAACAACAGAAAATAATTAGCTGTTTCACCCAAATATCCGAACCATTAATATATATACATTTTTTACAAGAACGATTACACTTACATATAGTACATACTGCTATAGATTTAGAGGAATCGGTTACATTAAAATAGTTACATATAGGTGAAGACCTTTTCAAGATTATATTGAAATCAGAGTTTAAAAATTAACATGATAATCCTATTTAATTTTAAAATAAATAGTAACTACTTTTGAATGTTCATATCGCATAGTCTAAAGATCAGCAAGTAAGGAACAGAAAATGCGTCTTGTATACAAGTCAGCTGAAAATGAATTGCCACCGACTCTCTAAATCCCAACAGATCGCATTCCTTTTCTAACTTCACCCACACCAGTGAGACAAAGAACCGAGACCGAAACCCTCACAAAAAACACCGACAAGAGTGTTATTTACGCAATCGCATCAACACCCCTCATCCCCACCTCCCTTTTAGTAATAGAAATCACCCCCTCCCCTTCCCGTTTCCAGTTAATCTTATCCTATATCCCGACATCTTTACTAAGATGTCAGTTAAAGTCTTTTGAAGTTCCGTAACGGAAAAAAAAACACGCATCTTTCTTTGTATCAAATTCTGTAATTATTCGTAGAAATTAACAAAAAAATACCGCCAAAAGCCGAAAAATGTCCACCTGAAAATTTATTTAAAAAAAAAACTAATATAAAATTAAAGGATTATATAAAGTTTTGAAACACGACTTACTTATAACTACATGATCAAGAATCTAGTCTAATAGTTTTTAATATATTCTTATTATAAATTTGCAAATCCTTTATTTTAGCTTTTTTATTTAGTGCATGTTAAAAATACAAATTACAACATAAAGATTATTCATATTCAAATTTTGAAATTGGCGAAATTAATGTCAAAAAATTATAAAATGTCAAAATGGTGAAAATATGATTGGATAAAAATGGCGAAATTAATGTCAAAAAATTATAAAATGTCAAAATGGTGAAAATATGATTGGATAAAAATAGCGAAATTAATGTCAAAAAATTATAAAATGTCAAAATGGTGAAAATATGATTGATAACAGGATATTACAACAACTATGAAAATTAAATTTTTCGTGGAGCATGACATTTTAAGCCAAAATTGCTCACTAAGAAAGGATTTTCATTTTCAAAAATTCGAACTCTACTGCCAAAAGTAAAAATCCTTGCCATACTTATCCACTGACTCATCACTAATTTTCTAACCTGTATACCCAGGAAGATGAAATTTGACAGAGTTGTTACTTATATCTTACATAGAAAAAGTAAGCTATCTGGTATGTAATTCATCTCCTGTGCACTCAGATAGTTTTATGTTATCCATTTATTATTTTACCTACCGAGAGGCCAGTTATGTTACCACTCTGCCTGCGAGTGAAGTTAATAAAGGCAAAATGGCAAATCTTCCAGTTGAGTTCAAATTTTAAAACCCGTTGTAGCCCGTGGATGTTGGTTCGCACCACGGGTTGCTCGGGTTCATGGGCCGGGTGTTCGCCGGCGTCCTCTCTCCTGCGTTACTTTACTGGCGGTCGAAGCTTCGGTTTCTTTGAAATATCTCGCTGTATGCCTTCGGGCGGGCCAGTCGTACGAAGTGGACATAGAAAAAGTAAGCTAACGGGTAGGTACAAGCCACTCTGTACCGTAATAATTGGTTTATGCATATTTTGGACCCTACTTGGTAGGAAGGTCAGAGAGAGAAAGTGTATAAAGGGTCAATCTGGTTGACGCGGTCTACCTTCCTCTACTCCATGTTATGTCACTTATCCACGAAGGCTGATTTACCGTAGAATTATTGGGGTGGAAGTGGTATACTGCCTGTCACCAAGGGTGACATTTTCCTTCATGCGGTATAAAGATCATAGAGGGTAAAATGAGTTAAAACCCAACCTGATCGACGCGACTCACTATCATATACCGCGGTAGGTCATTTACCGCCCATACCACGATTCCCTGGGAAGTAATGTGAAAGAAATCGTCTGCAGTTAAGGACGACATTCCCCTCACGGAGTACAAAGGTCAGCGGGCGGAATGGGTTAATAATCTGCTTGATCGATGTGGCCTACCTTTCTTTATATGATCGTATGCCTATACGAGGAAATGAATCTTTTACAATCGTTTTCGTTTTTTCTTCTTCTTATATTCTTACCAATTTGTGAAACTTAACGACAAATGTTGACATAGGTGTCTAATAAAAGTTTTTCGGAGATAATCATTATTAACAATTATAAGAGTTGTTCCTTTTTAAATCTTTGGGATGTTACTAAAGGTTAAAATATGTATGTTAATCAACGGGAGTAACATATATATGTATCCACGTTATTGTATAGCCAACTTCCCCATATTATCAATTTTTCCATTTCTTGCAGGACCTTGCCAATAAAATTTCCTTATTAGTACTTTTAATACTGTGGTTACCCCTGCTGGGTGACATATTAAGAATATTGTTTATTTCGCTATAAATATTGTATTTGTATCGATTTTGTAACTTATTTCCTTCCCGTGCGTAGAACGGGTATTTCAGCTAGTCATATTATAGAGAGCAAAGTACGCATATCTACTAAAAACAGCTTCAAAAACTAATTAGCCCTGGACCCTAAAAAGAACAGCCCTACTCCGAAAAAGAACACCCGTTCTAAAATAGAACACACGTTTCAAGAAAGAACACCCGTTCCAAAAAAGAACACCCTGCTCTTTAGAACAGGGTTGTTCTTTAGAACAGGGTTGTTCTTTAGAACAGGGTTGTTCTTTAGAACAGGGTTGTTCTTTAGAACAGGGTTGTTCTTTAGAACAGGGTTGTTCTTTAGAACAGGGTTGTTCTTTAGAACAGGGTTGTTCTTTAGAACAGGGTTGTTCTTTAGAACAGGTTGCTCTTAAGAACAGGTTGTTCTTAAGAACAGATTGCTCTTTGGAACACCCTACTCTTTGGAACACCCTGCTCTTTGGAACACCCTGCTCTTTGGAACACCCTGCTCTTTGGAACACCCTGCTCTTTGGAACACTCTGCTCTTTAGAAGAACAGGGGCGTTCTTTTAGCTGCATTCTGAGCAGAAAGCATATCAGAGTGAAATATTCTTGCAGCACAGCGCGAAAGCGCTGGGCACGGTGGCTCTTAGCAGTGGCGGCGATTGGGTGGTAAAAGTGGGGGGGCAAGATCAAGACGAAACAAGCGGGGGGGGGGGGGGTATAAAAATGTTGACCGCCAAAACAATAAATATTGCATATTTATATATTTACTCTCTATTTTGAGTTATTTGAAGGAAAGGATACTAACTTAAAATAAGTGCGAGACGCCCATGTCGATTCCCCCTCGCCTAGAGGGGGAATCCTTAACCCCCACAAAAATCAACAAACATCTCTCCCAACCCACCACCACTTTTTTTTCTTAAAAAAATATTAATTTTCGTTCAAGTAAACAGGAATACGTTGGCAGATAAACAACATCATCAGTTATCATTGTCAATAACTATTTTTAAAATTAATAAATCACTCCCTAATTATGAAATAAATTTAAAGAACAAATTTAAAGTTTGAGATTCCTTGTAATATCTGTTTGGTAACGATTAAGAAATTTCCCAACTTAACGATTCAAAATTTCCGGCTTAACGCCGCCGGATGCCCAGCTCAGGTGTTGTTCTCGTTATCTGACTATTGTTCAAAAATATGAAGCATTGTTCCTGGGTTTTTCCTTCGAGATGGGCCCCGAACCCGAATCGTCGGCAAAGCCCAATATGCAGCTCTAGTGCGACGTTATTTAACCAAATCAAACTTAACGATAGAAATTCCCAACTCAACAGCGCTAAAAATTCCCAGTTCCAGCTTATCGACATTTTCAACTTTTTTATAAATTAGGTAATATTAAACAGTTCTCTCAAAAGTATTGGTTTATTGCACGCATGTTACAATGCAGTGTCCGTTCAGAGGTCTGATATAAATTTAATCTTACAAGTTGGACAATTTATAATCTTCCCTATCATTTGCTAATAATCTATCTATCTATCTATCTATCTATCTATCTAATCTAATACTATTAAACGAGCAATGTCACTATATTTGTTTGTTCGTTTGTTCGTTTGTTTGTTTGTTTGTTTGCACAATCTCCAAATCCGCTCTAACGATTTTCACGAAAATTGATGTATTAGCAATTTTCGGGGTAAAAATTCGATTGGGATAGGTTTCATCTTCGAAAAATTTCATTTAGAGGGTGAAATAAGTAGATTAAAAGTTCCATTTAACGCTTTCCATTGCAAATTATTCATCGCGTATGAGTTAATAGGTTATATGCCAATAGCAGTTAAATGTTATTTAATTCTTCATATGTTATTTTAATTTAAAACGTGCAAAATATTGTGATGATGTATTTTCATTATAGTTTTTATTTTAAAATAAAGTATTTTTTTCTCATAAATAAACGAAGGAAACATCAGTAAATTAAAATTAAAATTGAAAAATCGTTTGCGTTTTTAAATAAACAAAATACACATTCTAATCACGTGACAATTTCGTCTACTAAATGCTATAAATTTTCTAATAAATATTTAAAAAGAACTTGAACAAAATCGTTTGCATTTAAAATAATCAAAGTTTAAACAAATTTAATCCTGCGATTTTTTACTGTTTCTGCACGTGACGTCATAAGTGGAATTCACAAGAGAAATTTTTAAAATTCCATATAAAAAAATATCGTTTGGATAAACAAGTAGATTTTTTTATTCCATGTAAAATGGATTATGTATTTCCGTAAATAGAATATGGAATTTTCAAAACAAAAATTAGAAGCAATTGCGTTTGTTTTGTTAAGTATTTATATTCCAATGAAATCAATTGAATAAGTTTTTATTAAATTAATGTTACATGTTGTTTATAAAATATATATTTATTTACATTTAAAATTTAACTTTGTTATAAATTTTTATTTGATAAGTTTTAATTTAGCAATTGTTAATAAATATTTTTTTTAGAATTTATATGCTAATGGATATAAATAAAAGAAGTTTTATTAAATTAATTTTAAGCAATATTTATAAAGGTAAAAATATAATTTTATACATTTAATAAACTATTTTCTTCTATTATTTATAGCTTTTATTTTACCAATTGTTCATAAATACACTTATTTCTGATAGTATTAAACAAGAAATAAAGAAAAATTCTGAGTTTTCCAGTTTTCAAGATATGTTTTGGAAATTGTGAAAAAAGGAAGTGTTTCCAAAAGTTAACATTTGTTTACCATGGGCACTTTGCGCTGCTTTGTGTGGAAATTACATGACGCCATTTCAAGATATAAGTGACTTCACGCGCATTTTTTATTGGTTGATGGTAACCACATGGTTTGTTATTCACCAATCACAAAGGCTAATCGACCATGCGTTTTTGTTATTCCGTCAAAATTTTAATCTCGGGACCATGTCATGCATAGTGTCTATAAAAATGGTTTGGTATTTATTAATTCCAATTTCTAATGAGAAAATAATTAATGAAAACGTTAAATTGTTTTAAATGATATTTTTTTCTCTGTATAACTGATACCAGCAAATTTGTCATATAAAGTTCTTAACGTAAAAGCAACATTTCTATGATATTTTGTACAATTTAATAATGAACTGTTTCTCGAATTACGTAAGTAAGTTTAGTTTAGAGAGTGATTGAAAATGAGTAATGAGATTTTACAATAGAACAACGGAAAAGGAGTTTAAATTTTTCATTAACAAACTTAAAATTATTTGTAAATAGAAATTTCACATCATTTACTATAAACGTGTTTTAAATTTATTTACTTTGTTATTTCAAATAAGTTTCTTCTTTATTTAAAGGTTTGTCCGAAATAACCTTGCACCTGCCTAATTAAATATGAAATTATTGTCGATATTAAATTGCATTAGATAGTAATAACAAAATACTGAATAATGTTCTCGTATTACGTTAATATGTTTAGTTTCAAGCAGATAATTAAATGAGTAAAGAGACTTTATACAATATAACAACGGAAATAGAGTTTTTAATTAAAACGTACATAGTAATTTAAACGCTTGAAAAAAAAAGTTTTCACATACAAACAGAGAAATTAATTTCAGCAAATTTAAAACTCTTTTTAAAAATAAATTTTACATTTACCGTAAATGTGTTTTTAATTATTTTTATCATGTTACTTTAAATAAGTATTTTGTTAATAAAAGTGTGTTCAAAGTAACTATATTGTTTTCAAGACCCAGACTGCAAGCTACCAACTCATATTTTATATTCTGTAACCTTTTCTTAGGAACAAAATTATGAACTATTCCTAACAACTGTCGCAAATTTCAACACGTGTCATTTTCAAACATTAGGCTAAATAAAATAATACATGTGTATTGAAAAGTCGAGAACGGCAGCTTTATCATTAAAAAAATCTGTTTAACAGAAAAAAATAGATTAATATTAGTTTATTCGTAACTACTATTATAAATGTAGTACTACTACTATTATAATAAAAACTCTTATATTTAGATTATAGAAAAAGTTTAATTTTATAGAAGGTTGATTTTCGATGCCGTTATAATGAAATATACCGGCATCGGTATTGGTTCAAATTATATTATTTTACACTGAATTAAATATAAAACATTTTCGATCATTTTCGTCACTACGATTAATTCCGAATCACACATAAAATTATTCGAAATAAGTAAATATCTTTATTATTGATTACACGTTTAATAAGAATATAAAACATTGTTCGTTCCTGATTATTTGTGTATGCAGTTTGAAGACAAGAAAAAATACCGAAATAATTTTGCAGTAGCAAAAAATAATTTGATCTCCATTATCCTAATCTTCTTAATAACAAAGCTACTTTGCATAGTATTTAAAAGTCCATTCAGTTACTCAAGAGTTAGACTGAAGCAAACATCATTTCAAAAGGTTACTAAAATACTGAACAACAAGAATGTTGTTCCGTTTTATCATGCAAATGAAATGTTTGTACTACAATTGTGCGAACGGTTGTATTAGTCGCTCGGAATCGCTAATAACATTAATTTAAGTCACTTTTGCAGAATTTATACGGTATCGTTTCAACCTTGACGCGTTTAACCAGTTTTATGAGCATATTTCTAAGAACTTAAGGATATGTCGATAAAAATACGTTAGACGATAAAAAAATATCACGAAACGTCTAACCGCTGATATGGACATTTCAAAGCATTTGCATTTAATTCGATTCATTAAAACTATTATTAAGTAAAAAATATGAAAGCGAGCTGGGCTCGGTCCCCTGGTACTATAAATTATCTTTGGGCATAAATTTTTCCAACTCGGGTTTGTAAAAATCTAAACCAAAATCATAATAGCAAAATCATATAACAAGATCTCATTGTCGAATTATTATTACTATTATTTTTAAATGGATATTTTGGGAAAAGCAAAAACATATCATCTGTGTATGAATAATCAATCTTTAAACAAAAGTTTTTTAAATATATCTATTCACGGTTAAATTAAACTGTACCCTCGTTACGCATTTGATGAAGTGCAATAATAGTCGAAATTTACGAATATCAATGATTACTGAAATTTGAATTAATTTTCCAATAATAATTTGAAATTAAATTATAAATTGAACAATTATGCTAAATTAAATTAAAGTACAATCGCATAATATGAATTATGTAAAAGATTTCGAAATATGATATATAAATGTTACAAATCAAGATAATGGTATCTTTAAACGTATACTTGCGCGATTTTGAAAATTCCGTGGCGTAGATTGCAAACAGACAAGCTTTCTTGAATGGAAACGGTAGTGCTTGTGTTACTGCTGCTGTCATGTTCAACTTCACATTTGTTCTTTTTATTAAAGTAATTTAAAACTGAATTTTGCACAATTCGCTTCATTTCGCTAAAAAGCAGAGCAGACGAAGATCAAAACAAAGACATTAATGGCAAACTCAAGACAACCCCTACCCACCTATCTACAGGCATATAGATTACGCAATTGTTCGGCGCCAATATTACACAATAAACATCTCATTTAACGCATTTTATTAAGACCGAATACTATTTTAATGTATCAGATAGACATAAATAAAAGCTGGATTTGATCTATTTTTTTAATTGAAGGTCAAACAGTTGCATTTTCTATGTAAAGATATGCTATTTCTTTTTCCGAAAAAAAACCAGAATGAGTAAATGTGAGGCGCCAATCAATGAATTATTGGAATACTGTCTGGAAATCTGAAAACGACGCTGCTCAATTTAGATAAAGAATTTATTAGAGTTTTAAAATGAGGAATTATTTTTAAAGAATAACGATACCACATTCGTTCAAATTTTTTTTTTCTCTTGACTTTCAATGAAATGGGTTTGAAACACCTGACCCCCCCCCCCCCCCCCCCCTTCTTAATGCCTGTGGTGGTGGTGGGAGGATTGGCTTCAAAAATTTTCCTTGGTTAGGCAATGCCGTAAAACAATTGACTTGTTATTTAGTTTTAAAATGTGCAATATTAAAAAAGTGCGGGGGCAACATCCGAAAAAAGTTCGGGGGCAACCGCCCCCCCTTGCCCCCCCGAATCGCCGCCACTGGCTCTTAGGGGTGTGCGACGTGTGACATCGCACAGGGCCCTCTGTTACAGCGGCCCAGCGACTAGAAAAAAAAAATTATAAAAGTAAATAGTAAGAATGGAAATGAATTTCTATTTTTAAAATTGTATTTGCATTAGGGAGTGCTCTCGGAGTGGAAAGTCGCAACACAGATGTTTTTATATCTTAAACACAGATATGAATTATTTCTTTACTTTAATTTTTAAAAAGTGAAAGGTATATTCATAAGAGCTGAAATATTTAAATTTTAATTACGTTTTCGTTTCGATTTATAACAAATAATTCAAGGCTTTATTTACTCTAAAAATATCTTTTTTGTCAAAGAAATGTCATTTAATACAATTTAAAATATATTCTGAACATATAATATTGCATTATTATGTGATAAAAAAATATTTTAAATTATAATAAATTTTAGGCCCTCTTATTAATATAAATTATTTTCTTTCATAAAAAGTTGAGAAATATTCTTTGTATTACTTCATACAAATAATTTGTTTTAGAACGTTTTTTATTAATTTGTTTTAAAAATTGGTTTTACATGACATTAAAAATCCCCGCTAATAGAAAATTTCATTATCATAATTAATATTTCTGAAACATAATTTGAACACTGAAATTTCCACCATGATATGTAAATAAATATTCTCTATATCAATGACATATCCAAAATCTAACTTTTCACACCAAAATATACATATTATAGTGAAACTAACTATTTTCAGGAATTATTTAAGCTTTTGTTTAATGTTGATTTTCTTAAAGTGTTGTCGCATTAAAATATTCTTTGACGGAATTTATACCCCTTTCATTACAAATATTTCATAAACGCAACTATTAAGCAATTCGATCGTTCGATATAAGTATTAAATATTAAATTTACTAAGTACTATTAAATTAATCAAATTGCAGATATTGCAATGAAAGTGTTCAATCGTTAAGAATCAATGAAACCGCGTAATAAACACAAGTTTTATGAAATGTTAAAAGTTTTATAAAAGTTAATAAATTTTTATTAAAAAATAAGTGCCTCCTTTTAAAACT
This sequence comes from Troglohyphantes excavatus, assembly GCA_963932185.1. Taxonomy (NCBI): domain Eukaryota; kingdom Metazoa; phylum Arthropoda; class Arachnida; order Araneae; family Linyphiidae; genus Troglohyphantes; species Troglohyphantes excavatus. Next base: position 5,771,495 of record OZ010671.1, read on the forward strand.
AAATTATTGCAAAACACCAAAAGCACTGTTTGTCATTTGAAGTGCTTAAAAATATAAATCTGTAGACAAGACATGTTTAGGATTAACGATACATCAAGTTAAGATAGAATACATCCGAAAAAAACAGATCAGAAAAAAGAACAGGGTTTCTTTAAATTAAAGAACAGGCTGTTCCTGTTCTTTTTAAAGAACAGGTGAAAAAGAACAGGGTGTTCTTTTTTTTCACAACCCTACTTCCTGGATGAGTGAAAATTAAAAAAAAAATGTAGATAAATGTGCTGATTTTTGTTAAGCTATTATTGTGCAAAATATTAGAATTTAAAGACAATTTCTGATCTGCCGTCAAAAATGCGTTTTGTCGATAAAGAAATTGGAAGCTAAATACTTTGAAATAATATAATATATAGTAGTAACGAATATTTCTAGTAAGTTGTACTTTTTAAAGTTTCCTCTAATTAGTCTGCATTTGCCAATTTTCTCAAAAATGCAGACATGGTGCAATTCCGCGGAAACGCGAAAATCCGCTTTTTCAGACCTTAATTTTTACCATCCCTGGGATTTATGCAAATCTGCAATAAAATTTAGGTATGTGGTACCTCTGAGTTGCAGGAGTATAAATATGCGAGGACTCGAGGAGAAAAAGGCGTGAGTGGAGGAACTTCGCATTAAAAAATAAAAAGTAGCAAACTTTTGATCCCTTTTGTCCGTACTAGCGAATCTGCCAATCCTCCGATCGCAAGTTCACTCACTGAGCTATAATAATATAAACACCGGAGTGAGGACTCCCATTATACGACAATGAATTTTACTGGGCCGCGCGGATGAATATCATTTGGAAGAGAAGGTTGATAAAAAATAATCTACCTAACTTGGCTATTGCACAATTAGTCGTGTTGCGTCTGTCTTAAGTATTTGATTAATTAATTAAAATAAGTTTTTTTTTCACTCAAAAAACTATTCTAAATAAAATATTATTTTGGTTTGGTTAATTAACGTCGCACTAGAGTTGCACAGTTGGTTATTGGCGACGGTTCGGGCCTATCGCGAAGGAAAGACCCGAGAACGATATGCCTCGTGTTTTTTAACCATGCTCAAATGACGAGGACAGCACCTGGGCTGGCACCCAACGCCTTTAATAGACGTCGGGACTTTGGACCCCAATCAGATGTATCGTGCACCAGTCCCGTATACACGCCGTTAATTTGTTTGGATGACCTGGACGATATTTTGGTAGCGAAGTTGACAACCCTGCGATCGCAATGTCACTACTTTTTTACTATTCTTAGTCTAGTCCGTCGCACAGGTTCGAACCGGGAACCCTCGAATTCCCAGCTGACGCCTTAATCCACTCGGCCACGGAGGCCTCCTAAATAACATACAAAGAGTATTTCAAAATTTCCGTGTGTAAAAATCAATATTTTAACAGCCATCTTGAATGTATTAATGCACTAATAAAATATGCATATAGTGGACGGCCGTTAATTAAAAACCCTTTGAATTCAGAATCCTATCAATTTCAATAATTTAAAGTAAAATTCAATATAACATTTGCAAATTGTTAAATAGAAAACGTACAATATCTATAAATTGTTTAGAACACTAAATCTTCATGCTTTGTAATATGCGTTTTTTTTTGTCAAATTTCGAAATTTCTTTTTTTTATATACTCAAAAAAATTTAACCCACGTTGCAATTCTTATTGGAAAACTGTAACACAAAATGTTGTGAAGTTTTACTCTATATATTTCATTTAATACCCACAAAAAGTTAAATTTTTTAAAAAGGCTCTTATGGGCGTAACGTTGATGGTATTTCTTCGTCCAAACTCGTTCTAAATGAAAGGAATTATTGAATATATATATTTACAAACATTCCTAAGTATTTTGAACATCTACAATGTTTCAGGAAGTGGAACTATAGCTGATAGAAGGAAATTTGAGAAAATCATTTTCTGAATACCTCGTCATAAAGTAATCAAGCATTTTTTAAACATACACTCTTCAACTGTTTTTCTACTATTTCTATTTCGTCAGTAAATATATTTAGAATAGTTTCACGTAATTTCAAGTCTTTAATCTTTCTCAGAAGGATGTACGCAGTATTTGAATCCATTTCTAGAAATTAAAATTTTTCAGTCATTAGCACATTTTGATTTTTTTTAAAAATTAAGTATTTAACCTAAAATCTTAATACTTCTGTATATGTTGCTGATATACGATAAATAATAATGTTTCAAACTTTTATCTCATTTGATAAGATTATAAATGAGAGTTGAAATCGGCTTAAATGAAATTTAAAAATTTTCATTCAAACGTGCCGTACAATCTTTTGAAATAAGCTTCAGACTTTAAATTGTTTGTCAAGTATTTATAATTTATAAGTAATTATCGTTTTATGTAAAGCTCGGTTGCGTCCTTCACTTAAAAAAAATTGTAATTCTAACATATATGGTGAAAAATCGATAAAATTACATTTTGAAAGCAGATTTCAATCCTCTTGTACAATCTTATAAAAAAAAATAAAGTCTTCAAATTTTTTTTTTTTGGTCTGGTATATCAGGAATATTTTTCATGAGTATTAAGGTATATCCGATTAAATACTTAGTCTGAAAAAAATCGAAATGCAAAAATGATTGAGAAACTGAAATTTCTAGAAATGAATTAAAATACCACGTATATATTTCTAAGAAAGATTAAAGACTTGAAAATATGTGCAACTATTTTAAATAAATTTAATTTACATTACAGAGATAGTAGAAATTCGGTTGAATTATTTATGTGTTAAAAATACTTAATTACTTTATAATGCGATTTTCAGAAATTGAATTTTCTCAAATTTATTTTCATCAGCTTGGTCCACCTTTTGAAAAATGCTAGGTGTCCAACATACTTATGAAAGTTTTAACTGTACATATTCAATAATTCCTTTTAATTAGAATAAGTTTGAACGAAGAGTTTTACGCGACAATTTTTGTAAACCACGAGGTTTACCATGATACCTCCTCTTCCACTTTAAACCATGAGACCTCCACCAACCCCCGGAGAATTACTACTGAATCCTTATATTATTCCTAATTTAAAGTGACATGATCGAAATAATTTTTCACCAATAAATTTAAGTGGTTAATCGCCAAAATGACTTGCATACTGGCAAAATACAAATGCGGACGCCACAGATTTTTTGCAAACAAACTGATCTTGCCATTCCGCTTAGAGAAAAACAGCTTTTTCAATCACCGCGTAATATATATATATATATATATATATATATATATATATATATATATATATATATATATATATATATATATATATATATATATATATATATATATATATATATATATATATATATATATATATATATATATATATATATATATATATATATATATATATATATATATATATATATATACGCTTACCAAACATATAACATGACTTTAGTGAGTTTGTTTGTATGTTTTGATACAATTGCCGAAGTATTTTCTAGCTGAGGAAAACTTGAAAACTTGGGATTGTAGGAAAATTTTCATACAGAGTTATTTTGTATGTATGTAAATTTTTCAAACAAGCTGAAAACTTCCGCACAAACTTGGGTATCCAGGATATGCAAGACATTCCAATGCTGACTTGTATTCTGGGGGTTACTTGGACCGAAATAAAAAAATATATGTTTAATCACTCATGTGTCTGCTGTCTTGAAAATATGGATGTGCTTCACTTTCTCTACAAGAATCACATCTATATTTTTATAACAGACACATGGGTGATTTAGAACATTAATTTTGTTTTGGGTTCAAACGTTCGCTGACAGGAAAAAAAAGTGCGCGTAGAAGATGCGTTTTTGAAAGCACGCGTGAGAAGGTGTAGTCCAAGATTTAATTCCAAGCATTGAGCTTTAACCACTGACCTCTAACTGTAACTTCCGAATTGGCAAGGTATATATTTCAAAAAATTCAAATTTAAAAGACGGACAGGGTTGACATCCCTTTACAAATAGCCTACAGACTCTATAATTATAATACGTCAAATTATAAAAAGTTACAAAGTACTTTCCATAGCACAAAGTTTGTATAAAGAAAAACTTTTTTTTAATAATATAGCGCATGGTCCATTCTAAGCAGAATTTATGACTGCCCAATTGCTAAAAATTTTACTAATGCTCGATCACTGATCCGATTGGGAACACAAGTTTAGAAATCACCAATCGAAAAGTAAAACATCAAAACAAAAAAACCCAAAATAAAAGTTTAGTAGTTGTGGCATTGTACTTGTCAAAGAGTAGTTGATGGTACAGAGGCTAGGAATCTTCATGATATTTATTTACAGAAAGTGAAAGGATCATGGATGATTTTATTTACAAGAAGTAAAAAGTTCGTAGATGGTTTGTGTGTAAACTGCCAACGAATGTAATTGTTAGAATTTTTAACTGAGAAGGTTAAAAGTCGAGCACTAGTACCATTCGAATTTGGAACAGAAACTGTTAAATGGATTGTCGTTAAGTTCCTCTATAGCATTTAAGTTTCGTCTAGCACACTCAGTCTCCTGCGATAGTGTGTCTCCGCCTCCTCTATTTTCTGGCTCCGGACAGTAGAATGTCGCCAACACCTCAACTCCTCCAGTCTCTGCTGCTTGGCGATGATGACGTTGGCGAAGAAGTGGATGGCGAAAAATGAGGCCAACTTGGCAACTCCGCAAACGCAGAACACGGCACCACTGTTCAGGAAGAGCCCGCGTTGCCTCTCTTCGAGCAGGGGATGGTAACCCTGGAAGGAAATTTCAAGTTAAGATCCTGAAAGTCGTGACGTCACTGTTGATATCATACAGAGGCATGGGTTGAATAGTCATTCCTTTTTTAGTAACGTTCTCTTTCTAGTTCTAAACAACCTGTTGCTCTGCTCATTGCTCAACATTAGGCCGTTTTTTCACGCACCGGGTAAACCAGAGCCGGTGACCTGTTCCTACAAGCAATGTTTTTTTTTTGTAAGAGGGGGCTTGAAATATTTTTTGGGGGTTTGAGGGGACGATTAAAATCATTACGCAACTGCTAGTAAGCTGGCAATAACATTAACATGCTGTTTATGTTGACAATAATCTAAAATGTATAGCTTAATTTCCACACTTTTTGTTTTTCGATTTTATTTTAAACATTTAGTTGTTTTATACTATAAACAAAATTTACTTCCCACAAATTCTATTAATGTCACATCATCTTCGTCGATAAAATTTACTCAGTTTCGCAATGACAGAAATACTCTTAAACAGTTAAAAGAAAAAAATTTCTGTTCGTGTTGAGAACAACTGTATTCCTGAAATTCAAACACAAATACCTATCCCGCACCGATAAATCTAGACTTGCGTGGAAAAGTGCGCATAAGAGAACATTGAAACCGACGCATCGGAGGTGGGAATGGCATCTGATTTATCGAGTTCAACCAACACCTCCTGTTGGTTCAACACATACTACATTTTCCAATGCCGATTTTTCCTACCTTGCCAGCCAATCTATATTGGGTCGGGCTACTTAATAAAGTTCTATTTGGGTAACAATGCAACCGGCGATGTCACCGGTTTCTGTTTTGCTGGTGTGTGAAAAAAAAAAGCCTTATGATTCGTCCTGTAGGATCGGTTTTGGTTCAAATTTAATTGTGCAGGTATTCGTTAAAAATGGTTGACGTCTATTTACTAATTTCGGTTAAATAAGAAACATGTAATCGAAAAATTATAGTTTTCCAATGTAACATAAATACGTTTCATGTCATAACTAAAGTCATCCTTGAGACTCCTATACGAATCTACAGGTGTTCAGTCATAGCAACCGTTCCTTTTAGAACGCGTTGCTATGCTAAGAGGTTCCTTTGGAAATCCATAGATGGCAGCAGAGAAACGTGATCTTCCGCTCTGAAGAAAGTGACGTCAGACTTAAAGAGTCAACAGGAATATTAATGCATTTATGTATTGTCAGGGACCGACTTATAAGCTTAGGGGCCCAGGGCAAAAGAACATTAGGGGGCCCCTCGACGTAATTCAAAATAAAACTGCTAAATTTATGCACAAGCACACTGTACAAAATGACGCAATCAGTCGCCCCAAGGTATAGAGGTAATCGGTCATTAATTTAATTTTGCTAGTGATCCAAAGCGCATATCTTTGAAAAACGTGATGCAAAAGGTGACATACATCATGAACGTGCTGAAAAGTGAAATTGATTTGTCGTATTGCTACAACAGGAGTAATCTTACACTATAATTTACAGGGGTACACACAAAAAAAAATCAATTTAGAACAAATTAATAATTAAAGTTTAGAATAATGTTCACAGTTTTTATGAACATGAGTAATTAAACTGGCCAAACGCATAAGTGAAGTAAAATGAATTATGAAAGGCAATAACACAAGTATGAAATTAAATACATCCAAATGATGTATCGCTAGAGCAAGAAGATCCAAGAGATAAAGAAAACACAACACAAAATTTAAATAATTAAGTTTTAAAGTTTAATGAATAAAAGAAAACATTTACATTTATTTGTGGGTCGGTTTAAACATAGTTTCATTCAAAGATAAATGTATACATATTTATAAACCTGTACGCAAACATAAAATACAAAAGTGTAGGCATTTAATTGTAAGATAGAGAACTCTCTTGCAGCGCGATAAAAAACACTAATTGAATAAGAAAAACATAAAAATTTAAATCACGAGCAATGTTATGCATCGCATAATAAGAATTTATAAGTTAAGTAAAATAAGGCGCGAGTGGTACCAAAATAAATTAATAAAAGAAATGGGGCTTGGCTGACATCTCATATTGCTGCAGAGGATGATCTTGCTACTGGATTCTGGCTTCGGCATTTGGAGGAGAGCATTTTGTTATCCGAAGACTGCGTCGCGTCTCCGTCCGGAATATATTTTGGAGATGGGCACAGACCGCCTCCTCTCAGGGTCCGTCTTTCGCTCGCGTGTTTTGTAATCTGCCTCGAAGAAAAGGGGGTCCGTTAGAGCATGTATTTCGGGGACCCATGTGACCCTTTTTCAGGATTTTAATTGGTTGGGGGGTGGTTGTGTGTGAGGGTTCAATTGAGTTCAACAACACTTATTGAAGCGCTGTGAGAAGAAGGCATATTGAAATGGTGGAAAATGGCGGGTCAGTGGTTGTCCGTAAAGATGGTTGGTTGTCTGTTAAAATCTTAGGATTTTGTAGAGGAGGCCGGCTTGAAGGCAATGGCAGAAGATGTGGAAAAAGAAGTCTCAGGTGGATGAAAATTAACAGGGATAAAAATCGGGAATTAATTTAAAACAAAGCCTGAATAAAAATAATTAAATATAAAAAAACAAAAAACGCTCAAATAAATCCAATTTTGATTTTGGCAAGAGAGTTTCTGAGCAAGAGAGTTCAAACAATGAAAATAAAAACTTAACTAATATGAAATATTAAATCGTTGACATACATGATGAATTTAAATTAATATAAAATGGGAAATGATATGCAAAATAAGTTATATATAATAGAACACTATATTTACGTCGTACAGCGTTACGACAAATTTAATTGGGTAAAATAATATAAGTTTTGCAAAACAATTAACGATTGATTTTTAAAAAAAATTAAAAAAATTTGATGAAAATAAATTTAATTGATTTTTAAAAAATTCGTTAGTAAATTTATTTTTAACTTTTTCACATATATTTAGTATTAAATAATTTTTGGGGGCCCCTTTAAAATGGGGGCCCTGGGCAAATGCCCCGAATGCCCTCCCCTAAATCAGTCTCTGTGTATTGTCATTTTTAGCTTATAAAAAAAGAGTTGACCCACCTTCTCACATAAGCTAAGAATGATTGCGCCTACTAACATCTCGATTATGGCACTGACGAACACGATGTAGCTGAACTGAAAGTACAAGAAAAATATACAGGGTGGTCACAAATTGTTGGGCGATGAACACTGTTAAACTGTGTGATAACAGGCTTGGATGATGAATAGGCATATTAATGTTTTGATGCGTTGTCATTTTTAGTCTTAGTTTTAGTAGCAACAAACAAAGCAGATAAAGCATAATAAAAATATGGTTTATTATGTGTAGTTAAACTGGCAAACGTTGACCGTCTCCCAAGAATGTGAGCACCTTGCAGATTACACAGTGTTAGATAGATCATTGCGGATTCTTAGAAACTGAATACCAAAATAAAAATCTAACTAAAAAAAAATTACAAAATTAAAAATAAATTATAAAATTAAAAATAAATTACAAAACTAAAACTAAAAATAAATTATGTTTAAAATTAAAAAATAAATTAAAAAATTAAAATTAATTAAAAAAATATACATAAAAAAAAATTTGCAATAAATTATGTTTTAAATTAAAAAATAAAAATTAATTAAAAAAATATACATAAAAAAATTTGCAATAAATTCTAAAATTAAAATTAATTAAAAAGGAAATATTAAAAAAAAATAATAAAGTATAAAAAATAAATAAAGTTATTTTTTTAAAAAATAACATAAATTTAAATAAATTAAAAAATGTAATAGAAAAATTAAGTAAACAAAAAATAAGTGAATGAATGAAATCCATCTCACCGCGCACACCATACCGTGCTCGAGATGCAGGGCGCCCCAATAGCCACCCGCCCCCGTAACGTAAGTGCCGCCCCCTGCCACAGCCAACGCCAGGAAGTGAGCGTCCGAAAATAAAGTTCCACCAGTCACGTGGACCACGTCGGTTCGCAAGTACTCCGCCACTCCGAACACCAAAACTCCGAGAACCTGCAACAGAAAAAAGATTTTTAAATAAAATCCTCACTCAGTCTCCACCACTGAGCTAAATAAAAACTGTAGAGAAGACTAAGCGTGCGCAACCGCTTTACACCCTTTTGAGCCAACGTAAAAAAATATCGTCCTTTCGCATGGTGTTCGGTAAGGATGAAGTGCAGATATATCGTAGTTCAGCGTTTCTAAAAGTTTCAGTATTCGCAGCCCAGTTTTCAATCATAATTTTCATCACGCCCCCCGCTTACAATAAAATGTATACAACAATAATGTATATTGAGTATTTTGGATTCGGTTTTTAAATTATTTTTAACTAACTGCCAAAACAAGAGTAAAAGCGAGCCAACGTTGGCGAGAACCACATCTGACATTTTGCCAAGCGGGTGGTGAACTGATGAAGCGAATGAAAGCGGGGAAAATTTAAATATTATATTTGAAATGAAAGCCAAACAGGGAGATAACGTTAAAAGAATATGAAAGTAAAAAAATTCGTTAATGAAAGTTAACCTGGACGGGTGAGTTAAATTTAGAAACTGGGAATACATTTTTTCGAATAATAAAAGAAATAAAACAGAAGCATGACTAAACAAAAGAGAAAAAAACTTAGTAATGATTGTGAAAGGGAATCCACACGACCGATCCCGTACAGAGCAAATGTTTTCTCATAGGAAGAAGGAAAATGTTCGATAACACAAGTTTCAATTCCAGTCAGTCTCATTCGAGTCGATCCTTCTATCTCTATCGAATCTATCGTGAATTTGTATGTTATACATGATTTCGCGTTATTGCAATTCACCATATTAAATATTCACGGCAGCAGATTTATGCAGACTCATTAATAAATTTTTAAGCGAAAGTAAGCGAGCATTAGTCGATAGTCAAGCTTCAACAAGTACACAGACGAGCGTGGTTCTCAAAATAAAATCAAGATACTTAAATTTTGGGTTTACCAGTACTGAAGTAAATGAAGAAGAAAGGCCCCTGTGTATCATTTGCTCAAAAATATTGGCCGCAGACAGCATGAAACCTAATAAACTTAGACGAAATTTGGAAACGCTTCATAGTGAGTACGTCAACAAACCCAGAGAATTCTTCGAATTAAAATTAAAATCAAATAAAAAGCAAAGATCATTTTTTAAAGAAACTTTGTCTGTGAATAAAAAAGCTTTAATTGCATCTTACAAAGTTTCATATAAAATAGCCAGATGTAAAAAACCTCACACCATTGGTGATGAGCTTACTTTGCCAGTAGCAATTGAGATTGTAGAAACTATGTTTGGAGATAATTTTTCAAAACAATTGCAGCCCACACCTCTGTTAAATGATACTGTTGCTCGTCGAATTGGTGATATAGCTGAAGATGTACAGTGTCAGCTTTTCTCTAAGTTGCGTGACAAAATGTTTTAAATACAGCTTGATGAAGCAACAGATAGTAATAAAGAAAATTAGAATTAATTCCCTATGTTCGATTTTGTGATAATATGTCAGTAGTAGAAGAACTACTTTTCTGCAAACCAATAGAACTCAAAACAACAGCGCTCGCATTATTTGCTATTTTAAATGATTTTATGAACGAGGTAAACATAGAATGGAAAAATTGCATCGGAATATGCACCGATGATGCTCGTTCAATGTCCGGATGATTCCAAAGTGTACAAGCACTTGTAAAACAAATATCGCCTCAGTGCGTCTGGACACATTGCATGATCCACAGAGAAGCTTTGGCTTCGAAAGAAATGATTCCTGGTCTGAATATTGTGTTAACTACGGTTGAGACCGTAGTAAATTATATAAAAATGAGACCCCTGAAATCGAGAATCTTTTCCGCACTTTGTAAAGACATGGGTTCAGTATATTCAGTGTTACTATAGTAACACTGAATTGAAAAATTCTGACAACGGAAATTTTTGCAACGTGTTTATGAATTAAGAGAAGAAATCGTCATTTTTCTAGAAGAAGAAAACAGACCGGAAGCCGAGAATTTTCGCGATGGTTTATTTGTGATGAAATTGAGCTACTTGGTCGACATATTCGAGAAATTAAATAACTTGAATGTTCAACTCCAAGGAGCAAATACACATATGTTGGATACGAGTGATAAAGTTAATGCTTTTTGTAGAAAATTGGAATTGTGGAGCAGAAATTTAAAGCAAAAAACCTAGCAGTGTTTGCAAATGTGGATGATTGTACTAAAACTTACAAGGCTGAAGAAGAACATGTAAAAGTTGTTTTTGTAACCATTGAAAAAGTATTTTCTTGCTGACGACAAACTGATAGCAAGTTACGAGTGGGTTAGGGATCCATTTCATAAGACTCCCGAAGGACTCTCAATTGATGAAGAAGAAGAATTCATAGACTTCACGACAAGTGGCGAAACCAAAAGACAATTTAGTAATAAATCACTATTTGAATTTTGGGCAGGAGTAGAGGATGATTTTTCTGCACTAAAAACAAGGGCATTTCGCATTCTATTACCATTTTGAACATCCTACCTTTGTGAAACTGGATTTTCTGCTGTAGTTTCTTTGAAGACAAAATATAGATCTCGGCTAAATATAGAAGCAGAACTGAGAGTGTCTATTTCTAATATTAAGCTTTCCTTCGAAAAACTTTGCTCTGTAAGACAGGCCCAAGGAAGTCAATAATAATTATTAAATTTGTTTTTAATTTAGTATGTTTTGATTAAGTAAGTTTTGATTTAGTAAGTTGTTTTACTTTATTTTTTAAATATGTCGAAATGTATTTTGTTTTCTATGTGTACGTGTGTTTTCCTGTCAGTCAGTTAATCAATTTTTTTAAATAATATTTTCTCTTGGATATTCTCGCGTCGAAGGTTGAGAATCGCTGTCTTAGTTATAAAACCATATTTCTGGCTTTCAAAAATATATTAAATGTTACACATTTAAAAATTTAGCATACTTGCTTCCTTAGTTACAAGAAAAAAAAATATTAATTAATTTATAAATAAAAATCGTAATTTGCAACTAAACATTTCGGTTTGAGGATCAAGATCCACTATACACGAAATGAGAGCTCACGAGCTCGTGTTCTCTCGATTATTCGAATTCTCGAATAATCGAGAAGCGCACACTTGTTTTACTCGTCCGTGTAAAATGGGACTAAAACGATGATATTTTTAGAGTACAAAAGGAAACATGCTTCTATTTTTATGCAAAAGAAGCTTTAACGACTACAAAAATATTGTAACAGCTGGCAGCTCCGTTCAAGGAATTTGAATTATTTCAAAATCAGGCCTAAGCAGAACATTTTGACAAATAATAAAAATAGCTAGGTGCAAATGGCGCCTAAATTTCATCTTCTAATTCCGAACTCTGGTTAGAAGACTATCCCGAATGCCGTTCCATACTTAGAAAAAGAATATCACCAACTTAGCACTCACCCAACTTAGGCTGCAGACGATCGCCATCTTTCGAATGTTGCGTTGGATTCCACAACGAAGCCTCTTCATTTCAGTTCTCTCTGCTGCCATTGCACTGGGTGGTCCTGTTCATAAATGGAATATCGATTGAGAAATAATTAGTTTATTCGAATTAGCTGTAACCAGCGGCGGCCCTAGGGTGGTGCGAGAAGTGCGGCCGCACCGGTGTGCGCTGTCTTTGGAGGGCGCACAAATCAAATACTGCGCGGAGAAAGTTATAACTGTTTGTACATTCAGTAGGTGTAGTTATTACTAAATATCAATAGTAAACGTTACTGAACTAGCACTAATTTCCGACCAGTTAAGATCAATTTGTGACCAGTTAAGATCAATTTGTGACCAGTTAAGATCAATTTGTGACCAGTTAAGATCAATTTGTGACCAGTTAAGACAAATTTATGAGCATTAAGACCAATTTCCGACCAGTTACGACCAATTTGTAACCAGTTAAGACCAATTTATGACCATTAAGACCAATTTCCGACCAGTTAAGACCAATTTGTGACCACTGCCAAACCTATGACGACTGAACTAAAGTTATGCTGTAAAACGAAATTTACCTAAATTGTGAGCCTTTGAGTAATCTTGATTGAAGGCATTTTTAAAAATTTCTTAATTTTAAGTATTTTTCCTAAATGTTCAGTAACTGATGTATTTATTCATCTTATCTTTTATTTGAGTTTTTTAACACCAGATGTCGCCCGAGCCTTCGTAACCCGATTACCCTTCCAGCAGTTCAGTCAGTAATGGTAAAGCAGTTTAATGAGTGTGGGTGTATGTTTGGGTGTACATGAAGTGTATATTTGCCAACAAATACGTCTTCTTTCTGGCTGATTCCTACCAATACACAAAATGTAATCGTATATGTCGCTTAAATAATCGGTTAACCGAATGTGCTTTGAAATTTATGATATGGGGGCGCAACTAAAATTATTTACACTTAGTTGCGCACCACTCAGAAAATTTTCTAGGATCGTCACTGGATGGAATCTTCGAGCATGGATCCGTTGTAGAAGATGAGGTCGGTCCCCCTAACATAGAGTTGAATACAACATATCTGTGACCAGTCACGTGGGTAGATACGTCATCCAATTAATGACTTTCCTCAATTCATTCATAAAAGTATCTAGTGGTTAATAAATGGATATTACCCGATATAACTCTGGTCCATTATCTCGTCAAAGTTGGATTTTTATCAAATTTCGTTTGTAGATCTACACATTAAATCCTGAGACTTTGATCTCACAGAAAGTGAAATATGATCCTTTTTTCCCCAGTAAGGAACTGACGTCTTTGTATTACAATATATTATGTTTTTTTTTGTATAATCTATTATTCACTGTTGAACTAACAGAACTACAGAATAATCGTGAATCGTACTAGAGGTTTTACGCATAGCTACAAGATACCGCCATTTTTCCATTCGCAAGTCAATCCTGATTAGTAACTTTTCCTTAACAAGATCCATGAAATATCACGTGACTAAACAAACTTCCGCTTTGAGATGTTGGCTTCAAAGTTAGGACGTCAAGATCACTATCTGCAGGTCCTTTCATGCTCGAAAGCTGTAACCACTGATCTCTAACTGTAACTTCTGTATTGGGCAATGTAGTTTGTTCATTGTGTGCCAATTGAAGGTTCAAAAACTGTACTCTACTTAAATTTCTACCTCTATATTTCTTATATGGTTCATGCTAAAATATGCCAAATTGTAGTGCTTTTAGCTATTTTTTTAAATGCATATTCTTTAAAATCCATTTAACCTATAATAAGTGGATAAGCAGCAAAAATAAATCTATGTTTTTGGCGATATACAAATTGCTTCTATATGTTGAAAATATCTATACAAATTTAACATTTCTATAACGATTTGAGAAGCAAAACCCACAAAATTACTTAACAAAATATTTGGAGTTCAACATGGCTTCAACCGCGTTCATAGAATGAACTGGTTATGAGCGTTCCAGAAGTTACAGTTAGAGCTCAGTGGCTGTAACCCAATGTCTACACCATCAATAAGATACAAAAAATATATTTTCATCCACGGAGTAAAGAAAAAGGTGGAGATGATTTGGCGAGATTTCATGAGACGCAAGTTAGCAACCCCAAACTAGGAACAAACAAACCTAGTTTGCAGTAGTTTTCCTACGAGGGAAAAATAAATGATCGCCAAGTAATGGTACAAAGTAGTGCTTTGGAATAGCGCCAAACACTTCGCCAGTTCCTACTTTTTAAGCGATTGCTTACTTCACATTGCAAACCGGTTTTAGACTTGTTCGCACCTCCACCTTCTTCTTTACTCCGTTATTTTCATCAACTTTAATTTAAACAAGGTTTAACTTTATGGGATGTTCTTCGCCAAGGCGTCTAAATCACTATCGCCAAAGACGACTTCAGTTCAGGTTTTCAATTCTGTGCAATAACTGAGCAGGATTAAAAGTTTTAGTGTGTAAATTTCTGGGGTAGTCAGGGTGTAAATTTTAAGAGGATGTTCACTTATAATCTCTGATTGGTCAGTACAACTCACGAGTTTTAGAAATTGTAAGCCCATATATAACCAATAAAGTTGGCGATCAAAATCGTGTTTGGCGAAGTGTCTTTTTATATAATTTTTACTTTAAAAACCCTACTAAAAATGGTTGACCGATAGCCACTTGGACCTAAAGTGTTAAAAATACTATTACTTTCGATATAAAAAATAAACTTCAGTATAAGCTTGAATTGAGTGATGACGTTGGTCCATAATATAACAATGCAACGTTAAATATTCAGGTAATTAGCATGAAAACGATTTTTTTTGCACATTATTTTTCATACAAAATATTTACCTATACACTCTTTGCACATTTCACATACTATTATATAATTTTACTTGCAACGAAAATTCGATAAATTATTTATCAAAACATTGCACATGGAAAACCTTAAAATGCAGATAAGTTTTAATAAAAAGAATATAGATTGGTTAAAATTACCATGATTATCGGGGAAAACAGTAGAAAATTGCATATTTGTAGTTAAATACGTAAATAAAGACACTTTCTAGTTTTTTGAAACATGATTGCCCTCTCAAAAGCATCAAACTTAAGTACAGAATACCACTCCACCAAGGTGTCTAAATCACTGTCGCAAAAAAACGATTTCAGTTCAATTTTTACAGATGATTTTTATTTAAGTACACCAACTGAAAATGTGGATTAACCTTCCACTAGTTGAAATAAAATCTCGCCATATTTTACAGCCAAAAATTACTTCTAGCTAGGCAAGGGTGTTCAGGGGGTTAAAAACCCTCCCATTGAAAGTAAACTAAAAATAAATTGAATTACTGTAAAAACCATAAAAATACTTTAAAATTTTAGAAACATTTGAATTGGTTGCATAATTGCGGGGGTTTGAAATTTTGGTGTTGGGAGGGTGTGAAAAATATGTTACCTAAAGAAATCCGTCTGAACCCCCCACCCACCTCATACAAAATCTATACGTGATCTAGATATGTATAAGAGACGTAGATGAACTGTGCCTGTTGGAGCCGTTGATGTCTGCAAATTTAAAAAAACAAAACATCCGCACTACAAAGGCAATTTTTTACTTCTCTATGTCACACAAACATATTCAAGAATTTTCTTAGAAAGTTGCATAAAAAGCACATCAGAAACATTATACTAAATTCCCTCACTCTAAAAAGATTCCTTACCTAAAACCTTTCGGTACAGATGTAGTATAGGACATTTGGCGCACGAGGTTTTTTTGGCGTGTTTTATAGGAGCTATGAATTTATAGTATGGCAACCCCACCTGACATTGTTGGTATTTCTTTTGGAGACTTTCAATCTGGCAACCCTATGAAGTCTTCGCGCTGCGGAATTTTTTTGTGCGTTCCGGGATATATGTTTAACGGCAATTTTTCACCGCCAAAAAAAAAAAACCGCGCCAAATGTCCTGTACTACATCTGTTCCAACCTTTCATCTGAAAACGCGAAGAAACGACGAGAACCCAAGAACCACCGTATCGTCTTAAAACCATACAATTAACAGTCCAACGTAATTAGACTTTGACCCGGACATAATTAAAAACAAAGTAGGACTTTTAAAAAAAAGTCTTCGGGGAGCTCTATTTATCAACCTCAAAAAAGTCCCAGCAAATCCCATTGTTTTTTTTTTTTATATAAATGGCGTTTTTGTAGCTTAATTATGGAGTTTTTAGAATATTTAAATTTTCAGTATAGTGCAATTTAACTTTGATCTAGACACATAAATAAAAAGCTCGTAACGTTTGTGAAGTTTACGTATTCTTTTTAAACCTAGTTTTAATGTGTTTTTCATTGCCATTTTCCAAGGCCTACGCAGCTGCATTTTATTTTCCAAGTTGTTATAAATACCTAAATAAATTACATTTATGCATATTAACATTTACTTTAAATTATATTAATTGTAAAACAAGTTGTGAAATCAAATTAGATTAATTAAGAACGTACTATGCATTACAATCGATAAAAATGATGCGGAAGAATAAGTTGTATATTTAATATTAAACCTGGACGTTTGACATTAGACAAACAAATCTCATTTGCAACGCGTTTAAAATTTAAATATAGTGTAAAGTAAGTGGCAATAAGCAATTTATTTTGGTATTTATTTTATGCAAGGTATTTATAATAACTCGAAAAAGGAAAGAACGCAGCTGCTCTGCAAGGATAGTGAAGACCTTATATATATATATATAAGGTGTGCTCGTGTTTCGCTTTTTGAAAGGGGCAAGGAAAGAATTCTTTTGACGTCATTTTAGCTCCGCCTTACTATGAGTTTTTGATCATTCTCATTGGCTGTATGTTTCAAGCATTGCTACTTAGGTTTCTGAAGCAAATTTTAACTGTTTTCTTTTAAATAAATTCATGATTAGTTAAAAAGAAGAATTCTTGTTAAATTAAGTACTTGACAATAGCGAAAATTACTCTTAAAACGACTGTCGAGAGCATTAGACACGCCCACAGACGGTTGAAGGCGGAGGAAGGCGTCACTATGACGTCAAAAGAATCCTTTTCCCCGCCCTCCATCAGCAAGAGCGAGTACCAGCACACCTTTTATATATAGTCTCCACTATCCTTGGCTGCTCTGGGTGTCGCACTGAACTCTAACTGTGACTGCTGGAAGGCTCAAACTTTGTTTCCTCTATGGGCGCGTTGAAGCCAATTGAAAGCAGCCATGCTGTGTCCCAATAAATATTTTTAAAGTGATTTAGTGGTGTTTTTTTTTTATTACCATAGCATTGTAGAAATATTAAATCTATATAAATATATTTTCTTATAGAATTAATTTTTATATTGCTAAATAGTTTTTGCTCTTGCTTTTTATCTACTTCGACTTGCAAATTGATTTCTATTTTAATAGCAGATTGCATTTAAAATGGGTTTAAAAAGAATAAAAAAAAACTCAGCCAAAAGCAATACAAGCTGGCTTATTTTAACGTGAAAAATATACGAAATATTGCTGTAGCAAAGAAAGTGGGGCACATCATGGCTGCCTCTACATCGGCTTCAAGTCAACAAAATGTCTTGCCCTATCCAGAAGTTAGACAGTGGGGCGTCTGCCTTGGAAGATAGTGAAGAGACACTCATTAAAATTAGCTTTATAAAGAATAAATGAACGATTTCACGAACGTTTGATCTTATATACGCGAGTAAAGGCTGAAGTTAAATTGCACTTCACAGAAAATTGCTGGAAAATTCAAAAATCCACACGGTTTGAAAATATTCTTGTGAGAACCTTATCAGATTATTGTGACCTTGGAAAAGGTGAAAGCTGCAAAATGATTCGATAACAAAATAGTACCTGGAGTAAACATTTGACGAGTTTTCGAGGTGTCCGCCACCTCCAAAGACGCCCATGTTACATTAATTAACTTATCAATGCGACTAAATGAGATTCCCAATCAAAGTTTCTTTAAAGAGAAGTATTTCATTAATTTAATACATTAACGGAAATTGAAATTTCTTTTAAAAATTGACAAAATTGTGAATTTTTAATATGAACAAAAAAAAATTTAATAATTTTTCCAAACAAGATTTAAAAAAAAAAAAGACTCGTATAATATTTTATTCCTTTTTGTGTTGAGTATTTGAAAGTGTTAAAACAATCAGATAACATTTCAGGAATGCATTTCAACCAGCATCAGTAATATTCCCCCAGACATTGGAAGTACATTTCGAGCCCAAGAAACGCAATTAAATTAGTGATTTTATTTTTAAAAATATTAAAAAAATATTTAAGTTATGGATTACTTACAAATGAGGTATTTTAAACTGAAAAATTAAAACTTTTTGCTAATAGTGAAACCTTCATTTTTTACAGAGTTAATAAGGGTGATGGATCCTCTTTTTTGAGGATGTATGGTCTATGGGACAGTAGATAACTCTTACGTCTGCAACGGAGTTCAACCCTCTAACAGAGCTGGTTTGGTTTGGTTTTGCTAACGTCGCACTAGAGCTGCACAGTGGGCTATTGGCGACGGTTCGGGGTCAATCTCGAAGGAAAGACCCGGGAACACATACACATTTACACACACATTCATACATGCACCTCGTTATTTTAGAACCATGGTCAGATGACAAAAAAACACCTGAACTGGCACCCAACGCCTTCAATGTTGGGGCACAGTATGGCAGCTTTCAATTGGTTTCAACGCGCAAGTAGAGGAAACAAAGTTTGAGCCTTCCAGCAGTTACAGTTAGAGTTCAGTGACTGATACCCAACCGCCTTCAATAGACGTCGTGACTTTGGACCCAGATCAGGTTTATCGTGCACCAGTCCCGTATACACACCAGTATAATTTGTTGGATATTCTGGACGACTTTCTAGTATTTTTGTAGCGAAGCTGACAACCTTCCGATCGCAAGATCACTACTTTTTTACTTTTCTATGTCAAGTCCATTTCACGGATTCAAACCAACAATCCTCTGATTAGTAGCTGAACGCCTTACCAACTGAGCATTTGGGGCTCTAACGGAGCTGGACTTCATAAATTTCCAGTTTATCAAGCAATACACAAACTTTTAATTCATAAAAATCATATGTTGAAATATTTTTTAAATCTAAATTATCGAGTGTTTCTTGAAAGCTATGTAAAAACATATAAATTACATGCATTGGAAATGAAAGATTAACTATTTAGCAGAAAAACGTTACAATTCACATTTTCCTAAACCCCCATACTGTTAATTATATAATTTTAGCTGGATGAGAGTCTTCTCTAAAAGTGCGGGGAACACTTTTCAAGATAAATTAATAAACACACGTCTCTTTCATACAAAATGCTGAATAATTTAATAAAAGTTTTTAACAATACAAAAGATTGCATACAAGTTTTTAAACTACAAAGATATAAAAAGGATTAAAATGTAGAAAAATTTGGCAAAAAGTGTTTAGATACATGTTTAAAGGCATTTCCATCAATAGGATACAGGCTTCAATCGCAGCTTCACAGGCTTATCCGGCTCATTGTGAAGCCTGTTGACGGTGTCGATCTTTCCGTAGTGGTACGAAATCTCGAAATTTCTTATAAACTGCAACAAAGAGTAATATCGTGTTAGCATTAATTATGCAAATGATTGTCTACAGGTTATATTTATAAATATGTCAATGTAAAAAATAAATGTTTATGCCATATGGCATAAACTTGCATTGACAGTTGAAATTAACAAGAATGACATCCTTTAACCCTTTTGCACTCCGTTGGCGCCACTCGGGCGACAACATAACGACTCGTTCTTTTAGTTCCCTATTCTTAAAATATATTAGAACAGCATGATCTTGCGTTTAAAAAACATCGATGTTTTTTTTCAACTCGTTCTTTTGCAGATCCAAAACAGATTACGATTCTTTTTTCTATAAGCATAACAGATTCTAGGGTAAAGAACATAAGGATCAATAACTGTTCCGTAAAAAGAACGGAAAACGCAAAGGGTCTTGGAGTGCAAAAGGTTAACATTTTATTTCGAGGAAAAATGTTTCATTTGTCTCAAGCCTGTATAAAACCGGTTCCAATTGATAGCTTGGTTTGAGCTAACGGCGCACTAGAGCTTTACATGTGGCTATTAACGACTATTCTGAAGGATATATTTAACCTAAAACAATTTACGATCGCCTAATTCCTCAGAAATTTAAAAGTAAACACCAAAAGTTTCTTAATCAATATAAAAGATATTTACCTTACATTAATTTCAAGAGAAATAATTAAGGTTTACGAACTTCTTTAAAACTTAAGATTAATCTCAAAATTGGCCAATACATAAAAGTACCAAAATTTGCTTTTTTTTTTATGCCCAAACAATATATTTAAAAGCAAATTTTCCATTTCAGATCACTTCAACGTTACGTGTTGTAAAAAATAGTAAACATCACAGTACTCCGAGTACCTGCAGTAAAACATGTGCGGAGGGGGTTGGAAAATATATATTCAGATACAAAAAATTAAATAATTGTTATGTGTACATATGAAATTGAGATACACCATCATTGACAAATATATTCGAAGCGACACTTCTATGCTCGGAAAAGTGTCCTTGACGTTCTTTCTTTTAGAGGGTTGGTTGGTGTTTAATGGCACAAGAGCCAAACTGGCTAAGCTGCGCCAAACAATGTTACTAATCTTCAAAATTAAATATAAAATAAATACAATTAAGATACTAAATAATAAATACAATATAAATATTAAATACACTTTAATAACCCTGTGTCATAGAGAAACTCGAACAAGTTAGGATGCGGGTCATCATTTATTAAATCTTTTAAACTGGGATTTGCAGTGCAAAAATATTTGAGTCTCATTTCTAAAGTTAGGACAAATACACATAAAATGTTTAACGGACAAAACATCGTTACACCGGAGACGTGTCGGTTCAGACTCTAATAGATGATTGTGTGTCAATCGAGTGTGGCCTATTCGACCTCGTCAGAATTACATCATTTGTTCTATTACAAGTCGTATGATTGATAGGTTTTAGTGCTCGCTTTATAGAATGTAATTTATTATTTGTGTGATTACCCCAATGAATCTGCCATACTGCATCTTTTAGAAGGAGTTTGTACATTCGCCTTCATCGATGACAGTTCTCTTTTTCACCTTCGTTAAACACATTGCAAAAAGACGCACTGAATTGGTTTCTTTCCAAAGTTATCCCAAATCATTGTCATACGCTTCTATTCCTTTGAGCTGCTTTCACGATTTCTCCATTGTCAGTAATTATATGTATATTATTCCTGTAGTAAATATCTGTTCTACACCCTAGAGGCTACTGATCGTAACACACGAGGTATCAAAAGAATTTCATGGACCAGTGACGAACTTGTACGTTCATCTCTTACATAAATAACGTTTAAAAAACGTTAAAAATCAATTTTAACTTCTTTAAAAACAGCAGCTTGCAGTGCAAAATAATTACGTAAAACCCATTATAGACGACAGTAAAGAGTTCAATATCTGTAGTGGAAGACATCCCCGTTCAAAATGCTGCCATCTACAATTATCGCACGGGCATGTTTGTGCTTTTTAATTCAATTCACACAATAAAATTTAGTTCCAAGCTCTAACATACTTTCTTCTGTTTTAATACACGGATCAAATAGTTTCTCTTCAAGTTAATTTTTTCCACTGGAGTGTGGTAGATTGCAGCCTATGTAGCCTATGCCTAAATCGGGCCTTGGGGTTAATATATAAATCAATTAAATGAAAAGTAGTTTTTACCTTGGATAAGGCCAGCCTCATCTCCGCTCTGGCCAGTACCTGGCCGATACAAGTCCTGGCGCCGAATCCGAACGGCTGAGAGGCCATGAAGTGCTTTGGTCGGAGGTGCTTCTCGGCATTCAGGTCGAACCTCTCTGGAATGAAGCTACTGGCCTCGCCGAAGAACTTGTCCTGGCGACTGGCCACTTGGTGGTGGAGGATAACCATAGTCTGGGGGGTGAAGAGATGTCAAACCGGTTGATGTAAACATAAACATGCACTTAGCCGCCCACGAGCGATAATTGCACTGCAACTAGCGCCATGGGTGAATAACAAACAGAGCGAGTAACAAAAATCTCTTTGCAACTGCCCGGCGATTATTTTAATTTCATTCGACACAAGGCTGCCATGCGATTTCAATATCGCCAAAGTAAGATTAAAAATCGCCAAACTCTTACTAGCACAATTTATACAAAATCGCCAAATTGTCGATTATTTACCAAAGTGGTTAGTGCTGCAAAAGATTTTGTCCGATACTGGCATGTCTCTTAATTGCGAGTGAGCGGACAGAATTTGAGTTTTATAATTGGATACAACCATGCAGTTCTGTAGCATGTCACAGTTGTCAGCGAGAGAAAATTTGAGCAGTTCGTTTTGCTTAAATGTAATTTCAATTTGAGACTTTAAAAAATTAAATATCTTTGAATATTAAAAAAGTTAAACGTTGATTATATAACGCGTGCAACTAGCACAAAGCATTATTTAGGAAGACACTAACTCCAAGCCTAATAAAGGGTAAATTTATCAAGTTGCACAAGTGAAGTAAAGTTAATTTCCATGCACTTACCCCTTGTGGCATTTCATATCCTCCTAAGACAAGGTTCTTTTGAATTATTCTTCCATTTCCGATCGTCGGAGGATTCATTCTAAACACAAATAAAAGTTAGGTAAACGAAAATGTACAGTGAATGTCAAACTTATTCGTACATTTGCGTAAAAACTATTAGTCTTGGAGAAATGACAAGTTTTTATGATCAATTTATAGAATTGTAATACTTTAATACATAGAACACAATATCTATATGTACAGATTGCAAACAACGTTTAAAACACTATGCTTTTATATTGTCGGATGGGTGGAAAAACTCATTTTTTTCACTTGAATTAATCTTTAAAATAGGCATAGGTACACCTCCAGAAACTTGATACAACGTTGAAATTTCAAACCCTATAACCCAGGGCATATCAGACAATTGGCATAAATGATCTACCATAGTGGTAAAGGCCGCATTCACCAGGTTAGTTGTTAACCCCCCTTCCTCCCGACTTGTGTATTAAAGGTGGACTAGTCCAATGTCTTCCATGACTGGCCCATTTAATCTCTAACTTCATTTTTAATCAACGCAACGGTTCATATATAGTTGATTTGGTAACGTCGTACCAGAGCTGATCAGTGGGCTATTAGTGACGGTTCGGGTTTATCTCGAAGGAAAGACCCGGGAACGATGCCTCGTATTTTTGAATTGGACCCCGATCAGATTTATCGTGCACTAGTCCCGTATACACGCCAGTATAATTTGATGGATGTTTTGTACGACTTTCTAGTATTTTGCAGCGAAGCTGGCGATCCTTTGATCGCAACATCACTACTTTTTTCACTTTTCTTTGTCAAGTCCATCGCACAAGCTCAAACTAGCACTCTTCTGATGATTACCAGCTGAACGCCTTTATCCACTGAGGAATGGAGGCCCGGTTCGTAGCTAGTGTTTATCAAATTGAAGGACAACGAATTCTGCATTTACATTTATTTAGTTGATTGTTTAAACTATGTGAAAATTGTGCGGATAGTTGAGTGACAATTTGAAGAATATTTCCTTATAAAGCCAAAATATGAAGTCAAATTGCAACATACGAAACTTAAAAAGTTTGGAAAGCAGTCCAAGAAACACTTTATTACAGCTGTAACTTCAGTTCTAATCGACAGATCGTGGTTTAAGTGCTTTTACATTAAAGAGAATAAAACGAGGTCTATAATTCCATGCGAGTAGTTGACAGTTTAAACGATTTGCAAGAAACTTCTATGGAATAAAAAAGATTAGTCGATGATTCAATTTAAAAATCTATCTAAATGCATAGATATTGTAATGCTGTAATACGTTGCCGTTTTCTGATCTATGATGTAACGAGTTTAAGAATTTTCATAATATTTCAATTATGTAAATATTAACTAATCATTTCTGAGCCAATCAACCACCACATCTGGTTTGCTATATTTTATTAACTCCGATTTCGGTTAGCCGTGCACTAGCAACAATAGCTCATTCATCTTTTAATCAACAAACTAAAATAAATCAAACAAAACGATTCTGAATATTTAAGTGCATCCAACTCGGGGATGCCAGGTCAGATTTCGTAACCGCCAAAGGTGAGAAAAATCGCCAAATTGTCGATAATTTGCTGTTAGCGAGCGAAAGGATATATTGTGCAATTACATGTTGCTCAGTAGTGAGCCGATACAATGAGTTTTCTAGTATTAAGTCCCAATCAGGGAGGAGAGAGATAGCTCTACAAGTGGCAGAATATGAAGTATTTCCGACCACTTCTGCGCAGCAATACGCGTCCCGTGATGCATTGCGCCGATGAGTTTTGTGCGCTCCGAGCGGTTTTAAAGTTCTGCGCATAACAAAACTGTTGACGGTATCCCAAGATGCATTGCGTTGATGGCTTCTTTTGTGCGTTACTAAGGACGTACTAGGGTTTTTCTTTCCCCTACGTTATCTTGGGTCCCGATAGTAGCCCATGGATAGGTCAATGATGTTTGGTTTGGTCAATTAACGTCACACTAGAGCTGCACAGTGGACTAAGGGTGGACAGTGGATCTTGAAGGTTAAACCCGGGAACGATTCGATGGTCTCACCTGAGGGTCTCGAAAATGACGTAGCGAAGGTAGCGCGACTCGTTGGCTTCTGCGCCGACGACAGGCGAGTCTTTGTTCGGCATTTGTTCCACGAGAGAGGCCCGGAGTTGGTCCTGCACTTTCGGGTTTAGGGCGAGATGGTAGAGGGCGAAGGCAGTGGTGACAGCAGTCTGAAAACAATAAGACATTAATTCATTCACTTCCAGTGTGATCTTCTAAAAAAAATTTATATATTTCACAAAACAGCAATGGCGTGAGGGATAAAACTTCTATCCCACATTACTTCCTTCATTGTCTTACAGAGGCAGCTACTTTCTCTAGTCACTACCTCCTTTATATGAATATCGCTACAAGCATTTGAAAATACATTAGTAACATACGAGCTCTGTAGAGACCACGGGTTCGGGCCACGGGTATATCACGGGTTCGTTATACCGAGGTTTGACTAATATACATTTAACTATTCTCCATATTTAAATATAAAACAGTCTCCAAGTTTCCATGTCTAATAATTAACTATATAAATTGATATCCTTTCTAATCGGTTTGGTTTGATTAATTAACATCGCACTAGACTTGCACAATGGACTATTGGCGACGGTTGGGCCCATCTTGAATTTAAGACTCGGGAATGCCTCGTATTTTGGAACCATGGTCAGATAACGAGGACAACACCCGAGCTGACATACGACGCATCCTCAGTAGGACATTGGACCCCGATCAGATGCATAGTGCACCAGTCTCGTATACACGCCAGTATAATTTGTTGAATGTTCTGAGCGACTTTAGTATTTTTTGCAGCGAAGCTGGTAACCCTTCGATCGCAAGATCACTACTTTTTACTTTTGTCCACGGGCTCGAATTAGCAATCCTCCGATTACTAGCTGAACGCCTTTATCCATTGAGACACTGGAAGCGCTAAGGTTTTGGATAGAACGTTTGGCATATTGTGAATAATATTTATCTTCACTCGTAACTATTTTAATTATCTACCTTAAACGTAAAAGAACACGCTGAAGAATATTTTAAAAAGAACAGGAATTGAATGCAACTACTACACAAAAAGAATGAATATCAAACATTTCATCCTTCCCTTAGTACAAAGGATTAACGTTGTACAGGAGCTATACAACTCGCTATTGGCGACGGTCACAGTCCGGAATTTCGAGCATGGATCCCTCATAGTAGAGCAAACATCGGGATATCATCTCGCTGACATCAAAGTGAGGTCAACATGTATCGCTACAAGCACGTGATAATGACGTCATTCCATTCATAAAATTTCACTGTTACCCATTTCCCAAATCATCAGCCAATCGCAAGTACATTTTAATTAATAATTTTGAAAAGAAGTCACGTGTTTGTAGCGATTTGGTCCGAGATGTTTGCCTCACGATTATGACGTCATATTCTCTCTACTACTGGCCATTCATGCTCGAAGGTCCGGAATCTATCCCGAATGAAAAGACCTTCGTGATGTGAAGATTATGGGTCCTCTCACCGTGTGAATGCCTCCTTGGAACAGGTCCAGAATAAACGTGGCGACGTCCTTCATGTCGGAGTCCGGCGTCAAGACGGCCTGCAGGAGAGGGTTTTTGCGAATGGGCATGTTGGAGAGTGCTTCCTGGATGTACTGACGCACCACTCTGGAAAAACAAATGGAACAAACGTATAATGGGACATTTCACGTGGTTGTTTTTGGCGACGAAAAAAGTCGCCAATTTTTTTTGCGGTATTAAAAAACGCCTAAATAATAATTGACCTCATTGACTAATATAATGCTCGCATACATTTATATTTGCATAAAGCAACTTTTTTAAAATAGACCCCACCCCAATAGGCGTTTAATTTTTTTATTACAAATGAAACATTTGTTTAATTCAAGTACCCTAATTAGCTTTACTAGCAACTATTGCGCATGCAACTCACCTATTTAATTGCATGGAATTAGAAAGTTGTATCCACTCACTGAGCAACTTTTAATTGAAAAACAAGATAGTCTATCGCTCACAGACGAGCTAACAGAATCGGCAATTTGGTATGGATTGTGGTCATCCGAGTTTGGCGATTTCTCATCTTCACTTTTACGATTCCGGAATCCGACGTGCTGCCCCGATTTGGATGCAATTAAATAACACTCGT
Source organism: Troglohyphantes excavatus (assembly GCA_963932185.1). Classification (NCBI taxonomy): domain Eukaryota; kingdom Metazoa; phylum Arthropoda; class Arachnida; order Araneae; family Linyphiidae; genus Troglohyphantes; species Troglohyphantes excavatus. The sequence continues at coordinate 5,798,482 of OZ010671.1, forward strand.
CAACGGTGAAATAGTTTCTTGGATGAAAAAACCAATACTCAACTATTGCAACGTGCTGAACACGAATCTCACTAAAAAATGTACTAGCTGGAGCGGCACAAGAAAAGACCACCAATAGTTAAAATATATCATTTGTATTTTGGTTGAAAGACAGTCGACCAGGACAAATACTAGGTCTTACACGTATGTTATCACATTTCAATAAATATTTCACGGTGACTTAAAGGTAAAAGAATGGCAATGGCATTTGCTGTGTCCATGATTTGGAGAGACGGCCAATCACGTTGATGACATATTTTTGCATGGTAGCACCAGTTTCTGGAGGCATCACCGAGAAAGAAGTAGACTTAAATACCCTAACATACCATCTGCTCTACGTCCTAATCTTGCATGGCATATATGCATTTCTCAATAACGAGTAAATGTTACAAAAAAACAAACATAACCAATTCAGCTTTTTCTTTGTCATATTCAGCACACTAAATTAATTAACAGATTATTTTCATCTCTGAAGTAGAAAATTTGAAATTGCTGTCCTGTGTATTAAAATCGATTGGTGTGATTTTGTTGCTTGTGGGCGGCTAGCCTAATAGGAAGATTGTACATATTCTCCGTGAGTGCGACTTCTTTTCTCCGCCCATAGATTCGAGCACTTGAGACGTCATTTACTTGAGCCCTGGGAGCTCTAGGATATTCCTGTTAGGTCACTGCTGAATTTTGCTTCAGCGACGGATCGCTTTTTTTTAAGGGGGTCCGATACCCAAAATTCGCAAAAAAAAAGTCATTTTTTTTATATTTAAAAAATATTCAAACTTATCTTAATAACTCACAAAAAAACTGCTTCAAAAAATTCCTATTACTTTTTTAGTTATGAATGTTTTAATGATGTGTTCCTATAACATAGTTGTATCATATGTAAACTTTAAAAGCAAATATCTCTGTTCGTGGTTTTGAAATTTAATGAACACTAAAAATGCTAAGGTTTTTTTACTATTATACTTAAAATCATAATTTTTGTGTGTATAGCAAGATAAATATATTTTAAATAGATGTATGCATTCAGATTTCCTATTTTTACTATAATTTGTTTTTTAAAACCACTGAAAATGGAATTTTATTTTTTTTCGTCAATTTTTTTTCCAAAATTTCTAATATATATTTTTTTTTAAAGTGATGTATCTGAATCAAAGTTTGAATGCATACATCTATTTACATATTATTCAAGATCTTAAATAAAAAAAATTGCTTCAAAATATTAAAAAACAAAAAAGGAGCAGGAATTTTAAAATTGTTAAAAAATTTACTAAAATTTTAATTTAAAAATAAATGTGCAATTTAAAAAAAAAATTGAGCGTCTTAAAATGGTTTTTTATGCATATTTAGAAAGAGAAAAAAAATTGGATTGTACAAGTATAAAAATAAATAAAAAAATGTCGAAGGTATCATACCCCCTTAAGTGATCAAAGATTTATTTAATCTCTAGGGGATAGTACAATAGACCTCCGGTCGCAGTGCTTGCTCCAACTGGAGCCCCATCCACAAGTCATAAGGTAAAAAGATCGTGTCTTACTTAGAGAAGTAATCCTGGGCGGGCACCAGCCTGTTGTACTGGTGCTCATGCCCGGAGGCCGTGGTCTCAGTCCTGTAAATGCAGTCGTTGGTGACGTGGGCGGCCTCCACCAGGGCGTCCGCCCTATGGTTTGCATCCAGGCAGCGTAGGCGCCTGTTCAGCGTAGACAAGCCCACACCTGTAGAGAATAAGCCATATGCAATTGGGGAATATCTTCAAAATCATAAATATAGTCTGCTTACAATGTAAACCAGCTACATTTAAATCAAATATTTAGAATACGAATCTGATTAGCGACAAAATCCATAAGGTCAGTATTCCGATCACTTGTTCGTTAACTCAGAATGAAAAACTCGTGCAAACTGCAAGCATTGTAGGTACGCAACAAAGTTAACACCTTTGCACTCCAAGAACACTTTGCGTTTTGCGTTCTTTTTACGGAACACTTAGTCCTTTTTATGTTCTTTTGCTCATAGAGGAAAACAAAAGCATAATCTATTTTGGATCTGCAATACAAGTTGAAAAAAGATCAGGTTGTTCTCGTTTATTTTAAAGAACAGGGAACCAAAGAACTGGTCGTTCTGTTGGCGCCTGAGAGGCGACAGCGGAGTGCAAAGGGTTAAGTGAGAAAACCATACATAACTTGCGAAGTTTAAATACTTTTCTGCTATATGCACTGCAACGCCCTTTCAATAATAGTCACCGTTTATAAGGTCTGTTGGGGTTTATTGGCACAAGGGCCAAATATGGCCAAGCTGCGCCAAACACTAGATTTTTAAACCATCATTAAAATTCTAAAATACACATATACGAACTAAATCTCAAAGCAAAGGTAAAAATCTTGTGTAGTTTAAAAAGATAAAGTGATGAATGATTCAATAAATAAGACACTGTGGGAGATGTATTAAAAAAGCGATTATATAAAAGTCGGAAGACGACTGTTTACAAGGAATTTTCTCACCTTCCAGAGTCCAGCGATACAAGAGCGGCAGGACGTCCACTTCGCCCTTCTCGTCCACCTTGGCCCGGACGGCGTTTATGAGGTCATCGGCGACAAGCTCCAGTTGCTTCTCCAGCTCTTCTTCGGCGAAGACGTGGTTCACTTTGTTGAACTGCGATCGGAACTGGTGCCATTCGTCACCATTGCTGTTCGGGAAGAGGTCGGTTGCATTAACGTCGTGCTACAGCTTCGAACATGAATGGACTGTAGTAGAGCGAATATGACGTCATAATCGTGAAATCAACATCAGACCGAATGGCCTCAGACACGCGACTTCTTTTCAAAATTATGAATTAAAAAAATTCTCGCGATTGGCTGATGAATTGGGAAATGTGTAAGTGAATATTTATGAATGGAATAACGTAATTAACCACGTGTCCGAGGCCATACATGTTGGCCTCACTTTGATGTTTTCTATAGTATGAAGGATCCATGCTCGAAGCGCTAGAGCTACGCAATAGGATATGGGTGAAGGTTCGTAGTCTATCACGAAGACCCTCATGAATATTGTTATTTTGAGCCATGGTTAAGCGCCGAGAATATCCGTTACGGCACCTCAAGAAACCTCAATAGGCGTGGTTGGCAAATTAGTGACCACGACAGCCAGCTATCATCCACCCCCAGCGCAAACCCGTGATCCGACCAGGCCCTCACAAAACTGATTTCAATGACGATTATATAATTATTCAATGCAAATTGACCATTTTCAAAACTATATATACGATACATGTTGTAAATGCGTTCAATCTTGTAATGCCGGTCAGTAAATGTTGTATTAAATAATTTATACAACTTAGTAATTTCTTTTTAGTTTAATATATACATTATTCATGCATGATCAGTCGAGGTCAATGCCCAACCTGTCACCCAACGGAACCTCAATTGACGTCAGGACACTAAAACCCCGATCAGATTTTAACGTGCACCAGTCCCGAATATACGCCGGTGGAAATTTAGGATAGTGACGATTTTTGCAATTTAGGGCCGTTTTAGACTCAGCGGATGAAAACTGATTTGTAATGGGAGAATTATGTGGTCATTATGACTGTTTTTAATTATATTTTGCTTATCAATAAAATTTACAAAACATTCATCTAAAAATTTAAGTATTGCACAAGTAGTCACTCCGTAATGCAATTATTTCAAAAGTACAAAGAAAAACTAGAACTTGTGTAATTAATCCTTTGCACTAGGAAAGCTTACTGATTACCGATTTGCACGCACTCTACTATATAATGTTACAGCTACCTCTTATAATCCTAAACGGGAAGCATTCGAATGGGAACAGATGTACTATAGGACATTTGGCGCGTTTTTTTTTTTGGCGACAAAACACTGCCGTTAAACAGCGCTATGACGTCATAGGGTTGCCAGATTGAAAGTCGCGGTAAAGACTTGCCTTCGATAGCGGATTTGGCTGTGTTTTGAAGTGGTCGCCAAACGATGCGTTGCGCACGCGTATTTTTTCGGATCTTTACGGTTGCTTCCGGTGATAAACACACAATTACAGTTAACTCAAGCGTTGCGTCTTATTTTCGGATGATTGATCGGATTACTTCTACTGTGTAATGGGCTATCGGTGACTGTTCAAAATTCATTTCGAAGGATTTCTATTACGTCTGCACGATTAAATGAAATAACGTCGCACTTGAGCTCCACAATAGGCTAATGGCGACGGTTTAGAATTGATTTCGAAGCTTTGCTTTGGTTAATTAACATCGCACTAGGGCTTTATATTGGGCTAATGGCGACAGTTCGGCGCCTATCTCAAAGGTAACAATGTCCCTCCGGGCTGTCGATCATTGTGCTTACAGGCAATCCTCCGGGCCGTCGTTTGGGGCATTTCGACGGCACTCTTAAGCCATACTATAAATTTATCGCCGCTATAAAACACGCCAAAAAACCTCGCGCGCCAAATGTCCTATACTACATCTGTACCTTCAAATGATTTGATAACGATGTTTCGCGATACTTTTTTTGCATATTTAATAAAAAAATATATAATCCAAATTTATAATTGACTTTTCAATAACTAAATATAATTACGTTTTTTTTTAATTTACTGATGACATAGCGAATACTAATTTATAAAATATATCTATTTGTATGACATCCCTAACGTCAAAATAATGAAGACAAACGCAGCGTTCGATAATCATAAAAAATTAATTCCAATTAAAATATATACAATATATATCGAACTATTGCAGCATTGTTATATACCTGTTGTGTTATTTTTAGTAGATTCCGAAATGGCCTCAAATCCACCTGTTAAATTACTTGAAATAGTGGCATTCGTTCAAAAAACGGATATTTAGTCAAGGCACGCCAAGTAACATCGCCGCACTTCATAACGAGTTCAGTATTAAAAACCTTACAAAAAACAAAATTTAACACTTGAAACATCGAATTCGCTACCTACAGGAAATGCGAAACTAGTTTGTTTAATTTCCTATAATTTTTTTTATTCGATTGAAACGAGTTATATTAATACAAATTAACAGAATTCGTAACACCACATTAACATCTTAAACAAAATACTTTGAATACTTTTAAATTTTGTTTTGGAATAAAATGTCCAGAGAAACTTGCCAATTTAATGTATGTGGACCTCCTTTGAATTTTTTTTCTCCATTGGATCTATAAATGGCGCAATAACCATTTTCTGTGATGATTTGTTTGCGATCGCCGTGAACCATCGCCCATCCCATTGAAAATCTATTAGGGAGGGGGGGGGGGGGGGGGGGGGGGGAGATTTTCGAGTGAGCGAGAAAATCTCTCCAAGTATCGTTTGAATGATGGGGACGAGGGAATAAGCATTTTTATTCCATTGTTGGAATAGCAGGATTCAGTGGGTGTAGCCCAGAGAGTTGTAATATTAAATAGAGAGCGCCTTCAATATTAGACTCTCGTAAGGCCGCGGTGTCAACATTGAAAAAGAAAAACCCACATCACGTGGTTATAGCGCTGCCACATTTGGCGTTCAGACATCTGCAGGAGTTCCAAATTTTGTGCTTTCTTCTTTTTGGTGATAAGGCGTTCTGTCCGTATTCAACTTCTTAACATAAATGTACGTATTTACTTATTTTCAAACAATATGCGCTAAATATTTCCTCTTCATTAACGAAACGAAAAAATCATTTCCTTTGCGTTCAATACTCGAAGAAACGAAACTCTTTATATTTCTCAGGTTTTATTGTTCATATTTTCTTACTCATACAAAATAACAATTGAAAGAACTTTGATTATGGTACATTTTTTACATAAAAACGTAATGCAATTATTTCAAATTTACAAAGTATGAAAAATCTCTAATATATCCGTTAAAGACCTTTAAATAGTGCCACTCGTTAAAAAAACGATATTTAAATGCAAAATTAAACACAAAACCATATTACAATACTTCGATCTCGTTTAGTTCTTAATGTCGCCAAGGCCTGCCAAGTAACATTGGGGCATGAATGAATTGGCATTTCCACCTATCACGTGGTTTCAATGATGGACACACGGAAATTAGCATTTTTATTCCTCTATTTGTATCATTACTCTATGGGTGCAACAGGAAAGGCGAGTAGGGATCAAAGCGATGAGCAGAGACACGGTGTCAGGGTATTACCAGCGTGAAAGTTACATTTTTTTTAAATATTTTTTTATTACGAGTTTTAGGATGGAGAAAAAGGGACGGCACCAATTTATTTTATTTTTATAAATTACTACACTTTATTTTGTTTCTCATTTGTTTCTTTTTCAGAGACGTAAGCGTCTTGGTTTTTCAAGTGACCTATAGCCATTTACTTCGGTAACACAAAGCCAGATGAGTTATAGTCCAAATTTGTCAATTTTCGTTTTATTGCAGATTCCCTTAAAGGTTTTCCATCTATGATAATTACATATGAAAGATAGAAATAAAATAGTTTAAAGGATGCAACAAGAAAACTGGAATTAGGATGGTTTGCCAGACTCAACAACTCGACCGTTGGGTTCAGAGATCACTTACATTTCCAACTTCTGGAATGGGGCAAGTTTTTTGTTGACTTCAAGTCAATTGAAGGAGTAACAATTGTAACCCACTTATCAATACCACAATATTTCGTATATTTCACATGTTAAAATAGGCCTACATGCAACTATTTTGCCCAAGTTATTTTTTCATGAAACCCATTTTGAATGCAATCTGCTATTAAAATAAAAAGTAGTTTGCGCAAGTCAAAGGCTAATAAGCAAGAGCAAAAACCGACAATATAAAAATTTATCTTACAAGAAAATATTTTTACAATGCTATGGTATGGTATTAAAAAGTACCACTAATTCACTTTAAAAAAAAATTGGTGTACAATATGGCTGATTCCGTATGGGCTTCAATGTGCCCATAAACAAGCCGAGCATTTCAGAAGTTATACTTAGAGTTCAGCCGATCAGACACACAACTGCCGTACACACGGTCCAACAGTCGGGTCCTTCGAGCATGGATCCTCATAGTAGAGAAATCATAAGGTTATAATCTAGCTAACATCAAAGTGAGGGCAACAAGTATGGTCTCAGACACGTGGTCCACTACGTCATCCTTTCATAATTTTTTTTTCTAGTTTATTCATAAAAATATCCCGTACTTCATGAATGAATGAACACATTTACTATTTCTAAATCACAAGTCAATCGCGAATGTTTCTTCATTCATAAATTTTGAAAAGAAGTCGCGTGTCTGGTGCCATTAGGTCAGATGTTTGCATCACGATGTCGTCGTATCAAGCGACCCCGGTCGGGCTCGCAACGCTAAGTCAGAAAAGAAGAAATAACGCCAACTCGTCAAAGCAGCCAACAAGAAACGAACGTCCGACCGGTAGAGCTTATATATACTCTGCACATCTTGTAATGTTAAATCGCGTCCGTAAAATATATTCTAGAAGCCGAACTACATTTCGTAAAAAAATAAAACCGGTATTGGTGGAACCGTATCTGTAAAACCTTTAATTTAATACAAGAATATTTTTTTTTCATTGAAAATCAACGGAGATACAAAGTTTTTTAATTTGCGCAAAGTTAGTTGATTTGTCACTTTTTCAAATTATGTAGCCCAAATTTGTAAGTCGAGCTATACACTACATTATTGAACCGATTCTTTTGATTAATAGTTTATATGATAGCTTTATGGCATCACAAGGTCCTTTTGTTATTTTTTGTTCATAATATAATTTAATTATATGTTTAATTAGCTAAAAAAGTTATTAAATAATTTAAGCCAAATTTTTACGCCGTTAGGAGATTTTTACCTAAATATGAAAAACTTTCAGTTTTAAGTCGCCAAAGAAAATTATGTTTTAGAGCGGCTTAATAAAAGTTAAAATTATCGTTAAATAATACGCTCTACAAAATAAAAATTATACCACTAGATAGATTAAAAATCCTTTTAATCGATGGATCAATTTTCATTTCACTTGGACAATTATTAATGAAGATAGAAGCATTTGAAATAATTAACAAAATTGAATATTTTCTCCTATCACTCCCTCACTCCTTCGCGGGAGAAGGAAAAAACACCTCAACTGGAAACCATTTTCCAACAGGGTGAGCACTGAAAGTAGGAGTGGAGGGGGGGGGGGGGGGAATCGAGGTCTTATTTATTCTCAACAGTCTTTTAATATAGTGCGTGTGATTAATTTTTCCTTGAAATATAGGATTTAACTAATGACATGGGAAAACAAATAGTAATTTTTAAAAAGTTTAAATGGTGATATGTCTGACATCCTCCAAAAGGTTGGTTGACAAAAAGGACTGATATCCCCCAAAAAAACTTTAGAAAGGTAAAAAACGCTAAGCGCCCCCCCCCCCTAAAAAAATCTTCGAAACTGTGGCTAAAAAAGTTTTTTTTTTTATCACAAGCCAAGAGCTCAACCGTTGCACACCCACTCACTAGCCTTTTCCCGGAAAAAAGATGCGCTTTCTTTTCTTAGCTCGATTAAAAATTTATGTGTGTATAAAATTTTAATCGGGCTAAGAAAAGAAAGCGCAGCTTTTTTCCGGGAAAAGGCTAGTGAGTGGGTGTGCACGGTTGAGCTCTTGGCTTGTTTTTTTTTTATCACAACTTTTTTAGCCACAGTTTCGAAGATTTTTTTAGGGGGGGGGGGGCGCTTAGCGTTTTTTACTTTTCTAAAGTTTTTTTGGGGGATTATTTCTACTACAGTTGGTTTGGTTAATTAACGTCGCACTAGAGCTGCACTGTGGGCTATTGGCGACGGTTAGGCGCCTATTTCGAAGGAAAGGCCCGGGAACGATTCCTCGTTATTTTAGAACCATGGTCAGATGAGGAGGACAACACCTGAGCTGGCACCCAAAGCCTTCAATAGACGTCGGGATTTTGGACCCCGATCAGATGTATCGTGCACCAGTCCGTATACACGCCGTTAATTTTTTGTGGATGTTCTGGGTGACATTCTAGTATTTTGGTAGCGAAGTTGGCAACCCTCCGATCACAATATCACTACTTTTTACTATTCTTTAGTCTAGTCCATCGCAAGGTTTGAACCGGGGACCCTTGGATTCCCAGATGACGCCTTAATCCACTCTGCCTCTACTACAGTCCATTCATGCTAAGGTCGAGCCCGACGGTGGTTGTGGCGTGTCGGTGCCATAGAGTAATGATACAAATAGAGGAATAAAAATTCTTATTTCCGTGTGTCCATCATTGAAACCACGTGATGTGGAAATGCCAATTCATTCACGCGCCAATATTACTTGGCAGGCCTTGGCGACTTTTAGAACTAAACGAGATCAAAGTATTGTAATATGGTTTTGTGTTTAATTTTTTATTTAAATATCGTTTTTTTGAACAAGTGGCACAATTTTAGGGAGTTTAACAGATATATAAAGGAGATTTTTCTTACTTTGTAGTTTTGAAATAATTGCATTACGTTTTTATGTAAAAAATTTACAATAAGCGAAGTTCTTTTAATTGTTATTTCTTATACTTCAATAAGAAAATATGAACAATAAAACCTGAGAAATATGAAGAGTTTAGCTTCTTCGAGTATTGAACACAAATAAAATATTTTCGTTTCGTTAATGAAGAGGAAATATTTAGCGCATATTGTTTGAAAATATGTAAATACATACATGTATGTTAAGAAGTTGAATACGGACAGAACTCCTCATCACCAAAAAAGAAGAAAGTGCGCCAAATTTGAAACTCCTGCAGAAGTCTGAACGCCAAATGTAGCAGCACTATAACCACGTGATGTTGGTTTTTCTTTTCAATGTTGACACCGCGGCCTTACGAGAGTCTGGTATTGAAGGCGCTCTATTAAATATTACAACTCTCTGGTCGGTGCGTGTGTAGGACCGAAACAGATAGTGAATCAAGTCAACCACAAGAATGCATTGTAGTATATTTCATACATGCTAATGAGAACAGACGCGTCTCACCTGGGTCCCAGCCCCGCAGACGCGTACAGGTGGGGCCGCTCCCTCCTGTACCGGGCCATGACGCGGTGAGAGAGCCGCGTCGGGTGCATCCCGTCCTTCTGGTACACCATCCGCATGTCCTCCGGGTGAAAGATGTGCACCACGACGCGCTTTTCGCCGATGTGCTCGCGCACCACGTTCCCGTACTTCTTGAACAGCTTGGCGAAGGTGTGGTGGATCCTGTCGTGGTTGTACAGGCCTAGGGGCACAAATAGGATTGGAATCTAGCAAAATGCAATGCGATGTTTCGACAGTTTCAATTAATGCAGTTGAGTAAAGACGAGATGAAGAATGGGATGTGGAGAAAAGTTGGACGATTGCAATAACTGAAGTACGCTAAGGGAATTCTTAAAAATGTTAGTGATGTAAAAGTAGGAGAAAAGTGTTCTTACCCAGTGTGTATCGCCATTCATGGCCAACAAAGGGCAGAAATTTCGGGCCCGGGATTTGATCGAAGCTTTGGACTTTTCCATTCATCGATTTGTACCAATAAGGCTGTCGTTCTTGCTGTTCGGATTTCTCACTAGGATTAGTTGTATTTGACCTGGTTACGATTCTCCATTCAGCCGATAGAACCTGCAAGACAAAGCTTTTATACGCCTCTGTGCTTAATTTTCTATCAAACAAGATTAAATTTATACCAATCGGGATTAGTGACGTAAAGCTTCTGGCCTGGGCCTTAGTGTACGGACCCCACAGAGTATTAAAGTTACGCCAAACATGCAGTTTTACTTGAAGACTTAATTTGAAGTTCAAAAATTAATTTTAATGCAAGCTACCCATTATTAGACAGATATTAATTCTCAGAATGTCATGCTAGAAATAGACTTTGCTGTTGTATGTAGACATTCTATTAGTAATCTTCTCTGGAAAACTATTTGCTAAAAAACTTTCAAACGTCAGCGGTGTATTAGGTTTTCGTTATTCATGCATTTGTATCATAACCTCGACGGTCCCTGTAGGGCCCTCCCTGCATTGCGGCCCTGTCCGCTATGTCACTAATCGGGCTATTTTCTACGGAGTTGGTGTCGGATTGGACCCAAAAAAGCTTAACATGTTTTTATAGTAAAATACAAAGGCAGCGTTAAAATTACGCAATAAAAATACGTAAAATCTAGACATGTTTAGGGAGATGCATCTCCCTTCATCAGCAGAAATGAAGAATGTGTGCACAACAAAATAAAAATAAACCCAGAATTTAAAGTGTTGACAAAGGGCAAAAACCCATCTCGGTCGGTCTTGTTCTTTGGCAACACTTTCAAATCTTTTCATTTTGTTGTGCACATTCTTCATTTCTGCTGATTAAGGGAGATGCATCTCCCGAAAATTTCTGTAATATAATAGTTTTGCCTTTTCTTATTAATAGTTATAGTAACTAATGGTTTTAATACTTTATAATTAATAGTTCTGGTACTAAAACCAATTACTTCAAACCGGTAAAGCTAACCTTAATGATATTTGTTTGTTTAGCATGTTTATTCTCCAGAGAAACAAAAATACAGTAAACGACCGACGATATGACGATCCGACCAGTACGAGTGGCCATTTTAATGAAAATTTATAACAAGTGAAACCACGTATTGCAGCACTTTAAAAGTAAACAAACTATTCAACCGAAAGGGACTTTTCGCCGTCCATAATAAAATGTTCCATTATATAAAGGGGTGGGGGACGATTTAAGTAATATTTCAGATAAAAATCGCGGCAATTGTTTATTTATAAAATTTAGAAGTATTACTTAATAGCCTGAAAATGTAAACATTTATGCAATTTTTTTTTTATGTTTGTATAGTTTACATTATACGCTTTGAAGATTGAGAGATGTTGCAGATTTTGGTGTGGCAAAATAAGTAGTTTCTGAACGATAACATGTAAAATAAGTCATTTTAAAAACCTACAATATTAGATCAGTTCAATGAAAATTCAATATGTTAGTTTTCTACACTACAAGAATGCAAATTAAATTTTAAAAAAAAATCATGGTTAGTTTGAGTTTAGTGGCGCATTAAAAACACTTGGGCTATGCTGCGTCAAACAAAAGCGAGTCAAGTCCAAATTAAAATCATTCGATTATCTTAAGGTTTATCATTAAAAAAAATAGTTATGCTACCAAGCTATATAAACTAAACATGGTTGATTAAACCAACGTCTCGGAGAAATAAAAACAAATTTGGATAAGGCTTATCACTTAGCAAGTAGTTTATTAAAATATTATTACCAATATGGGTTTTAGTCTTTAATTGTTAAAATTAGAACATACACAAAAAAATGAGATACAGAAAAATACATTTACATTGAGAACAAATCGGTGATGGTTCAGCGTACAACATGCCTACAAGTCAAGCCGTGTATGACCTATGCGCAATCTATTTAAAATTAAGTCTATATGTCTGTTGTACGAGGTGGTTTTGAAACATTATTTTATAACAAAAAATTTTTTATGTTGATTCATATCCCATATAGATTGCAATGTAGAGAAAGACAAAACGTTTCTACGCATTTTTACACCACCATGGAATAGAAATTTTATTCAAGTGTCCACGTACTGAACGAGTAATAAAATCAGCTGTTTAAAAAAAGTCATGAAAAATTGCATAGAAAATATTATATTTGAACACAAACATTAAACTGCACTATTAATCAATACTGTTCAAGTGTAACATATAGTAAAGAGTATACACAAACGTTACGTGTCAAAGTAACTTACCTGAACACGACGTTGACTTCTAAGGAGAGCCATGGTCTTCAGCAAATACTTACGCGAAAGAATGCGCCATTCCTACCATGTAATATATATATCCATTAAATTATCGTATGATACAGTATATCGATTTATGGATTTTGATTGGTTTGGTTAATTAACGTCGCACTAGAGCTGCACAATGGGCTATTGGCGACGGTTCGGGGTCTATCTCGAAGGAAAGACCCGGTTGGTTTGGTTTGGTTGGTTTTGTTAAATAACGTCGCACTAGAGTTGCACAGTGGGCTATTGGCGACGGTTCGGGGTCAATCTCGAAGGAAAGACCCGGGAACACATACACATTCATACATGTACCTCGTTATTTTAGAACCATGGTCGGATGACGAGGAAACACCTGTACTGGCACCCAACGCCTTCAATAGACGTCGGGACTTTGGACCCCGATCAGATGTATCGTGCACCAGTCCCATATACACGCCGTTAATTTTTGCGGATGTTCTGGACGACTTTTCTAGTATTTTTGTAGCGAAAGTCCTCTTTTTTGAGGGATTGGTTGGGTTTGGTTAATTAACGTTGTCCTAGAGTTGCAGATGGAACTATTGGCGAAGGTTCGGGGCCTGTCCCGAAGGTTTGGTTTGGTTAATTAGCAATGCACTAGAGTTGTACATTGGGCTAATGTCGACAATCCGAAGCCTATCTCGAAGGAAAGACTAGCTATTTCGAAGGAAATACCCGGGAACAATGACTCGTATTTTAGCAGCATGGTCAGATGACGAGAACAACAGCTGAGTCAGCATCGCGCGCAACCTCAATAGGTTTCAGTACATTGGATTCAAAACCATCATTAATGTGCACCTTATATTGGGAGCATACTAATCAGAGGATTGGTGGTTCGAATCCGTGAAATGAACTTGACATAGAAAAGTAAAAAAGTAGTGATCTTGCGATCGGAGGGTTGCCAGCTTCGCTACAAAAATACTAGAAAGTCGTCCAGAATATCCAACAAATTATACTGGCGTGTATTCGGAACTGGTACACGATAAATCTGATCAGGGTCCAAAGTCCCGACATCTATTGAAGGCGTTGGGTGCCAGTTTAGGTGTTTCCTCGTCATCTGACCATTGTTCTAAAATAACAAGGTGCATGTATGAATATGTGTGTGAATGTGTATGTGTTCCCGGGTCTTTCCTTCGAGATTGACCCCGAACCGTCGTCAATAGCCCACTGTGCAGCTCTAGTGCAACGTTAATTAACAAAACCAAAACCAAAAAAATATTGGGAGCATAAAATTGTGAATATTTTTAGACGACTTTTTTTAAGGAACGAATCTGATAACTCTCACATTACGAGCCCGCTACAAATTGTCAAGTCCACCTAGATATTCGAACTTGTAATCCCTCGATTACGAAGGGCTACTTTACCCCTCGGAAATCCGTGCCAATGGTAGTCACGGGTAATTGCACTGTATTCTTTAATTAAAAATCTAAAGGTTGTTGCAGATTTGGTTTTGTTAAATAACGTCGCTCTAGAGCTGCACAGTGGGCTATTGGCGACGGTTCGGGGTCAATCTCGAAGGAAAGACCCGGGAACACATACACATTCACAAACACATTCATACACACATTCATACATGCACCTCGTTATTTTAGAACCATGGTCAGATGACATGGTCAGAAGGAAACACCTGAACTGCCACCCAACGCCTTCAATAGACGTCGGGACTTTGGACCCCGATCAGATGTATCGTGCACCAGTCCCGTATACACGCCAGTATAATTTGTTGGATATTCTGGACGACTTTCTAGTATTTTTGTAGCGAAGCTGGCAACCCTCCGATCGCAAGATCACTACTTTTTTACTTTTCTATGTCAATTCCATTTCCCGGATTCTAACCACCAATCCTCTGATTAGTAGCTGAACGCCTTACCAACTGAGCAACTGGGTCTCAAGGTTGTTGCAGAAGCAAAAGCACTTCCTTGTTGCATTGTATGGTTTTTCGGGGGACAGGGCCGCCTTTAGGGGTGTATGACGAGTGCTTTTGCAGAGGACTTTGCGATTCTCGAGGGTCCCGCGCCACTGAACTCTAACTGTAACTGCTGGAAGGCTCAAACCTTGTTTCCTCTATGGGCGCGTTGAAACCAATTGAAAGCTGCCATGCTGTGCCCCAACATTTTTTAAAAGTGATTTAGTGGTGTTTTTTTATTACCATAGCATTGTAGAAATATTAAATGTATATAAATATTATATTTTCTTCTTATATAATAAATTTTTATATTGACAAACAAATAGTTTTTGCTCTCGCTTTTTAACTACTTCTACTTTGACTTGCAAATGACTTCTTATTTTAATAGCAGATTGCATTTAAAATGGGTTTAAAAAGAAAAGAAAAAAAATTAGTCAAAAGCAATATATGCTGGCTTATTTTAACATTAAAAATATTCTAAATATTGCGGTATCAAGAAAAGTGGGGCACATCATGGCGGCTTCCATATCGACTTCAAGTCAACAAAATGTCTTGCCCGATCCAGAAGTTACAGTTAGAGATCAGTGTCCCGCGCTCACCAGAGAAAAATGCGTCAGATGATAATGAATTTCTTATGTGTTTTTCTTTTTAACTTAAGGATTTTTAAAGGAATTTGTTTTTCCTTTTTTGTCACGAACTTTTTATTCAGAATAAATTTTTCCATACATTTTATGTGTGTAAAGTTCAGTCAACGTCACCGGTTCCAGTCTTGCCGGTGCGTGAAAAAACGGCATAACCGTATTTTTTTTTTTTTTTAACATTCTGCGATCGTCAAGGCTGTTTTCGTCAATTTTGACAATCGTTTCCTCGTTGAATTACTTGACTTTTAACGAAACAAGAATCTTTAAATTTTTAACGAAGGAATCTACTCATATACCTTTCTGGTAGCATCCATAGAGTAATGATACAAATAGAGGAATAAAAATGCGGATTTCCGTGTGTCCATCATTGAAACCACGTGATATGTGGAAATGCCAATTCATTCATTCGCCAATACTACTTGGCAGGCCTTGGCGACTTTAAGAACTAAACGAGATCGAAGTATTGTAATATGGTTTTGTGTTTAATTTTGTATTTAAATATTTTTTTTTGAACGAGTGGCACAATTTAAGGGATTTTAACAGTTATATTAAGGAGATTTTTCTTACTTTGTAGTTTTGAAATAATTGCATTGCGTTTTTATGTAAAAAATTTACCATAAGCGAAGTTCTTTCAATTGTTATTTTGTATACTTCAATAAGAAAATATGAACAATAAAACCTGAGAAATATAAAGAGTTTCGCTTCTTCGAGTATTGAACACAAATAAAATATTTTCGTTTCGTTAATGAAGAGGAAATATTTAGCGCATATTGTTTGAAAATAAGTAAATACGTACATATATGTTAAAAAGTTGAATACGGACAGAACTCCTTATCACCAAAAGAGAAGAAAGTGCGCCAAATTTGAAACTCCTGCAGATGTCTGTACGCCAAATGTGTCAGCGCTATAACCACGTGATGTGAGTTTTTCTTTTCAATGTTGACACCGCGGCATTATGAGAGTCTGGTATTGAAGGCGCTCTCTATTTAATATTACAACTCTCTGGTAGCATCATCTCATTTTGTTCTAATTTTGGTTCTTATATGTATATTGCGAAGAAAGAGAATATCAGAACGAGAATTTCTGGCTTGGTTAATAGCGCTCGGAGCAAAGTCCCAAGGTTCGGAGCTCTGGTCGTGAAATAAATTTCATGGGGGGGGGGGGGGGGGAGACGTAATGAATTTCCTTAATTTGACGAAATATTTAATACGAAAGTGTCTTCAAAAATAAGCATGCATTTTGAATTGTGTGGCTCCAGTTTTTCCAATGTATGAAAAAACGCTTAAATGCCCCTTCCCGGTCACGCCACTGCAAATAAAATAATTCCAAACGCCACTGCAGAGGGTGTAATTGCATTCTCACCTTCCACTTTGAATCCTTTTATATGGGCACTAGCTGCATGGTTCGGCGTAGCCCGCAATTGGCAGGGCTTTATGCATGGTGTGCCTAATATTTTCAACGTGGCGACACCTGGCGGTTTTATAATAAGTTATTTCTGCTTTATGGAGTGAGAAAGGGGGATGGGGTGGTTTTTAGAAATCTCATGTAGACAGTGAACTTCCTCTTGTTTTGAAGGTGCGTAAATACATCAAGCTCGTAATAAAACTGTAGATTTGCATAAAAAGTCTACAAATCCGCAGACATCAAACATATTGGCTCAGGAGGTTCAAATCTCTCTCATTAAAAGTCAAGAAAAAAATAATTCATGATTTTTTGGGGTGGGAGAGGAAGAAAATAACTAAAACCTTCGGAGCATGAGCAAGAGTTTTTTTATATAAAAAACAACTTTAAAAAATGTTAATTTTCTTTTTTTAGAGGGGGGGGGGGGGGGGGGGAGAATATCTAAATTCCCATAAGCATGGGCATGGGGATATTGGTTTGTTTTTGTTAATTAACGTCGCACTAGAGCTGCACAGTGTGCTATTGGCGACGGTCAATCTCGAAGGAAAGACCCGTGAACTAATAAACATTCACATACACATGCACCTCGCTATTTTAGAACCATGGTTAGATGACGAGGAAACACCTGAACTGGCACCCAATGCCTTCAATAGACGTCGGGACTTTGGACCTCGATCAGATGTATCGTGCACCAATCCCGTATACACGCCAGTATAATTTGTTGGATATTCTGGACGACTTTCTAGTATTTTTGTAGCGAAGCTGGCAACCCTCCGATCGCAAGATCACTACTTTTTTACTTTTCTATGTCAAGTCCATTTTCGAACCACCAATCCTCGGATTAGTAGCTGCACGCCTTACCAACTGAGCAACTGGGGCTGCATGGGGATATTAAATATTCGCAGTCAGAAACACGATGACGTCATCTAAGGCTTAGTTTTAGATAAACATTTCCGTATAAGATGTTTTTGAAGCCTTTTGAAGACATTTTCTCGGGATCCTACCCCGGGAAAAAGCTTTCAAAAGCCTTCAAAAGAGTGTTTTAAGGTCATTTGTATCTCAGACTAAGTCTAACATGACATCACAGTGTTTAATTACATTTTGATTTCGGCGACAAAGGGAAAAGATTAACAAACAGCGCTGTATATATTATACAAGATGCTCCTAACAGGCTAAGGCCTCCGTGGACGAGCGGTTAAATGCGTCAGCTAGGAATACAAAAGTTCCTGGTTCGATGCCAGGCGATGGACTTGACAAAGAAAGTAAAAAGTAGTGATCTTGTGATCGGAGGGTTACCAGCTTCGCTATAAAATACTAGAAAAGTTGTCCAGAACATCCGCGAAAATTAATGGCGTGCATACGGGACTGGTGCACGATACATCTGATCGGGGTCCAAAGTCCGGACATCTATTGAAGGCGTTGGGTAGCAGTTCAGGTGTTTCCTCGTCATCTGACCATGGTTCTAAAATAACGAGGTGCACGTATGAATGTGTATGTGTTCCCGGGTCTTTCCTTCGAGGTTGACCCCGAACCGTCGCCAATAGCCCACTGTTCAGCTCTAGTGCGACGTTAATTAACCAAACCAAACCTAAACAGGCTATTGAAACCATATATTATTCTAAATAAGGATTCCCGAAATTTAAATTTATTCTCTAAATTTATTTCCTAATTAGAGAGGGATTTAATAATTTAAAAAATAGTTAATGACCATGTTTGTTAAACATAATGGCAACGATTTCATGAAAAATCAATGATAACTGTTGTCAGGGAACGTCAAGTTTAGGGCTCTTGTTAAAAGAACATTTGGGGGCCCTTCGTGTAACTTTAAATAAAACTGTTAAGTTCATGTGTAAGCGCACATTGCAAAATAACGTTATCAATCGACTTTATTGCAAGTGTAAATACTGCGAAAACATATTTTGAAAATTATTAAAAAATTCTTCTCTAAGAATTCGAATTAGTTTTAATGGTGGAGTATTTCGACGGACTTTCTCCTGTCCTTTCTTCCCTTTTAGCATTATTTTAGTTGAGCCAAGTGGGTATGTTCGTTACTTATTTTTTTCAAATCCGTAATGATTACGGTATCAGAAAATTTGGATAAAGATAAATGTATTCGTAAACGACAAATCCGCTTGAAATCAGTAAATACTGTAAACAGTTTGTTTATGATATTGGTCAGGAAATAAATTTTGCAAGTGGTCCAAAAAGACATTAAGTCAAAAAAAATAATAAAAAGCACGATTTGAAAGATGTCATGCATCATAAACATGCAGGAAGCATGAAAGCGATTTTTAACCGACTAAACAGCGCGCCAACCAAAACTCCAAATCAAAACCGCCAGAAACTTTAAATTAAAACCGCCAACGCGCGCCAAGTCGAGAGGTTATCAATTCGACAGCTATGTATTTTTTTTATGTATGTTCACGCGGGATTTTGGTTCTACTTCAGATATTTGTACCATTTTTTGTTGTTGGATAGGGGATGTTTCACTTGGGAGCAATTTGAAAAAAAATAATACCCGGTTATCCGGTATTTAACTATCCGGGATTCTCAATTAACCGGACCGTTCTAAAAAATATATTGTCCGATTTCGAAAATTCTTTTTTTGTTGGAGAGAGATAAATAGAGAAAAATTCACTTAGGCAAAATCTGCAAATAAAATAATCGGTTATCCGGCTGTTATATATCCGGAAATGTCGATTAACCGGAGTTTTTTAAACAATTTATCCGATTTCATAATATTTTCATTATTTAACAGAAGTTGTACAACAATGACATTTCGTTTAACCAGCATTTATTGGCATTGATAGGGATTGTTTTACAATACTAGGGGGCTCCGTCCCCTGCTCCGCTAAAGCTTCGCCAGGAATGATCCAGGACGCTCTGGATCATTTGTAGCCAATAGTTTAATCTATACCCCTAATTTATTATTTATTTTTTTGTTGAAAATTGGAAGACAAGTATACAAAAATGCATGAATTGTATTCAAAATTTTCTAAAATCATGACTATAACATAAAATAACGTCTAATATACTGATCGTATTGAAAAACAAAAATATTCATCTTATTACCTAAACATTTCTTAATAAACTGGCATAATTTCATAGTTTTAGGACATTTACTTTTTGAGATGCAAGCGGAACAATGAGACAAAAAGTCGCAAATTAAAATTTTCTCGAAATATCCGACATTTTTATCCTTCTTCGCTATTTTTTATACCTATCTTAATTGACCATATCTAATTTAATTGTAAAAATAGAAATATAATCTTTATAACATCAGAAAGAAGAAGTTTTAACAAACATTAATATATTTTTTTGAATAAGAGAATATGTAATTTTAAATGACTTATAGCAATTTAGAAATCACGTTTCAAAAATGAGGGTGAAAAAACTTAAAAAAGTGGAGCGTGTTTAAATGTTTAAAAAATTTATAAATCCAAAACTAATTCGAATTTTAAAAAATGCTTACTTGGATTTCCAGTTCAAACCTATTTGTACACTCCCTAAAAAATTGGATCTCTCCTCTTAATAGTGTTTCAGAAACTCGACGGACAAAATTACTTGTAAGCGAAATTTTATCAACGACGACTTTAATATTAAATAACTTATAAACTAATAAAAGTATTGAAACAAAAATATATTCTTCTTATTTATCAAACATTTCTGAACCAATTCACTTAATTTCGTAATTTTAGGACTTTTACATTTTGAGATACGATCTGAATAACATTGAAAGAACTGAAAATTCCCCCTAGGGCTGACTTTTTCCCCCTAGGGCTTACTTTTTTTTTAAATAGAGAGATACATTGTTGACCAGAAGTTGCTACTTGAATTTCTTGGCGAATAATAATATGGGGCGAAGCCCCATGCTAAATTAAAAACTAAAAAGGAAAAAATAAAATAATCTTTCTAGAAAAAGGAAAACCGACATTAAGTAAAATGCGCTAAAAAGTAAAAAATAATTTTTAATTTTACGAATGAGTTGAAAAAAATTTAATTATTGAATATCAATTTTAAACTTAGTACAACTTTTTGAAGTTGAGCCAATTTTTCAAAAATCATACCTAAATTTTGTCACCGATTTCAAAAAGTTATAATAAGTATGAAATTGATATTCAATAATTCGATTTTTCCAACTTATTCGTAAAATTATAATGGATAAAATAGTAAAAGTTTTTTTTTTATTAAAAAAAATCATAAGTTAGTAAATTCATTTCTACGTTTTTCCACTTTTTTTAAGCTCTATAAGAAATGTTGGGGTCCCTTTAAAATGGGGTCCCTGGGCAAGTTCCCCGAATGCCCTGCCATAAATCAGTCTCTGAGTTTTTTAAATCAGTCTCTGAAAGAACAAGAGTAAGCTGTTTCGATATTTTTCTACCAACGTATTCCTGTTTACTTGAATGAAAATTATTAAGTAAAAAAATATTCAGGGAAGGGGGTAGGAATTTGTTGATGTTGGGATGGGGGGTGATTTCCCCACCCTAGGGGGGGGATAAGATACCTAAAGAAATCCTTTTCTCAGCCCCACATGAAATGTCTATACCTATACGTGCCTGACAGACACTCTCTTTTGTATATAGAGATTGCTTTGCCGTCGGCAAGTGTTATCTATATCGGGCAAAGTTGACATTATGCACAAAGGTAAGGCTATGCGATAACTAAAAATCGATATTAATGAGACGTTTTCTTTCTTATCACAACTGATTTTCCTTTTCAGCTGCAACGTTTATCCAACAAGGTGTGTACGTCCTTCGCTTCTGCTATTGAGATAAGCCATACAAGACGCTTTTTTACAGGTAAGTGTAAAAAAACAAAATACATTAACACTTAACGCTCGAGATTTATTTTAAAAACATATATTCTGACAGATCGAGGAAGTGCGGCTAACTCTTTAAGTCCCAAGTGTCCATATCTCCTTATATTTAAAATTTTATTACCGTAAAGCTAATAGTTTGTAATAATAGAGACATATAAGCGCAGACATATTTATTTAAATTTCAACATAAAGAAGATCAGTATACACGATTTTCTTCTTCGCTCGCAATGTTATGCATCTCTTCCAATGGCAATTAATTTATTTTTGACTCAGGTGGTGACTCTGAGTCACCAAAATAACGCCCTGTTCTTCAAATTGAACGAGAAAATTCATGTTCTTGAACAGAAAAATTCTTTTCTATCGTTAGAATGTTCTTTATCTAAATCCATTTAAAAGTATGACCTCAATTGGGTATCAATTTATTTTATTATTACTTTGCTATCCAGAGTCGCCTAAATAACGACGTGTTATTTTTTTTTGTCTGTCCTTCAAAATGAATAAGAACAACTCATTGTTAAATTCAAAAAGTTATTCTCATACAAACTTTGAAAGAAATAATTTTCTAGAAACACCTAAATACAGACGTATGTTTTTTTCTCTGTCCTTCAAAATGAATAAGAACAACTTATTCTTAAATTCAAAAAGTTATTTTCATACAAAATGCATTATAAATTATTTTCTAGAAACGCCTAAATAACGACGTGTTATTTTTTTTTGTCTGTCCTTCAAAATGAATAAGAACAATTCATTGTTAAATTCAAAAAGTTATTCTCATACAAACTTTGAAAGAAATAATTTTCTAGAAACACCTAAATACAGACGTGTGTTTTTTTCTCTGTCCTTCAAAATGAATAAGATCAACTTATTCTTAAATTCAAAAAGTTATTTTCATACAAAATGCATTATAAATTATTTTCTAGAAACGCCTAAATAACGACGTGTTATTTTTTTTGTCTGTCTTTCAAAATAAATAAGAACCACTTATTCTTAAATTCAAAAAGTTATTCTCGTACAAAATTCGATAGAAATAATTTTCTAGAAATGCCTAAATATAGACGTGTTATTTTTTTTTCTGTCCTTCAAAATGAATAAGAACAACTTATTCTTAAATTCAAAAAGTTATTCTCGTACAAACTATGAAAGCAATAATTTTCTAGAAAAGTATAAATAACGACGTGTTATTTTTTTGTCTGTCCTTCAAAATGAATAAGAACAACTTATTCTTAAATTCAAAAAGTTATTCTCGTACAAACTTTGACAGAAATTATTTTCTAGAAACGCCTAAATATAGACGTGTTATTTTTTCCCTGTCCTTCAAAATGAATAAGAACCACTTATTCTTAAATTCAAAAAGTTATTCTCGTACAAACTTTGAAAGAAATAATTTTCTAGAAACGCCTAAATATAGACGTGTTATTTTTTCTCTGTCCTTCAAAATGAATAAGAACCACTTATTCTTAAATTCAAAAAGTTATTCTTTTACTAAATTCAATAGAAATTATTATCTAGAAGCACTAAGTACGTTGGCGATCTAACACTTACTTCATATTCAAATTCCTCATATCCCCTGTGTTTTTGTAAACATTTCACAAATATCATAAACCACTATTTGTATATGATTGGTAGGCTTTGATATTCAGCTTCAGATTCACGCATACCTTTTATTATTTTTATAATTATTAACCCTAAACGTAAAAAGATTACGATAAAGAATAAATCTTTCAAATGAACAGGAATGGGATGCAACTTTTTTATAAAAAGAACGTAAATATTAAACTTTTTCCTGTACTGCAAAATGTTAAAACTAGAGCATTTCACTGATATAGAATTACACCCATTGATCTCTAATTGTAACTTCTGGATTTGACAAGGCAGTTTGCTGACTTGAAGCCAATTGAAGGTTACAAAACTGTACCACACTTCCATCGGATATTGTTCATGCTAAAATAGGCCGAACCGAAGTGCTTTTGGATATTTTTTTAATTTTCCGTTGAAACCCATTTTAATGAGTATTCTTTGAAATCCATTTTAATCAATAATAATTTGATTTGGTTCCGAACGTCGCACTAGAGCTGCACAGTGGGCTATTGCCGACAGTTCGGAGCCTAACGCGAAGGAAAGACCCGGGAACGATACCTCGTATTTTTGAACCATGGTCAGATGACGGGGACAACAACTGAGCTAGCACTCGACGGAACTTCAATTGGTGTGAGGACATTGAATCCAGATCAGATTTATCGTGCACCAGTCCCGTTACACGCCAGTATAATTTGTTGGATGTTCTGGACGACTTTCTAGTATTTTTTTAGCTAAGCTGTCAACCCTCCAATCGCAAGATCACTACTTTTTTACTTTTCTTTGTTAAAATCCATCGCACGGATTCGAACCAGCAATCCTCTGATTACTAGCTGAACGCCTTTATTTACTGGGCAACTGGAGGCCCAGCCAATGCTAAAACATTGACCAGAAAAAAAGAAAAAACTATATTTTGGTCTATATTTGGCGATATACAAATTGATTCTATATATAGAAAATAAAATACTTAAACATATTTAACTTTTCTATGAAGGTTTGAGACAGAAAAAGACCCAAAAAATCTCTTTTAGAAATTATTTGGGGTAGAGTATGGTTGTTTACAGCATGGCTTCAACCGCGTCCATAGAAGGAACTGGTTATGAGCGTTCCAGAAGGTACAGTTAGAGTTCAGTAGCTATAATTCACTGTCAACACCTTGAATAAGATACAGAATACACCTCATCGTCTCCATACATTTCTTTACATACTCGGCGAACGTCATTGTTTTTTTGAAATTTAGATTTTGATTCGTGAGTCAAACAATAAGAGAGGAATGACGTCCTGAATTTGATGACAGCTGTCATAATTTTTCTAAAATTTAGTTATACTCATCGTTTCTAATAAGTAAAGTAATACTTCAAAATGACGCTTGAAAGTATTACGATATTTTAAATACAAAGTACGACGCAAAAATGCGTGGTCGGCTTTTTATTTGTAATCTGGTTGAGGCTGGTAAATAGTATGACCCATATTTTTGCGTTATTTGGAAAAATGGTAACCCTCTTGTCACCGGAGTAGGCTTTGGCAAATAAGTCCAGTTACTATACGTAAGTGTTACAATTTCTGTAATAATTCTTTAGCGCACATACGTCTTAGCCCTTTGCCCACTTGGGACTTGTTTGATATTTACGTTATTTCCACGGAACAGTTACGTCTCGTTCCTGTTATTTTTAAAGAAGTATTCTATAGCGTATTTTTTTAACCGACTGAACAGCGCGCCAACCAAAACTCCAAAATAAAACCGCTAGAAACTTTAGATTAAAACCGCCTACGCGCGCCAAGTCGAGAGGTTATCAATTCGAACGCTATGTATTTTTTTTATGTATTTTCGCTCGGGATTTCGGTTCTACTTCAGATATTTGCACAATGTTTTTTTTGTGGACAGGGGATGTTTCACTTAGGAGCAATTTAAAAAAATATCCGGTTTTCCGTCATTTAACTATCCGGAATTCTCAATTAAACGGACCGTTTGAAAAAAAATATTGTCCAATTTCGATTTTTTTTTGTTGAATAGAGAAAAATCCACGTAGGCAAAATCTGCAAAAAATAATCGGTCATCCGGCTGTTATATATCCGGAAATGTCGATAAATTGGAGTTTTTTTAAACAATTTATCCGATTTCATAATATTTTCATTGTTTAACAGAAGTTGTTCAACAGTGACATTTCGTTTAATCAGCATTCATTGGCATTGATAGGGATTGTTTTACAATATTTGTTGTTGAGCACAAGTTACTACTTGAATTTCTTGGTGAATAATAATAGGGGGAGAAGCCCCCTGCTAAATTAAAAACTAAAAAGGGAAAAATAAAATAATCTTTCTAGAAAAAAGGAAAACCGACTTTAAGGAAAATGCGCTAAAAAGTAAAAAATAATTTTTAATTTTACGAATGAGTTGGAAAAATTGAATTATTGAATATCAATTTTATACTTAGTACAACTTTTTGAAGTTGGTGCCAATTTACAAAAATCCTACCTAAATTTTGGCATCAATTTCAAAAAGTTGTAATAAATATAAAATTGATTCCTTTCTTGAAAAAAGGAAAACCGACTTTAAGGAAAATGCGCTAAAAAGTAAAAAATAATTTTAAATTTTACGAATGAGTTGAAAATTATTGAATATCAATTTTAAATTTAGTACAACTTTTTGAAGTTGGTGCCAATTTACAAAAATCATACCTAAATTGTGGCGCCAATTTCAAAAAGTTGTACTAAGTATAAAATTGATATTCAATAATTCAATTTTTTCAACTTATTCGTAAAATTAAAAATTATTTTTTACTTTTTAGCGCATTTTCCTTAAAGTCGGTTTTCCTTTTTTCTAGAAAGATTATTTTATTACGTTAACGGTGAATAATTTTAAATATAAAAAAAGGTAAGGCTGAAGCTGAATACTGAATATTTATCTCAGTATACCAAACATATATTTAATAGTACACAGTTAAAAATAGGTACTTAAAAGTATGCAAAAATTACCCATTTTTGGTTACATTCGATTCTTATAATAGCTCCGAATACATGTTTCATTTTTGAAAAAGACATATACTTAAAAACGAATAAAAAGAACAGTAACTTGTTTACTTAGGCTGCTTCCATAAACCTCTTTCAATAAATATCGACATTTACAACTCGGACTAACAGGGATTCGAAACCGCTGTCCAGAGTCTTAACCGTTAAGTTATCAATGCGATGCAAAGAAGTTATAAACAAAAGTAATGTTAAAAAGGCGTACCAAAAAGATTGTGAAGTAAGATAATTGAATTGTAATAAATCAGTTTTAATTTAAGCAATCGACGTCAAATAGTGTGAAAAATCTCTCTGAACAACTGTTTTAAGTTTGTGAGATTTCATTAAGATCGCTCGCAGAGAAGCTGAGATTAGCAATATTAAATCACACTGTTCAATTTTGTGAAGAGGCCTCCGTGGCCGAGTGGATTATGGCGTCAGCTGGGAATCCAAAGGGTCCCCGGTTCGAACCTTTGCGCGGACTAGACTAAAGAATAGTAAAAAGTAGTGATATTGAGATCGGAGGGTTACCAACTTTGCTAACAAAATACTAGAATATCGTCCGGTTGGTTTGGTTTGTTTTTGTTAATTAACGTCGCACTAGAACTGCACAGTGGGCTATTAGCGACGGTTCGGGGTCAATCTCGAAGGAAAGACCCGGGAACACATACACATTCATACACACATTCATACATGCACCTCGTTATTTTAGAACCATGATCAGATGACGAGGAAACACCTGAACTGGCACCCAACGCCTTCAATAGACGTCGGGACTTTGGACCCCGATCAGATGTATCGTGCACCCGTCCCGTATACACGCCAGTATAATTTGTTGGATATTCTGGACGACTTTCTAGTATTTTTGTAGCGAAGCTGGCCACCCTCCGATCGCAAGATCACTACTTGTTTTACTTTTCTATGTCAAGTGAATGTCGTCCGGAACATCCACAAAAATTAACGGCGTGTATAAGGGACTGGCGCACGATACATCTGGTCGGGGTCCAAAGTGCCGACGTCTATTGAAGGCGTTGTGTGCCAGCTCATCTGACTATGGTTCGAGATAGACCCTCGCCAATAGCCCACTATGTAGCTCTAGTGCGACGTTAATTAACCAAACCAAACCAAACCTCGTTGAAAACACACTGCCAGCTGGGTTTGTTTGTACTTACTTACTTTAAGGTTGCCATCTTACTTGCCGTGAAATATCGCCAAATTACATCCATCCTCTCCTTTCCTCTGTACCACGTACAATTTGTGTTTTCTTACAGATATTTTGACAAAGAAGTAAAGTGCAATAACTACAACGATGATCAAGAACGAGCCAGTTCAGCCATCGCAGAGTCCCCTGCTCATCTTGAAAGGGATCCTGCTGGTGATCAGCATGTTCTTTGGCGCCTTCGGTGTGTTCTTCTTCATCTGGAAGCAGAATTTCAGCGCCTCGTCCAGCTGCCTCACATTGGGTAAGCGCTCACATTACATCAGGAATCATATTGTGGAACCACTAATCTCTAGCTGTAACTTTTGGATTGGGCAAGACATTTTGTTGACTTGAAGCCAATTGAAAGGGTAACAACTGTACCTCACATTCATCTCTACCGCAATATTTCGAATGTTTTTCATGTTAAAATAAGCCGATATACATTGATTTTGGCTAATTTTTTTCTATTTTCTTTTGAAACCCAGTTTAAATGCAATCCGCCATTAAAATAGAAAGTCATTTGCAAGTCAAAGTTGGTTAAAAAGAAGAACAAAAACTATTTGTTTTGTAATATAAAAATTAATTCTATCAGAAGAAAATATAACATTTACATACATTTAATATTTCTACAATGCTATGATGTTTAAAAACTCCACTAAATAACTTTTTAAAAAAATTGGGGTTCAGTATGTATGGTTCCACATTGGCTTCCACGCGTCCATAGAGGAAACAAGTTTTGAGCATTCCAGAAGTTACACTTAGAGGTCAGTGGGTGGAACGGATGGCAGTGAAACGGACTCAAGTGGGTAATAATCTGAAAGGGTTACCAGTTTCTTCCATTAGAATTTGAAAGGTACAGCGGATGAAGGCGCCAATGTCACCGAAAATGAATCATTCAAAAACCGGGTTTTTATTTTTATCAACGCGCCATTTTCTTCTATATAGCAACAACTTTTCCCATCCTTTACTCGTGACATCTTTATTACCAAACTGAAACTGCAGTTTAACTGTTCCCTTCGGATGCAATGTACTTGACATAGAAAAGTAAAAAAGTAGGGATCTTGTGATCGGAGGGTTGCCAGCTTCGCTACAAAAATACTAGAAAGTCGTCCAGAATATCAAACGAATTATACTGGCGTGTATACGGGACTGGTGCACGATAAATCTGATCGGGGTCCAAAGTCCCGACGTCTATTGAAGGCGTTGGGTGCCAGTTCAGGTGTTTCCTCGTCATCTGACCATGGTTCTAAAATAACGAGGTGCATGTATGAATGTGTATGTGTTGCCGGGTCTTTCTTTCGAGATTGACCCCGAACCGTCGCCAATAACCCACTGTGCAGCTCTAGTGCGACGTTAATTAACAAAACCAAACCAAACCTTCGGATGCTAATGAATGGTATGAAAATAACATTTTTGGCAAAAGTATAACATTAAGCGTTTATCCCCTGTACTCTTCATTTGTAAAACATCATCCTCCGTGTATAAGCGACTGGTGTACGTTAAATCTGTCGTAGTTCAAGCGCTCTCTCATACCTTTTCTCAGGTGCGTGGGGTGTCAGCTCAGATGTTCCCCTCATCATCTGACCCTCATTCAAAATACCAAGGCAGTGTTCTTCTGTGTTTCCTAGGCCTCCAGTGACCCAGTGGATAATGGCGCTCAGCTGCTAATCAGAGGATTGCTAGTTCGAGCCCGTACGGAGGATTTGACAAAGAAAATTTAAAGAAAAGCCATCTTGTGATCGGAGGTTTGCCAACTTCGCTAAAAAAATACAAAGTTGTCCAGAACATCCAACAAATTACACTGGCGTGTATACGGGACAGGTGCACGATACATTTGATCGGGTTTCAATGTCCTGGCGCCTATTGAGGTTGCTTTGGGTGCTAGTTCAGTTGTTGTCCTCGTCATCTGACCATGGTTCCAAAATACAAGGCATTGTTCCCGGGTCTTCAGGATAGGCCCTGAACCGTTGCCAATTGCCCACTGTGCAGCTCTAGTGCAACGTTAATTAGACAAACCAAACCGATGTTTCCTTCGGGATAGATCCCGCACTGTAGCCAATTGCATTGGGAAGTTCTAGTGTGATGTACTTCCAACCAACCAATCAAAACGTATGCCGTACTATAAGTGAGGCGTCACCGTCGTCATCGGGGATTAGATTTCCAATGTTTTCTACCTTAGTCTTTTTCTGCACGAATGCTATTAACGCGCGTGAACTTTAGCAGATGGCTCTGTGATTGGTGGATACAAATCACGTGGTCTGTTTTCACCACTCTCAGAATAATAAAAAAAAAGATATCGCGCGTCAATTGTCGTCCGTGTAAAATGGGGGACACTAACGCGTGTTAGCTTTTGAGCTTTTGCAGATGGCGCTGTGATTGAGTAATGCAAATCACGTGGTTTATAAATATTAATCGCAGAGCTGCATATCCCAATATGCAGCTAACGGGCATTAATAACGTCCAGGTAGAAAGAGCATTAAGCACATTCTACATGAACGAGAAAAACGCGCGCGAGTATTTTCAGATGGCTCGCTGATTCGAGAATACACACCACGTGATTTGAATTTCTGAATAACCCAGAAGCTCCCACACGTGTTTTCTCGGTCGCTTCGAGCATGAATGGACTGTAGTAGAGCGAATATGACGTCATAATCGTGAAACCAATATCTCAGACCGCATGGACTCAGGCACGTGACTTCTTTTCAAAATTACGAATTAAAAAATACTCGCGATTGGCTGCTGAATTGGGAAATGTGTAACAGTGAAAATTTATGAATGGAATGACGTAATTAACCACGTGTCTGAGGCCATACATGTAGGCCTCACTTTGATGTTAGCGAGATTATAGCGTTATATTTTCTCTACTATGAAGGATCCATGCTCGAAGCTCGGTCACGTACAATGGACCTTAGTTTTCTTTCCACCTCAGCAATGAACTCCAAACAAATGGTTGCTACATAACCGTTTGTTTGGAACACCGTTGCTATGGAAAAACGAAAGCTTCGGCAATTCTCCCTGTTACGCTGACAACGGTGACATCAGACTTAAAAGGACCTTTATCTTAACATGTTGACAGCCACGGCGCCTTGGAACTACTTGAAAACTACGAGATATTTCGTAGATAGCAATCAACGTATTAAATTATATTCTTTCGTGTTAAACGTATGCTCGAACTATCGTGTTCGGACGATTACATTTAAGTTTAGTGCTCGAATGTAAAAAATAAAAAAATGGGTAAGGTTATGTGGGGTAAAATGGGTATATTGGAATGAAAAATAAAACATTGTTAAATGTATGCTTTGCTCTCGTTCTTTTTTTGAAACATTATATATCGTTTAATGGAGTACATTTCAGGAAAAAAAATAATTTCTGTGCTTTTTAAATCATGTCCAAAAATCGATTTGTATCAGTTTACAAAAACTTGCGATAGTGGTGAAAACCTTGTATATCAATTAGAAAACTCGAATTATTTACCAATATTCCTGTGTTTTGTATAGAAAATAAAACATATTTTTATATATTGCAATGAAAAAATTAGAAAATGCGTTTATATATTTTTTTATCAATGATTTGAAATATGGGGAGAAAACTCGAATTATTTACCAATTATTAATGATAACAGGAAATTTCAAAAAAAATTAAAGATCTTCGAAAGAAGAACAATATTCTACAGAAATATGATTTTGAAGTTTATAAATGACAAGGATTAACTACAATATATTTAACACTGTTTATATGTTAATATAATGAAGCAAACAAATTGTGAACAACAAACACACATTTCTATCACTAAAAAACGCCAAAAAATCTACTTTCTGGTAATGTTAGAACACAGAAAAAAGTTTTAACCCTTTGCATTCCGTTGGCACCACTCTGGCGACAACATAACGACTCGTTCTTTTGAATCTTTGTTCTTTAAAATAAACGAGAACAATATGATCTTGTGTTTAAAAAACATCGATATTTTTTTCAACTCGTTCTTTTGCAGATCCAAAACAGATTACGTTTATTTTTTCAATAAACATAACAAATTCAAGAGTAAAGAACATAAGGATAAATAACTGTTCCGTAGAAAGAACGGAAATCGAGAAAAGTTCTTGGACTGGAAAGGGTTAAATGGATTAAAAATCCGTTGCGGAACAAATTAAAAATAACGTAAATACTGAAAATGTTCCAGCATAAAAATAAATCAAAAGTTATAAAAACAAACGTTTGATTCCAAAGATAAAAAATAACTTTAAAAAAGTAGATTTTTTTTTACATTTTTAAAATGGTGGAACAGTGTAATCCCTTTTAACAGGACATTAAAGTTTTGATTCAAAAATCAAAAATTAAAAAAAATTAGATGGTACCTTACGCTTCTTAAGATGTTTTCGCGTCAATTGATTTGTTGATTTTTCAGAGATCGTGAGCGTCCTGCTTCTGCATCTCACCGCCACAGTGATGAAGGGGAAGCTTCAAGAGAGGTACAATCTCACAAGACTCAAATTCGTCTTCATCATCTCTGTAGTGATTGGAGTAGCTGAATTCGTGGCGGCACTTTCCTACGCGGCTCTAGGAGCAATGAATCACCAAGGTAGGGTGGATATCAATTCTCTTTACATGATAAGATATTTGGGTAAATTACTAAAGAACGGTACCTGTTGGCGAGATTCTAAAAATTGGCGATATAACGTGTTCTTGGCGACAATAACGGGTTGCTATTTAAAGAGCAATGGAGCAATATGAGCAATGAGTCACCAAGGTAGGGTGGATATCAATTCTCTTTACATGATAGGATATTTCGGTAAATTACTAAAGAACGGTACCCCTTGGCGCGATTCTGAAAATTGGCGATATAACATACTCTTGGCGACAATAACCGGTTGCCATTTAAAGAACTCCTTAATTTCCTCCCTGCAAGGTTGCACTTTAAGAAAAATGGTACTTAAAAATGAGTATATGAACATACTCGTTTTTCTTTGAGTATAATTGCATCGTAAATGAGCGATGACGTACCCAAATTTAATTACGTGCTAAACAATTTTTTTGAAAAAAAATTGAAAAAAAATATCACCAATTTCATTCTTTAAACTATTTTTTTAAAAAATAATATAAAAAATTTAAATCTGTATGTTACTAGTCCCCTAAAACAAATTAAAGTAATATGTCTGAAAATATACTGTAGAGAGAGCACACAAATTTGGAGCAGCTTCTACAAATAGATCTGAACTTATATAAGTTTAAACTTGATCAAACATGAAAAAGTCTTCACTGACGAAAATGAGTTCAAAGTTACATATTCAAGTAATCTTGTACCAAAGATTAATATGATTTGGAAGAAAAAAAAAATAGTTATTTGTACTTAACGTTGAATATGAATTTTTTGTCGTTAGGTTTATAATAAAATCAACTATTTTTTAAAGTAATAAAATAATTTTGGATATTTTTCAGCAAACCCCCTTAATTATTTTGATTCGTCTGTATGATTTAAACTATTGCTATAGAATTTTAACCATTGACTTTTTTAAAAACTAGATTTCCGATTGGAAGGCTACGGCTACTACGTGGCTATCATCCCAAGCTCCCTGGCCTGCCTGTGGGCATTTATTCTAGCATACGAGTCGAGATCCTACATGGGACAGTTTAGCATGATTGGCACCACCATGGCTCAATTCTGAGCCACATCATCTACAGGTTCTGAGCCACATCATCTGACGGTTCTGAGCTACATCATCTGGCCACATTGTTTGTAGACATCCTTTCCAAAAGAAAACTCTCATTATTCATTATGCTGCAAAATATTGAAAAAAACTCCTAATGTAGCATGAAGACGTTTAAAAAACGTGATAAAATCGTCTTTGAAAAGACGTCATTTTATAACGTGAATAGGACGTCTGCATGTCGATTTTGTTTTGACATGTCGCAAAAAGGTTAACGTCACAAGAATATTTTATTTTTAAGATAAATAAGTCTTAAAAGTTGTGAATAAGTTACAAATTGTCAGTTGTGTATATGTTTTAAAGAGAACAATAGTTCGTTAATAGATACCGCTTGAAATTAATTACAAAAACAGATTAAGAATTGATATTTACTTTATTTCCGATAATGAAAATAGCTTTGTAATGGATGACAATTGTGATTAATTATGCTGCAAAACATTGAAAAAGATTCTTAATGTAGCATGAAGACGTTTAAAAAACGTATAAAAATCGTCGTTGAAAAGACGTCATTTTATGACGCGAATATAACAACTACATGACGATTTTGTTTTGACATGTCGCAAAAAGGTTAACGTCACAAGAATATTTTATTTTTAAGATAAATAAGTCTTAAAAGTTGTGAATAAGTTACAAAATAGTCAGTTGGGTATATTTTTTTAAAGATAACAATAGTTCGTTAATAGATACCACTTGAAATTAATTGCAAATAAAGGTTCAGAACCAATATTTACTTTATTTCCTATAATGAAAATAGCTTTGTAATGGATGACAATGGTAATTAATTATGCTGCAAAACGTTGAAAAAGACTCCTAATGTAGCATGAAGTCGTTTAAAAAACGTGATAAAATCGTCTTTGAAAAGACGTCATTTTATAACGTGAATATGACGTCTGCATGTCGATTTTGTTTTGACATGTCGCAAAAAGGTTAACGTCACAAGAATATTTTATTTTTAAGATAAATAAGTCTTAAAAGTTGTGAATAAGTTACAAAATAGTCAGTTGTGTATATTTTTTAAAGATAACAATAGTTCGTTAATAGATACCGCTTGAAATTAATTGCAAAAAAAAAGGTTCAGAACCGATATTTACTTTATTTCCTATAATGAAAATAGCTTTGTAATGGATGGCAATTGTGATTAATTATGCTGCAAAACATTGAAAAAGAATTTTAATGTAGCTTGAAGACGTTTAACAAACGTGTTAAAATCGTTATTGAAAAGACGTCATTTTATGACGTGAATATAACATCTACATGTCGATTTTGTTTTGACATGTCGCAAAAAGGTTAACATCACGAGGATGTTCATACTGAAGCCATGTGTCATACCAATAAATAATCGTGCCAAACATTCAGATATGTATTTTTAACAATTTATTTCAAAGAGAAAATTGCGCGTAATTCCTGAAAAATTTATTATAAATGGTTCTTATTATAGAAATTTATATTTTTTAAATATATTTTTTAGAAACCAGATATGTCAAAAATGAGTAAAGATTATTTTCTGAGAATGACTGAGTCTTTTTTTATTTCATATTTCTTCTTTCTGTAGCAGTTTTCTATAGGTACTGCAGGGCTGCAGTAACTGATTTTATTGAATATATTAAATGAGCCCGTCTAGTTTCAAAACCAGATAGATCCTTATTTTTAGCAAAATTGTTTTTTATATTTTTTTTTACAAATTATTAATGTACTATATTACATTGCAAAGCGCTATTGACCAAAAGTGCCTGAATGCAGTCTATAAATACAATCAAAGTCATGGGTTTGCATCCAAACGTACGTGGCTTTCAATGGTTTATCTTGTAAAATTTATAAAAATGGATCTATCTTGTTTTGAAACTTGACATTTCAAATATAAAGGAAAGACCGGGGAACGATGCATCGTATTTTTGAACCATAGTCAGATGACGGTGACAACACTTGAGCTGGTACCTGACAGTGGCGGCCCGTTGTCGAAAATGTTAGTGCAGCCGAAATCATGTGAATCCCCCCCAAATATTCCACAAACTATACATGAATGGAAATTCTTTATTATTTACTACTCAAATCAAAGTTTCCTTTCTATTTTTACAAAATAATAATATGCGATAAAAAATAGAGAACACTTATTTTTTGAAAATTAAAGCTATCCTCCTTTCTTTTAAACATACGAATTGGTAATTTTAATATAAAACTTAAATAATGAAACAACAGCAGGTCCATGATGGTCCTGAAACAACAGAAAACTTATTACGAAAACCATTTCCGTTTGGAGATATTCTCGTGAGTTCTTGTTTCACCCACCCATCCCCGCGTTTCACACACGAACCAATCAGCATATCGAATCTCAATATGCAGCTAAAACAAGAAAATTCATTTCGGCTGTACCTTCTCACACATGCAGTGCATTAGCATGGGGAGGGAATCTTCATACTGCGTAGAGGTTGCCATGGCAACGATGCAGCCGATTTCGAATTTCGCTTTTTGGCTGCAGTTTTGATTGAATGGAGTTTTTTCCCCTCCTGAATTGTGCATTACGGTAACAGGCTTGCTATTTATCAGAAATTTTGTTTACTATCGTAGAAATTTCATTTTCAATTCTAATCTTCATTTAAGAAAATTAGTAAAATATCTGATTTAGTTTTAAAATACAATAATACATTTAGGTACAGCCCGGCTGTGGTTACTGTAGTGGACGAGCCGCCACCGGTACCTGACGCAGTTTCAATAGGATTCATTTAGAACTGCCACCTTCCACATTTAACGATAATTCAATTTATGAATATTTCTATCCACAAATTTCATTTTTAGCCGACTGAAAAGCGTGCCAACCAAAATCGCCAAAGCGCGCCTAATCGACTGTTATCAATTCGACTGTTATATATTTTTTAATATATGTTAGCGCAAGATTTCTGTTTTTATTCAGATATTCTGAAAATTCTTTTTTGTTGGATAGGGGATGTCTCATTTGGGCACCTTTTGAAAAAAATATCCGGTTATTCGGCACTTAACTATACGGAATTCTCAATTAACCGAAACGTTTAGAAAAATATTGTCCGATTTCGAAAATTATTTTTTTGTTAAATTGAGAAAATAAAATATTGCAATTTTTTTTAATTGACTATCCGGCTGTTATATATCCGTAAATATCGATTAATTGACTTTTTTTTTAACACTTTTTCCGATTTCAAAATATTTTCATAGTTGAATAAATATTGTACAACAATGGCATTTCAATCATCCGACATTTATTAGCATGGCTAGTGATTGCTTTACAATATACATTGTTGACACAATATGTTTACTCGGTATTTATTATTAACCCAGATCCGGCATATGGAAAAATGTGAAACAACAACTTGAATTTCTTGGTGAATAATAGCAGGCGGCGAAGCCCCCTGCTAAATTAAAAGCTAAAAAGGGAAAAATAAAATAATCTTTTTAGAAAAAGGAAAACCGACTTTAAGAAAAGTGCACTAAATAGTAAAAAACAATTTGATTTTTTTTTATAAATTGGCACCAAATTGAAAAAGTTGTAATAAACATAAAATTGATATTAAATAATTCAAATTTTTCAAGTTGTTCGTAAAATCAAAAATTACTTTTTACTATTTAGTGCATTTTTCAGTTTTCCTTTTTTGAACAATATTTCTTTTTTTATTTAGTGTTCGCTTATCATTTGATTTAACGATGGCCAGATTTATAAAAAATCATATTACATTATATCATAGATCCGCAGTTTAAAAAAAAATTACAAAAGATTAAAATATCATGTTAATTTTTTTAAAAATTAGACGAAGTTTGAGGAAGGGTAAGTTATCCATTACTCATACAAAACAACAACAACAACACAACAAAAAACAAAATAAGAATTATTAAAAAACCGAATAAGTTTGAAAAGTGGGATAAACATCCGTTTTCTCTCCATCTGCAACAAAAAAGTACGGTTTTTATGCATGTTTCATAAA
This sequence comes from Troglohyphantes excavatus, assembly GCA_963932185.1. Classification (NCBI taxonomy): domain Eukaryota; kingdom Metazoa; phylum Arthropoda; class Arachnida; order Araneae; family Linyphiidae; genus Troglohyphantes; species Troglohyphantes excavatus. Next base: position 5,835,468 of record OZ010671.1, read on the forward strand.
CTTTTTTTTAACTAATTTGCTGCTAAAGAATATTAAAGACGCAAACGCATGTTTCTGCTTGCAATATACACTTAATTTTAATATGAATATAAATCATTATTTAGAAAAAAGTAACTAAATTAGCTTCAATATGCGTAACCTATAAACACGTGTTATTTCATCATCTTTGAAATGATGAAATGTGAATTACTTTATAATAATTTTCAAAAATATCAGTTCTGCAATTTAGTTAATGCATACAAAACAGTACGACATACTTAGATCATATGAAGAAGTAAAACAAATTGGCCAATAAAATTCCCCAGTAGACAAAAGCTTTTAAATCTATTAGCGACTGTGAAATTCAAGTTCATAAATATAAATGAGGAGATCGCATTTTGAAAGAGTAATATGACAGCCACTCTCAATTTGGAAATTGTTTTTCGCAAATTACATAGAGTTTTCCATATTTTGCAATAAGTTTGTTATTGTTTTTTAAGTTTATGATATTGGGCTTCTCCTGTGTTACATAATAGCACTTTTAGCATATTTCTGTTCTATATGCATAATTGCCTCACCAATATACGGCATAAACTTTCTATTTTTCAGATTTCTCCGAACAAGTAAAATTTCTTTGTTGAAATTCAAGAGAATTCAACAACTTGTTACAGTTGGCATTCGAGTTGGATATCAGTAAATATAACAAGGAAATGACTTATACTAAATATATGTCGATTGCTAATAGCGTGAAGTTTTTCGAATTGGATATTTAGAATTTGTTACTTAGAATTAGATATTTAAAACCGGATATTTAGAAGTGAATATTTCAAAATAGATATTTAGAATTGGATATTTAGAAGAAGATTTTTCGAACTGGAATTTTCGAATTGGATATTTAGAATAAGATTTTTCGAATTGGAATTTTCGAATTGGATATTTAGAATAAGATTTTTCGAATTGGATATTGAGAATAAGAATTTTCCAATTGGAAATTTCGTATTGGATATTTAGAATAAGATTTTTCGAATTGGAATTTTCGAATTGGATATTTATAATAAGATTTTTCGAATTTGAATTTTCGAATTGGATATTTAGAATTTGATACTTAGAATTAGATATTTAAAATACGATTTTTCGAATTTGAATTTTCGAATTGGATATTTAGAATTTGATACTTAGAATTAGATATTAAAACTGGATATTTAGAATTGGACATTTAGAGTAAGATTTTTCGAATTTTAATTTTCGAATTGGATATTTAAAATTTGATACTTAGAATTAGATATTTAGGACTGGATATTTAGAAGTGGATATCTAAAATTAGATATTTAGAATTGGATACTGATAATTGGATATTTAGAATAGAATATTTAGAATTGGACATTTAAAATGGATTATTTTACAATTGTAACAAATATTTCGTATCACTCATGATTACAGAATTTTGGTTATAATTCTTACAAACAAAGAAAATTTTTACGTAATAGATACTTATAATGGAAACATTGAAAACGTTGAGAGTAGCTGTATTGCCAATGAACTACGTATATGATCTCTACCCAGACTCTAACGAAAAAATACATTTGAGTGGGTTCTTAGGAAAGTTCATGACCATTCTTTTGGATGCGTTACGAGTTAACTATCAAGTCGTGAGCCCTGATGACGGGGAATTCGGATATGAACAACCAGATGGAAACTTCTCCGGAATAATAGGGTTAGTGCAAAAGGGAGAAGCCGACATAGGTTTCAGCCTACTGAGGATGACAACCCAAAGATCGCAAGCAGTCGACTTCAGTAGATCATACGCGATCGACGCTGTCAACTTTGTTAGCGAGAAACCAAGGAATATCTTACCCATCTTTGCTTGTCTGCATCCATTCGATGTCAGCATTTGGGTTGGTATCTTGATGACCCTCTTTGTTGTATCCACCTTTTGCAAGGTCCTCGATGGCAATTCCTCCTGCGGATGCAACTTCTTCAAGCTGCTGTCGAGCGTCCTGAAGCAACCCTTGGAGATGGGCGATGGCTCGCTCAAGTGGAGGTTCCTCATCGGTTTCTGGATCTTCTTCGCCTTGGTGATGTCGTCCAGCTATTCGTCAGCCCTTCTCGCCTTCTTGACCGTGCCTCTGCAAGGGAAAGCCATCGAGGACTTTCGCCAGCTGTCTCAAGCAGTGCAGAGAGGTACGCACAAGTGTTACGCACTTAAAGGATCAACGCAAACGCAAGGATTGCGCTCACTCAACGACCAGAATAGAATCCTCGGCGAATTTATCGAAAGCAACAATTGGTACTACAATTTTACGGATAACGGCAGCGATAAGTTCATCGACGGCGGATCAATCAAACTGAGCAGTAGGTTGATCTCAAATTTATTTTTTGGTCTTCGTAAAGATAAATATTTAATTTCGGAGGACGTTGTTTTGGTATCACCAGTAGGTATTGCTCTCAGTAAAAACTTCTGCTGCAAGGCAAGGTTGAATGCCATTATTTCAAGACTTGAAGCTTCAGGAATTTATAACAAACTACTGCAAGACGTGTCACTGAAGTTGTCGTTTAATGTTACTATTGATATTGCCCAAGACATCATTAAACCGCTGTCTGTTAAGGATGTGTCTGGTTGTCTATTGATTCTGATAATTGGATGGACTTTGTCTTTATGTATTTTTGCCGGAGAAATTATATGTTTTTACTGCACCAAAAAATTCGGAAAAAAATCATTGAAATTGAAAGTTTAATACTTAAATGCAATCATAAACTGTTCCTAATTAAAAACTATCATTTTTAATTATGTTAATAGATAATAAAGAAAGCACTTCAGCATTGTAATGCATTTCTTGTTGCTTAAAGTTTAACAAATTTTATATTTTAAAGTTTAATATAGTTATATATACCTTAAATTTCTTTTAAATTTCTGTACATTCGAAATTAAAACCTCAAATTAAAATATTCAAATTCAAACGAGTCGCTAAACTCCAATACATCTCTTGTCGACCTTTGTAATTATTACAGTAAATCAAATATTTTTTTAGGATTAAAATTTATTGGTACACCTGGTATAAAGCAAAGTAGGTTGTTTAATATATAAAACAACGTACTTTGCTCAATTCCAGGTGCGGACATGAAATTTAATACGACATTTTTTTTTATTTACTGTAATATTTAACAAAGGGAAAAGAGACTTTTTGGAATTTGTCAACTCCAAGTGAAAGAGTTTGGATGGATTTACCGAATTTATTATTTATAATTTTAAACAAATCTGTATCTGTATAAATTGCTTACATAATTTGTCAATTGCATCCTCAATTTTCCTATTTATAAAGAACTTGCTATAATTTAAAGCAATATATTTTACTGACGAAACTTATTTGAAGCGATCAGTTTCCATATATTACTCAATGCCTATGTTTTGTCTAGTCTGTAGCTACCTATGTTCTGGTACTGCCAATGTCTATCTTTCTTTTAGATTGATGTTGTATATTTTAATGTCTTTACAAATTATTGCTTTTTAGTTGCTTTTGAGGTGTCATTTACTATTGTTGGCTACTGTATTTAGCTCAATGTGTCTGCGTGACTATTGTCTATTACTGCTTCTGTCTGCGTATACAAGTATATTTATATCTATTGTAGTTCGCTGTTATGTACATCGAGTATAAATAATAAACAACATAAATTTGGTTCATAAATTTATGTAAAAATAATACATTGATATTTTGTGATATCTCGTTTCTTTGTATTGTGCTGGTTTCAGTATTTGAACTAAGAGGAAGATAAAATTATTAGTTTTTTTTAGTTCATGATAGAAAAACAAATAAATATTAAACGATATTAGCAAAAATAAGTGAGTATTTTGTTTAGTTTTTGCAAAGACTTCTCCTACACTGTACCAAATATGCAAAGGAAATTTCCTTCAAAATAGTGTGAAGAAATTTCCCTCAAAATGTGACGATTCGAGTAAAATGTTGAAATTACCCAGCAAAAAAAGTCAGCATAAAACCTTCATAAAATTTTTGAAATTGAAGTTTTTATGCAGGAAAACTGCAGTTTTTTTTGAATATCTATAAAATTAAAGGTTTTTGTTTCAATCTCCTTCATAAAAACTGTAAAAAACCTTCATAAATACCTGCAAAAAACCTTCAATTTTTAATCATGAAGGGAAAATGCAGATATTTTAAAGGTTACATGCAGTAAAATTAAAAATTTCAAAAATACAGCTGACTTTTTTTGCTGGGTAAGCAAATAACTTAGGAGGCGTAGATGAGACCCTACATTATTCTTTTCAAAGGCGAGAAACGCTTTTAAACAATGTGTAGTAGCCGACGCTTATCAACCTTGACAGTTCAGTCATATGCATTTAGGTGCGTTATGAAGTTCCACGAGTTGCTACTAGTTTCCAAATGGGAAAAATAAATTATTGGGTTCCGTTTAGCCCTGGGTTCCCCTACAATGTAAAAAAATGTACTTAAAATGAGTACATGAACCTACTCGTTTTTATTTGAGTACAATTACATCGGCAATGAGCGTTGACGATCTCAAATTTAAGTAATCATGCTTTCTCAATAATGAACAATGTTATTTAATATTGCTAATATCAGCTTCTACTCAAGCCATCTGAACAAAACAACCTGACACACTTAAAATAGTTGTTCAGAAGATGGTTTTCCACATTATTTGATGTCGATTGCTTAAATGGAAACTGAGTGATTACAACTCAATTATCTTACTTCCCATTGGCAAAGTTTTTTAACATTTCTTATGTTTATAATTCATTCACCTCGCCCTGGGTAGTACAACGGATGCACTGGACAACGGATGCAACAAGGCACTGGACTGCGGTACCTTATTACATGGGTTCGATTCCCGGTAAGTCTAAGTTGTAATTGTCGATACTTATTGAAAGAGATTTAGGAAGGCAGCCTATGTAGGCAAGAAACTGCTATTTTTATTCACTTTACTCATTCAGTAGATATCTATTTCAAAAATGAAACATGTATTGGAAGCAATGATAAGCATCGAATGTACTCAAATAATGAGTACATGTTACTTATTTTTGAGTGACTATTTTTAACAATGTAGATTCAAAAGAATTTATCGTTATGTTGTCGGCTGTGAAGTCACATCGGAGTGCGAAGTGTAAAAGCAGTTCAAAATAAAAGATAATTTGTAAATCATTAAAATCGCAATTTTGTTTAAATTGCAGATTCTTACTACTCCAATATAAAATCCATCAATAAAGTTTAATGCTGACCGGATATCTTTAATGGAGACTAAATAATAAAGTGGTTTAAAATAAATTAATTTTTTTTTATTAAAAATATATATTATCAATGCAAATGCTTAACCATAATGATGTGTCAAATAATTTATATTACACTGTTAAAAATAGGTACTTAAAAATAAGTAAAATGTACTCATTTTTGATTACATTCGATTCTTATCATAGCTTCGAATACATAAGTTTCATTTTTGAAAAAGACATGTACTCAAAAATCAGTAAAATGAATAAAAAGAGCAGTTGCTTGCCAACATAGGCTGCCTTCATAAATAACTTTAATCAAATTTCAACATTTACAACCAGGACTAACCGTGAACCGAATCCAATCCGTCTACCTGATGTCTTCCGCACTGAAGTCCAGGATGATATGCGTCGTACTACGAGAGCTACATGTGTTACAACATTCTTTAAAAATATCATGTTTTACAATAGTTTTTAAGAATATCATGTTTTACAATAGTCTTTAGTACTTTCTTATCATCACGTAGTACGCTGCGTCATTAAAAAAAATGTTGCAAGTTCTATTATAAACAATATTATATTTTACAACAGTCTTTAAGAGCATCATGTGTTACAAAATTTTTTAAGAATATCATGTTTTACAATAGTCTTTATTACTTTCTTATCATCACGCAGTACGCTGCGTCATTAAGAAAAATGTTGCAAGTTCTATTATAAAGAATATTATATTTTGCAACAGTCTTTAAGAACATCATGTGTTACAACATTCTTTAAGAACATCATGTCTTACAATAGTCTTTAGTACTTTCTTATCTTTACGAAGTACGTTGCGTTCATAAGAAGAATGTTGTCTATTATAAATATTATTATATTTTACAACAGTCTTTAAGAGCATCACGTGTTACAACATTCTTTAAAAATATCATGTTTTACAACATTCTTTAAGAACATCATGTTTTACAATAGTCTTTAAGAATATCATGTTTTAAAACAGTCTTTCAGAATATCGTGTTTTATGAATGTCTTAAAAAACGCAGTCTATAGCGCGGGTTTCCCATTTCTCAAATAAAACCAGAATGGGTTTAACAACACTACATTTATTTGTTACAAGTTTAACGACTATTACAGATCTCGGGGTTTGTAACGGTTCAACCGCACGTACCAGAGCAAGAGCACAACTGATTGTTTACAGACGAATACGCGTAGAGGGCGCTGCATCGCTACGGGTACAGTTAAGAATTAACGGGCACTCGCAACAGGTCTGTGACGGGGTACCATTAAAGGTGTGTGACGGGAACCAGTAAATGATCTGTTACATCCTCCCCCTCTGGCTCCGACGACGTCCCGACGAGGGGCCAGAATCAGTTCTTTTGGGTGAGTTTGGTGGCCGTCCTCGCTTTCGCAACGGATTGCAAGGACGTTCGATGGGGTCCTGGGTGTAGGCCTTCAGGGCAGAAGTGTGGTACACGCCCAGGGGCACTTGGGGATTGTCCAGGCTGGCAATTTCGAATGTGGATGGTGATCTTTGTGTAAGGATGACATAGGGTCCATCTCGTCTGGGCATAAACTTTTTGGATTGTCCAGTGGCAGCCTTGCTGATGGGATGCAGGGTCACATATACTTTATCACCTGGAGCATATGGTGGAACCGGATTACGCCTTTTGTCTGCGTAGATTTTTCTTTTATCTTGTTGTGTTTCGATGACTTCTTTGATTTGTGCCGTGAATTTTGAGAATTTCTTGAGATATGGGGTGATCTCGGGCACGAAGTTATCATTTTCTATAATGCTTCTTAAGTCGTTGGTCACATCGTCGACTGTTCGAAGTTCACGACCGAAATTGAAAAATGCTGCGGTTTGTCCAGTTGATTGGCACTTGGCGGTATTCATAGCAAAACGTATGGCTGGAAGCCTCTGTGACCAGGAATCATGCTTGTCTTCTACCAAGATCGCAAGGCGAGGTTTTAGATCGCGATTCTTTCTTTCAACAGGATTAGCTTGTGGGTGGTAAACTGGTGTAAGGGACTGTTTTATGTCTAACAGAAAGCAGAGTTGCTGCATTACTGAAGAGACGAATTGGGTTCCGTTGTCGCTGATTATACGACGAGGTATGCCATACCTCAAGAATACCTCCTCCACAAGAGTAGTAGCACATTCCTTTGCTGTAGCTTCTGGCAGAGCGAATATCTCGACCCATCGGGTTGCAACATCTTCAACGATGAAAATCCATTTCATACCTTCATTGCTTTCTGGTAGAGGACCAAAAAGATCTATTGCAATGGTTTCAAATCTTTGGGCAGGAACAGGAGTTTGGAGTAAACCAGCAGGTTTTTGGTTAGAGGCTTTATATCGGTTGCATTCAATACAGTTTTTGACATAATCTGTAATGAATTTACGCATACCAGTCCAGTAATAGCGTTTGGCTATTCGGTCAAATGTTCCTTCTGCTCCATAATGTCCAGCTGTGGGAGCATCATGATGATCTCTTAGGATAGTTTTGACTTCATGAGCAGGAACGACTAGTTGTGCTTCTTCGCTTTCAGAATTTGGTGCATAACGATATAATACTCCTTGATTCATCAGGTAACCACGTGCAGTCCAGTTGGCGAAGTCTACACTTTTCTCATTGCTTTCGAAACAACGAATTATCTTCTCAACTTCTGGGTCTTTAAGTTGTTCTTCTCGGAGCTCTTTTGAAGTATGTGAGGGAACGTCGATGTGTATGCTACACAGTTCACATGAGGGTTCGGCATGCTGACAAGCAGGTCTTGACAACATGTCAGCGACCACGTTGCATTTTCCTGGGATGTACTCTAACTTCAAATTGAAAGATTGAACTTCTAGAGCCCATCTTGCTAATCGTCCCGTAGGAGACTTCAAACTCATTAACCACTTAAGAGGTTGGTGGTCGGATGCAACAGTAATCTCTTGTCCTTCAATGTAGGCACGATACTTCTTCAAAGCCCAAACTACAGCTAAAGCCTCGCGCTCTGTAGTCGAATAGTTTCTTTCGGCACTAGTGAGTAAGCGACTGGCATACTCGATAGGATGTTCATCAGATCCGGTGCCTTGTAAGAGAACTGCACCAAGGGCATAACCGCTGGCATCAGTTCGGAGAGTGTATGCTTGACTTGGATCACTTTGACGAAGGATCGGTGGACTAACCAAAAGTCCTTTCAGAGTCTTGAAAGAAGTTTCTTCCTCTGTTCCCCAATTCCAAATGACATTTTTCTTAGTAAGATTGCTAAGAGGTCTTGCTACTTCTGAAAAGTTTGGAATATATCTTCGATACCAAGAACAGGTCTGTAGGAAGGATTGTACTTGTTTGACGTTCTTCGGAGTTGGTATCTTCAGGATAGCCTCAACCTTCTCTGGATCAACTTCGATTCCTTTGGTAGTTATCCAGTGACCCAGATACTTAACCTTTGGGCAGGCGAATTGACATTTTTCTCTATTTGCCCTCAAGTTGAACTGGGAAAGTCGCTGGAAAACTTTCTTGAGGTCTTTTAGGTGATCTTCAAAGGTAGCGGATAAGACAATAATATCGTCCAAGTAGACTAGTATCTTTACATCCGGCAGACCACTTTTGAATCTGTCCATCAGCCTTTGGAATGTAGCTGGAGCATTTTTCAAACCGAACGGCATTCGGTTGAATCGAAAAGTTCCGAATTGGGTTGTAAAGGCCGTCTTGTCTTTATCCTCAGGATGCACGCTCACCTGATGGTAGCCTGACCTCAAATCGATAGTGGACATGTATGTCACATGTCGGGCGTCATGGATAAGGTCATCGATCCGCGGTAGGGGGTAGTGGTCTGAAACTGTCACAGCATTCAAGCCGCGATAGTCAACGCACAATCTTGTTTTTCCATTTGGCTTCGGCACCAACACAACTGGAGCAGCAAAGGGCGACTCGCATTCTTCGATTATTTTCTTTTGCAAGAGGTCATCCAGTTCTTTTTTCAATATTTCCTTCTTCGCAGGAGAAACTCTGTAGGGTGGGTAAGCGACTGGAGCATGCGTTCCCGTATTAATGCGGTGCTCTATGAAAGTCGTGCTTTCTCCCCCTGGTTTGAAGCTTTCCTCGAAATCCTGAAGCAAATTATTGACCTAGAGCCTTTGCTCGATGTTCAAGCTCTCGCCTTCTTCTTCACGGAGATTACAGCTGTTGATGGGAAGAGTTTCGACAGGTTGCTGAGACGTCAATGTGATGTCATTCCCAAAATAAACCTTTCGGCGAGGGTTGTCACAAAAGTTCCACCTTTTGTTTCTTATGTCGAGAACAATTTCCGACTTTCCTAGGAAGTCTGTTCCTAAGAGAGTTCGATTTCCTTTTGCATTTGGAAGGGCAAGGAGATCCAGAATGATTGTTTTGTTTTCAATCTCAATGGACACCGTGGCTGTGCAAGCCTCTTCAGTAGTTTGGTAACCGTTTGCCAAGGTCATGGTTACTGAAGTCTCCTGGAACTCCACTCCTTTTCTTTTCAGCAGGTTGTAGAGGATCTCACCAGCGACTGATCTGCTGGCACCTGTGTCTGCACAAACTCTGGCTCGTACACCGGATATGCACACATCAATCAGTGCAATAGGGGACATCTTGGAATGGCAAGTGTACATGGTAAGTGAATTTGCAGGGAAATTCTCATTTCTCGCCGTTGGAGAGCATGTCGGACACTTTGCCTTTATGAAACCAGGTCTGGAACATCCATAGCAGTATATGGCAGGCTTGTTCTCTGGATTAAGATTTCTTTCATTTTGCCTTGGCTTTGGATTCTGCGCCACTTTTCTGAAGTTTCCAGTATTAAATCTTGGACTGGACCACTTCTTGGTATTCGACGTAGAGTCATTTCTGTTGTTTGGACGAACCGTCTCGTAGTCATCTAGCTTTTGTACTAGATCTGTAGTCGTCTTTATTTGTGTCCAGTCATCGATGAAGTGCTCTTTGACTTCTTGTGGAACACGGCGTTTAATCTGGTCTGTAACCATCAGATCAGACAATTCTTCAAAAGTTGTTATGTCGAGACCTGTAATCCAATCTTGAAAGTAATTCCTAAGTTCGTAGGCGAAATCTGTCCAAGTGCCTTCTTGACATTTCGAATGTTTTGTGAACAATTGACGAAATTTTTCTGGAGTGAGTTTATAGCGCTTTAGAAGCAGCTGTTTCACTTTTTCATAATCTTGTGCAACTTCTTCGACTTCTCTTGCAATGATCTGAGCAATATCATATGGCAGCAGACCAATCAGATGAGAGGCCCAGAAAGTCCTTGGAATCTCAGCTCTGTGAGCTTGTCGCTCGAAGAGAACGAGGTATAAGCTGATGTCATTCGTCACTGGATCGAATCTCTGGATCAGCGTCTGCAAGTCCAATCTTGGTTTGGCTGCTTGAAAACCATCGTTCTGAGTAAGAGGAACTTGGGATCGTGTTGCCTCATCCTGGAGTTTCAGCTTCTGAAGTTGGAATTCGTAATCGTCTTTTCTTTTCCGCTCTTCGTACTCCAGTTCCAATCTTCTTTTTCTTTCTTCAGCTTCAAAGACTTCTTTCCTTTTCTTATCTTGAATTTCAAGGTCTTCTCTCCTTTTCTTATCTTCAATTTCAAGCTCTAACCTTCGTTTCTTTTCTTGTTCTAAAAGTTCTTCTTGTGCTATTCTTTCTGCAACGATTTCTTCAAATCTGGCTTGAACAAATGCCAGGTCTTCTGAATACGCTTTGCTTTCTTGGATGTTGGTCTTTAGTTGAATAACTTTTAAGCTGTCATCACCATCCACATCCAACTCGAATGCCAGTGCCTGAAGATCTTTTTTCTTTCCCTTAGCGAGGAACGCCATTTCGATGTAATCACTTAGAGTTCTTGACCTATGTTTTTAACACTGGTAGTAAATATAGTCACAAAATTTTAAAAGTCTGAAACTAAAGTCTTAAAACCTTTGGAGTAACAGTTCAACTAAAGGTTACTATTGTTCTTCTGTAAGTGAGAATTACCCTTAAACTTTCATTAAAATGACATTTACTAACTCAAAAAATTATTATTACAATAATCTTGAAATAATATCAATTTAAAATTTATGAAATAAATTCACACTACCAAATTATATTATCAGAAATATAACACTCTTTGAAAAATTTATACTTAAAATGTTAATTAAAATGACATAACAACTTTTATTAAATAATGCACAATCAACTCTTAATGAACGACTTTCATTAATTAGTATGCAAACATTTCTTAAAATATCAACAAATGTTCAAAATTAAATTTCAGCACTCTAGTTTAAATTTTAAAATACTACCATTTATATTAATTCAAGACACACTAGCGATAAAACAGGGATCGAAAAGCATTTGAAAGAACACACTTTAACTTTCATATACAAAATACCATTATATTCTGCTAGAACAAAATAATAAAAAAAAACATCACGAAGAAAGAAGGAAGAAAAAAGAAATAAATTCTAAATCGATCAGAATCGACTCTCAAAACCCTTTCACAATTATCGTTTGCGAATGACTAACACATTTTCAAAACAAAGTTGATTCTAGTCAAAACATTCGAACGCTCTTCGAAAGTTCTACTTCCAACTGCGGGGTTACAAGGTGCAAAGAAGAGTTACACTGACGCTGGCCATGCGTTAAACTTTTGAAAATGGCAAAATGGTTACTGGCGAACCGGACTATCAAAGTATTCAATCTTGAGAGAAAATGAATTTAAACATTTAAATCATTACATGAATATTTACGTAGACTAAAAGATAAGCACAAAACTACAAGATTAGTTTTAAAAATTTGACTGTTTCAAATTTAAATTGATAGTGAAACACTGCACTGATGTGCGTCACAGATCTAGTTTCGATTCGCTTTTCATAAAACGACAATGAAATTCCACTTATCTTTATATTGTCCAAACACAGCCTGTTGTAGACACCTCGTTCGATGGTTACGAACAAATTATTTTTTTCATCATTTTAGTAACCGGCGACCGCCGTTTCCTTTGTTATCTGAAAAAATGATGGAGCCATGCTCTCGCTAGCTGGTAATGCACGGGCCTAAACGTTGGGCCGCCAGTTTATAGCGCGGGTTTCCCATTTCTCAAATAAAACCAGAATGGGTTTAACAACACTACATTTATTTGTTACAAGTTTAACGACTATTACAGATCTCGGGGTTTGTAACGGTTCAACCGCACGTACCAGAGCAAGAGCACAACTTATTGTTTACAGACGAATACGCGTAAAGGGCGCTGCATCGCTACGGGTACAGTTAAGAATTAACGGGCACTCGCAACAGGTCTGTGACGGGGTACCATTAAAGGTGTGTGACGGGAACCAGTAAATGATCTGTTACAGTCTTAATAAATGTTGCACTATAATGTAACTGCAATCTTAGAAGTCGGTTTTTATAAAACTTTTATCATACTTAAAGTTTGCACAAAAAATTATCACGTTATTTAGAAACATGTAACATTCTAAATTTAGGGAAACTCGAAATAAAGCCTAACACTTTTGTCAAACACTTCCATAACCTTCAATTTAACAACTTTCACGAACGTTTTATGATGATTGTTTTTAGCTAGGTCACCATAAATAATTTATTTGTAAAACTTGCATTAAAATAATTTGTACACAAGGGTACATGTATTTAACACAAAGGTCAATTATCGCGATGTCCCATCTCTGAAAATCCAGTTAATCTTAAAGAATCGATTCAAAATTTTTTGAATCAATAATGATTTCAGAAGCTATGCATTATTGAATGGCCTTGTTATACAAATGACGAATGTATCTATTATTTTTCAAAAAAGTTGTTTTTGCAATTATTTTATTTAAATTCTTCCCTCATATCTGATGACAAAGTTGCTTCATACTTTGTAATAGCTATTTTTCAGCAAATCACGCAGACGACCAGTTTTACGTAATTCTTTTATCATTGCTTGTGTGCAATCACAAAGTATATAATTTATTTAAAATTACAGTAAGGAAATAGGTAATTTGAAAGTATCTAAAAGTCAACTAACTATTTTGTTGAAGTTTTAACGAGATAACTAAACTATAAAGCTTCATATGGGATTTGTAATTGAAGCTTTTTCAGATTTAAAATTTAGGAAGTGCAGGCTACGTAAATCAAATTGGATTGGTCCTTGAGGTATTGAATACGATATTCCTCTGCTATTTCTTATATTCCCGGCTCCCAACTATACCAAATATAAAGTTTATTCGCTTTAATATTCCAAAAGGGAATATTGAACACTGAAATGGAATCATCGAAACTGTTAAGAGTAGCTACAGTGCCCATTGATCATATCACTGAAATCCATACAGACGAGTTTGGCAATTCACACCTGTCTGGATTCGAAGGAGAATACGCAAACATTATTTTAACAGCATTGGGACTGAAATATAAGATAGTTATTCCTGAAGACGGAGAATGGGGACGTTTAGATTCGAATGGAAACTGGTCCGGAATCATTGGTTTGATACAAAGAGGAGAAGCAGATTTCGGTTTTGATTCTTTGGGTGTGACAGAAGAAAGATCGGAAGTCGTCGACTTCAGCAGAGCATACAACATGGATGGTCTCGTTTTCACCGGCAGAAAACCGGGAATCATCACATCATCCATCTTTGCATGTCTGTACCCTTTCGAAGCGAGAACTTGGGTAGCCATCTTGTCTTGCCTTCTAATTCTGTCCATCTTCTGCAAAGTCCTCGACGGAAATTCCACCTGCGGACGCAACTTCTTCAAGTTGTGCTCCAGCGTCCTGAAGCAACCCGTGAAGATGGGCGACGGGACACTCAAGTGGAAGTTCTTCATGAGTTTCTGGTCTTTCTTCTCTCTGGTGATTTCTTGCGGTTATTGTGCAGCTCTGTTGTCGTTTCTGACCGTGCCTCTGCAGGACAAAGGCATAGAAAACTTCAAACAACTTTCGCAAGCGGTGCAGAGAGGCACCCACAAGTGCTACACATTCAGAGGTTCATTTCTGGTATCTAAGTTGCGGTCTTCAAACTCTGAAAACAGAATCATCGGTGAAGCTATCGACCGCAACAACTGGTACTGTAGTACTTCCGACGCATTGAATGGCAGGGTGATCAACAGCCATTCCACCTTGCTGCACATGAAGCTCATCTCTTTTATACTGAATGGTGCACTTCAGGAAGAAATGTTGGTTTCAAAGGAAGCTGTTCGCGTAGGCATTGTTGGTATAGCTCTGAGTAAAACATTCTGCTGTAAAAAGAAGTTGAACACGATCATTTCAAGACTCGCAAGTGCAGGGATTTATGAGAAGTTAATCCGTGACCTCTCCCTGAAAATAGCCATTCGCTCAAGGAAGAATACTGGAATGGAGAGCTCAGTTAAACAGTTAACACTCAAGGAGGTATCCGGATGCTTCATTTTGTTGCTCTTTGGATTAATGTTAAGTTTAATTATATTTTTAGGGGAAGTACTTTTCTTGGAATCTAGATTAATGTTTTACAAAAATATGAAATGCAAACTAAAGGTGGTAAAAGATGTAGGTGTTAAAAAGAAATTCAAACACCGTTTTTTTTACGTTAAACCGCCAAATGAGTAATGCTATATAATGTGGTAAACCTGAAAATTGCTTGGTAGTTCTATGAGTAGTTAAAAAGAGCGTATAAAAGAAGTCGTTATTGTGAACGTTCATTAGGGTAGAACAAGCAGATTTTTTGTTGCTATTTAACAATATTTTTACTTTTTACTTACAAAGTTTACCATTTTAAGTTTTCAATTAATGCGATCAATGGATCTAAAAGAAACTTGACTACCAAATCCCAAAATTTTTATTAATGAATTCAGAATACCATTTTTTTTACATTGTTAGAACATGACTTTCTGAACTATAATCAAAGAAAAAAATATTAAAAAAAAATAATTTTTGTTGTTTTGGGTTTTTTTAGCTAAAAATGCTTAAAAAAACACTCCTCCACTTTCAATTTTTAATTTTTTGTTCTTAATTGAATAAATACGATCAACGTATATACTACAGACATATGAAAATATTTATAAAAATTTGTGGTTTAATTGTTTTTAAAAACAAAAAACTATTCAACTTTTTATGTTTATTAATCTGTAAAAAATAATTTATAACTTAATTTAAAAAAGCTATTCATACATTTATACAATAAATATTAAAGTTTCAAGAAGTATTAATAGTTTAGTTTCGATTAAATTTTTTACAAAGCCTTAGGCCGCTTTTACATTTAACGACACGACACCGATAAATCGTGAACGATCGAGAAGGGCCGACACAACGTTTTATCGTATCGTCTGATGGTCAGTTTTTCATTGCCCCGATATTGTTCGCCGAAAACGACAATTTTTACATTCAGTGCGTGTTCGTCTGTTGCCGTGAGCACATCTCTTCTCGATATGGCGCATCGCAACAAATTACATGATAACAAACTGCGATTCTTGTATTTGCTGTATTTAAGGAGAAAGAAAAGATCAATAACAAAACGCTTCTGGGTGCATGATATCATCAAAGCAAGACATGTTGAAGGAGATTTTTATGTTTTATTTGAACGTCTACAAAGAGCTAGAGCTAACCACTAGAGCTGCACAGTGGGCTATTGGCGACGGTTTGACTAAATATTGCCTCCCATGCCTTTTCTCGAACAATCTTGTTCTTGTAAAATTCATCTCGCTTATCCTAAATACAGGTCTTTACTTCCTCTAATTCACACCAGTTCACAATATCGAACTTAAAAGCTATATTGATAATATAAATAAGAAAAAACACAGTAGACTATAGCAGACGGCAACAAGTTTTTCGGAAACAAACTCAAAATGTCGTCACGATGAAGTAGGGAAGGCGCGTACCCACGATAAAACGTTCCGATAAATTGTATCATCTGATCGGCAACGACAATATCGTTATCGTATCGGCAAGTGAAAAAGCGCCCGGCTTCGTATGTGTATTTTGCGTACCCCGTATGAATCGTATACGATTTATCGGTGTCGTGTCATTAAATGTAAAAGCGGCCTTAGCATTTTAAACGTGACCAAAATAAAAAAATATATTTTGAGTAAGTGACGAATGTTACTTACAATAAAACAATCTCTCAAAAAAAAAAAGACTTTAAGAAAAATGCGCTAAAAAGTAAAACATTTTAATTTCACGAAAGCAGTGGAAAAATTGAATTATTTAATGTCAATTTTTTACTTATTACAACTGTTTGAAATCCGTGCCAAAATTTTGGTATGATTTTTGTAAATTGGCACCAGTTTCAAAAAGTTGTAATAAGTATAAAATTGACATTAAATAATTAATTTTTTTTCCAATTCGTTCGTAAAATTAAAAATTATTTTTTACTTTTTAGCGCATTTTCCTTAAAGTCGGTTTTCCTTTTTGTTTTTAGAAAGATTATTTTATTTTTCATTTTTTAGTTTTTAATTTAGCAGGGGCTTGGCACCCTATTCTTCAAGAAATTCAAGTGGCAATTTGTGCTCAACACTGTATATTGTAAAACAATCCCTATCCATGCCAATAAATGCTGGTTAAACGAAATGTTATTGCTGTACAACTTCTGTTAAACAATGAAAATATTTATTAATCGGATAAATTGTTTTAAAAATCCGGTTAATCGACATTTCTGGATATATAACAACCGGATAATCTATTATTTTTTTGCAAATTTTTCCTAAATGGATTTTTCTCTATACAACAAAAAAAATAATTATCGAAATCGGACAATATTTTTTTTTCAAACGGTCCGGTTAACTGAGAATTCCGGATAGTTAAATGACGGTTATCCAGATATTTTTTTCAAATTGCTTCCAAGTGAAACACCCTCATCCCCCCCAAAAAAGTGTGCAAATATCTGAATTAGAACCGAAATCCTGCGCGCAGATACATTAAAAAAAAACCATCACAGTCAAATCTAGAACATCTCGGACTTGGCGCACAATTTGGCGGTTTTAATTAAAAAATTTGGCGGATTTATTTTGGAGTTTTGGTTCGTTCGCTGTTCAGTCGGTTAAAAAGTAGGTAAACAGACGATAAATGGTATATAAATATATAGATAAACACCTGTTCTCGTTCTTCTATTGTATTGAAATTTTGTACACACCTTTTCAAATCGTATATATTATCGTTCTATGCAAAATAAGAAAAAAAATTCGGAATTTGGCGTCTGCAGTGATCGCCAATTATTGGGCGATGGTCATTCGTTGGCTGTTTAACTACACATAATAAAACAGTATTTTTACTGTACTTTAATTACTTTGTTTCCAGCTAAAAAAAACTAAGCGACTTGTTTAAAATATAAGTGAAGTAATTGGGCATGAAAAATGTTTCATTATGACATTTCAGCTAAATGTAATGCAGTAAACCAGGTCATTGGGCCGACAATTTGTGGTCACCCAGTATAATAAATGTCGATCTGCTTTGTTCGTCCAACGATTTCTCATAATATCTTTACTTTAGTAATTAAAAATACTACTCATAGAGCTAACTCGCATGTCAAATGATCATATACACATATTTTACAATATGCTTAAAAAATTAAAAATTCCTTCATTAATTACATAAAAAGAGTTAGTGTTTCGAAAAAAATTAATATCAAGGAAAACCAAACACTGTGTAAAAACGATTTAAAGTTTTCAATCCTTGAATAACATACATGACAATCCAGCATAAAATCTCAAATACCTCATTAAAAAACATAGATACAATTCTAGAATTTTGCAACCATTTTTAGAAGATTCTAAACTACTAGCATGCTAGTGCGATAATTGTCGCATGGTCCCCCCCCCCCCCAAACACACACAGCGAAATATATTAGCGTATTTCTTATAGCCAATAAATCATACAAATTTAACGATTCTGCTTATTTATAGATGGCAGCAATATTAATGGTTTGTTAAGAATCACACTTTAAAACGAATTATTTTTAACTAAAAGAATTAAAGTTTATTGAAACTTTTATTTGTATTTCAGAGAAAATATTCAAATACACCATATAAAAAAATGACGGTGTAATAAAATGAATGCCAATAAAGTTTTCCTTCCCTTTTAATAATAAGATTTGCAATGATAGGGAAAGCATTTCTGATCATATCGATTTCGTTGAACTTGGAGACAGCAGCTCTTTTCCGAGAACAATTGATGATAATTGCTGACAGTCAATAAAACGTGGCTAGAATGGGCAGTGCAGTTATCAGGGTTAGTAAAAATACTTGAAGAATGTAATGTTATCCATTCGTTAGTTAAGTTCAGTTAGCAGTAAAGTTATCCACAATTCCGTATATATATTTTTAACAGAAACCTAGATATAACTTAAAATACAAGAGATTAAAGCAACATGTTTTTAACTGACGCTGCGTTACCGTCATATATTGTACCAAAAACACTTTGCAACAGTCAAAAGGTTCCCAATCATTTAAAACAACTGAGTTTTACAAAGATGTCGAAAGTAACGTTGAAAAGCGAAAAAGTATTCAAAGTATGCCAACCACCGCAAATGTTTAATAGTTCTTAAAAAATTCATTCTGGTAGGCATAGTCCCAAATAATGTACTTATAAAGTCGGCGCCACATATGCGGGATTCACCGAATACCAAGCAAAAAAACCTTAAATATTTGCTTAATGAGGCATGTGTGGATGGGTCCCTCGGTATTCGGCAAGTGCCGCGTCGCTCGTATTTAGAAGTTTTTCAGCACCACACTACAAGGTGCTCGCCATATCACGAGCAACTTCGCTCGGATTTAGAGCGAGCAAATTGAATAATTGTGCACATGACAAAACTAAACAATAACTTATATACAATTACTTATATGAATTATGAAGAAAGATTAAGAAATTTGAATATGTATACTCTGGAAAAGAGAAGGGTTAGGAGAGATTTGATTAAAATTTATCAAACAAAGGAATGTGGAGGGTTTAGATTTTAATATGAGTGATAGAACGAGAGGTCATGGGTTTAAGTTAAACATATCCCATTTTAATCGGAAAGGGAGAAAAACCTTATCTATAATAGGATAATAGACAAATGGAACAACTTGCCAGTGAATATTGTTAATTGTAAAGGAGTAACGGATTTTAAGAAGACGTTAGATATGCATTGGGGGATAGTTAAGACGTACTAGATGGACCCACCTTGTTGGACCTTGAGCCTGTTGTTGGTCTTCAATATTTGTATTTCTATTTGTAATACTTGTTTATAACTCATATTTACATATATATATATAAGATTTTTATATTAATTAGAATGCGATTACTTGCATGAAAAATAACATAGCAAAGCTGTTTTTATTAAAAAACACTATTTAATCAAATTTTTGCTAAAAAAATCCTATTGTATTTGAAAAGTGAAAATTATACTCGACCATATTGTCAGGCATTAATTTATAACGTTCACAGTGAATTTTTAATTCAATAGCTTAAGAAGGAAAAATTAATTTGAAAACATACAAGATTCCATTTTATTTGTAATATTATATAAAAATTTTACAAATTTTATTATATATTTTACAAAAATTATATTTGTAATACAGGCAACTCTTGCAATACCTGTGTTGAATACACAGCTTTTCTCTTGGCGCGACCGCCAACTCTTTGGTACACTGTTAAAAATAGGTACTCAAAAATAAGTAAAATGTACTCATTTTTGAGTACATTCGATGCTTATCATAGGTTTTAATTTGGAAAAAGACATGTACTCAAAAATGAGTACAGTGAATAAAAAGAGCAGTTGCTTGCCTACATAGGCTGCCTTTACAAATCACTTTCAATAAATATCGGCAATTACAACCAAAACTTACCGGCAATCAAACAAAGATCATCAAGCACTGCAGTGCAGTGACTTATCGGTTGTACTACCAGGTCAATGTGAAGAAGTTATAAACAGAAGAAATGTTAAAAATGTGTGCCATAAGAATGTGAAGTAAGGTAATTGATTGTAATAACTAAGTTTCAATTTAAGCAATAGACATCAAATATAGTGGAAAACCATCTTCAGAATAACTATTTTAAGTTTGTATGGTCGCTTTGTTAAGATGGCTTAAACAGAAGCTGATATTACAATATTAAATTACACTGCTCATTTTTGAGAAAGTACGGTTACTTAAATTTGAGTACGTCATCTCTCATTTACGATGCAGTTGTACTCCACGAAAAAGAAGTAAGTTCGGGTACTCATTTTTAAGTACCTTTTATGCGGTGTGGTGGTGATATATCTCATTATGTTTATGGAGGAAAATATTTTAAAACCAGAATTAGAAAAAAAAACATAAATATATCTAAAAATACCTAAAGAGTCCTTCCACTCAATTATCAAATTTAATTAACTTCAATCGTTAACGCTAACAAAATGAACGGGAGTACATCAAAGTCATAATACTCAATCATAATAGTTTGACAAGCTCGAGTAAAATCAATTCAAGAGTTGATATTATTAGTGAAGTTGACGTCAATAAATCTTCTGTAGATGGTTGTTCACGCGAGTTTTGGGAGCTTACAGAGTTAATTAAACAGGTGGCTCAGGTACTCATTTTTAAGTACCCTTTTTTACAGTGTATCTGCAGTTCTGATCCACCTTTTAAGTATATTTAACATCAAACTAGGATTCCAAATTATTTTCATTTTGTCGAACAGCAACTGAAAAGAGAAACGAAAAATATCCCATTTAATATGAAAGTGGCCTTTTTTTATTTTACTTCTAATGCATACTCTTCCAGTCAGGACACCCTCCACAGAAATAAAATTTTCAATAGCAAATTTTAAATTGTTTTAACATTGACATGCACAATGTACATACATAAAATTTTTTACAGACTTTAATAATTCTTAATTTTCAAACTAACATATGGAGTTCTCAATTAACACATGAAGTTTCTTCATGTCACACAAGTAACATGTGATGTAGAAAAGTCGCTAAATTATTGCTATAGTTTTAAATACCATATTATTTCTTTCGGTGTAATTTCAGCATTTTAAAAATACCAGAAAAGTTAATTTCATCAAAGTCAAATCTAAATTTTTATAGCAAAATTAAAGTCCAAAATAGTTAATACATTCATATATATTAATGCATTGAGGGTCCAAAAAGTAGTTACAGTTTTTATTTCTTAAAATAATCAAATGTTAATTGCATAAATGCTCAAAGTAAGGTATGAAAATAAATGTACAAAAATCATTTATAAATTAAGAATTTTTTTAATATGTACAGTAGGGGGAATAAAAAGGAACCAATTCTGGTTTTTGAGCCGCTTTTTATCATAAGGCTTAACTAAATATACTATTTTCTGGGAATAAAGTCTACTACACAATGATATGAAAACAATTTGCATAGGGGGCTGTATTCATATTAAAATACGCTCCAACTTTAAAATTTTCAATAGCAACACCTACTTTTGATAACACAGAAATGTTCTTCACCCTCAAAATAATGTAGATTTAAATTTTCGTTAATTTTCTACAGTTATATGAATAAAAAGAGTTATACGAATAAAATATGCGGAGATATTAAATAATATGTATCGCTTTCATTTGAGGGGCTACCTCCATATTTAACAAAGTAATATTCGGACTACGAAATGAAGGACGCTGGTAGAAAGTTTTGGCAGCAGCCGAGGTTCTTCGTTTCGCGGTCGGACTTATGTTACATCGTCTGATGGGTTTTTCGTAATTTTCTAAAATTAGTTAAAAATTAATCTGTTTTGTTTCTGGTCTACTGAATTATCCTTGATTTATATATTATATAGAAAAATTTATTTTGTAGTACAACTTTAAATTTCCAGTAATATAGACTATCAAATAATGTATAAGTTAATTTGTTATAAAAAAGTTTAAGTAATTAACTTACAATTGCTAAATTTTTTCTGGAATATCAGAAAAAATAATTACAACTAGTTGTTTGGTCCCGTGTTTCTGGAGAATCCGTTACAGCTTATACATAAAAGTATTGAATTGCCCCGGTCGGGACTCGAACCCACAATCTGTAGCTCCACAGGCCATTGCGCAATCATCTAAGCTGCAAAGGTACGATATCAGCTTTGGATACAATTTTAAGATGTTTCTTTAAGCAATATTTCTAAACTTATTGAAATCATTTAAAAAATAGAGCGGAGCTTAACAAATCCGAGCTGTAGGTGCTTATCTTGATGGTGAATAGTGCTTATATCGTCGCCTCATAGCAACAGTAAGACATCTAAAAAACGAAAATGAGTTTTTGGTCTTGCTAATATTACCAAATGTGCCTTTATGTAGTGGAACACTCGGACATTTTTATGTCTTCCTTGAAATCCCTGAACTACAGCCTTAGATATTCAGCTTTGAAAATCAATTTTATAGGCAACTGTTTTTGCTGATATCTTACTGTTGCTCTGAGGCGGCGATATACATATAAACGTTCAACCTTTTAAAAGCAGATAGAGGAGGTAATTGTTTTGCGACATTCACTTTACTTTATTGTTATTGATTACTGAATTTGTAGTCGGTGGGATTAAAACACGCTACACAATAGTAAATGGTTCTACTGTCAAGTTTAAACTAAGGCCCCTACACACGCACCGACACTTTTACTACGCATGTTCCGGGAAACCAAGATTCTCGATCACCCCACCAATGTATAAGAAGTGCTGCATGTGGTGCGTAGTAACTTTCATAATGGCTCTGCATATATGTAAACATCAGAAAGTATGCGTAGTTCTAAGTGCATATATATATATATATATATATATATATATATATATATACGAGGTGTGGCTAGAAAAAAAACGAACTAGCACAGGTGAAACAATAAAACGAATGCAATAAGGCTGAAAGTCGCCTGGCCTGTCACGTGACTCTTGCTCCGCCTACTGCTCGAGTTTTATCTGCCTCCTGCACTCAGTCTGCCCGTGGCGTCTGTTCTAAGTAGTTGACGTTTTGTCTGTGCGTCGGAAAAATGTTGAGTGTACAGAAAGAACAGCGTGTTAACATCAAATTTCTTTTCAAACTTGGAAAATCTGCAAGTGAAACGTTTGTAATGTTGCAACAAGTGTACGGCGATGATTGTTTATAGCGAACACAAGTGTTTGAGTGGTTTAAACGATTTAAAGATGGCCGCGAAGACACAAGTGATGACGCTCGCACTGGCAGACCATTGTCAGCAAAAACTGATGCAAACATTGAAAAAATCGGTAAACTTGTTCGAGAAGATCGCCGTTTAACAATCAGAGCAATGTCTGAGTTGACAGGAATTGACAAGGAAAGTGTTAGGCAGATTCTTCATGAAAGTTTCAACATGCACAAAGCGTTGCGTTGTTAGTGAAGACGTTTTTAGCCAATCACAACATTCCCATCTTAGACCATCCACCCTACTCACCTGATTTGGCCCCCTGTAATTTTTTTCTTTTCCCTAAAGTCAAGTCAGCTTTGAAAGGAACTAGATTTGAGAGTGTTGAAGCAGTAAAAGAAAAAGCGACGGAAGTAATGTATGGACTTGCCTGTAAGATGATCTGCAGCATTGCTATGAACAGTGGAAAATTCGTATGGAGCGGTGTGTAGACCGAGGAGGAGAGTACATTGAAGGAGATAACATCAAATTGTAAATAATGGAAAATAAAAAAAATTTATAGCATCAGTTCGGTTTTTTTCTAGCCACACCTCGTACATCCACAAGTTTTTAAACAAAAGAAATTTTTATAAGAATTAAACCTTTTCTGCCAACGCTTTCACAGCTCTGCTAAACAACAAAACTGTTGAAGATTTCTTTTAAGAACTGTCGATTTTAAATTTGTATATGGCCCCTGAAATGATCAAGTTGAAGGGAATATCAATATAGCAAAAACAGGAAGAAAAACACGAAATTTTCCATATACTTGTAAAACGTTTTACTGAATCAAATTCTATCAAAATATAGCACGGTTGTTATTCATAATTTTTGTGAATATTAATATCCAAATTTAAATAAAGTTAAAAAATATATAAAAGTAATGAAGTTAGTATATTTTGTTTGGGTCGTTTAGAAGTAACACAGAAAAAATTATCAGCTTAGTAAAATTATTATTTACGGATATATGATTAACAGTTTAAAATATACATTTAACATTATCAGTTCTAAACTTTGGATATTTATAATTAAAAAACTACTTGACCAGACTAGCAAATTGATATCCAACGATAAATTTTGTCATAGATTCTATATTCGGTGTTGCTATTGGAAATTTTAAAGTTGTTGCGGAATGTGATATAAAGTTAGTCCCCTATGCAAATTTTTTCATATAAATGTATAGAAGAATTTATTACCTACGAAATGGTATATTAAGTTTTGCCCTACAATAAATAGTGGCCGAAAAACAAGGGGTGGTTCGTTTTTTTTTCAAGACTGTTGATCACACTATAAAAAAAAGGTACTTAAAATGAGTAACTGAATCTGTAGCACTAAGAACTATTTGGCAACACTCGGATCGCCACAAATCTACTCGTTCGTATTATTGGGTGCTACATTTTTGTTACTTTTATTCCTGTTTTTATTGTACTTTTGTCTCTTTTATGATTTTTTCCATTGTTCAACATTTCACCTTTTTGAAACTTTCTAATGGTTTTTTGTTACTTATGAAATATGTCGTTGCACTTTATTCGAAACATATTTCCTGTTGGCAGTGCCCTCCTGATGAGAAAGTTGGGTGGTGACAACCAGAGTAGAGAGCGCCTTCAATTCCAGACTCTCGTAAGGCCGCGGTGTCAACATTGAAAAGAAAAACTCACATCACGTGGCTTTAGCGCTGCCACTTTTGGCGTTTAGACATCTGCAGGAGTTCCACATTTGGTGCACTTTCTTCTTTTTGGTGATAAGGCGTTCTGTCCGTATTCAACTTCTTAACATATATGTAGGTATTTACTTATTTTCAAACAATATGCGCTAAATATTTCCTCTTCATTAACGAAACAAAAATATAATTGGCTTTGTGTTCCATACTCAAAAAAAACGAAACTCTTTATATTTCTCCGGTTTTATTGTTCATATTTTCTTATTGAACTATACAAAATAACTATTGAAAGAACTTAGCTTATGGTAAATTTTTTACATTAAAACGTAACTCAACTATTTCAAAAGTACAAAGTAAGAAAAATCTCTTTAATATATCTGTTAAACTCTCTTAAATTGTGCCACTCGTTAAAAAAACGATATTTAAATACAAAATTAAACACAAAACCATATTACAACACTTCGATCTCGCTTAGTTTTGAAAGTCGCCAAGGCCTGCGAAGTAATATTGGCGCATGAGTGAATTGGCATTTCCACATATCACGTGGTTTCAATGATGCACACACGGAAATCAGCATTTTTATTCCTCTATTTGTATCATTACTCTATGGTGACAACACCGAAAGGGGACGGCCTGCAACGGACAACTCTCGGATCTCAGTTCAATCTGCCGATTTTCATTTGACATGTCAATTAAAAGATGAGTTACAAATCTAAAAATTCGAAGCGGTTATAAGCTAGAGATGACTATGCAAAACATGCGCTATCAGTTTTCGCCCGAAAAGGAAGGAAAGTAATTCTAGGAAATGTATTCAAGGATGTCCGATTTCTGACTCCTGCAAGGTCGCAGTCTCGATTGCGTCAAATGAAACGAACGCCATTTTTCCCACAGGAGAAATATTGTAAAACTCATTTGACATCTCCCTAAAAAAGTCAATCAATATTGTAATTTTTAGACAAATCTGCTGGTAATGGATAAAAAAACTAAACGAACACCTGCATTGAGACAATAGGTATTTCTCATTCAAAACAGGTGTTGATTGCTATCGCTCTTATTTTTTTTAAAGGTAAGTTCCATTTAAACTTTATTCTTTTTTAGTACTGGGCCCACGGTGACCGAGTGGTTAGAGTAACGAGCTCAAAACCGGTGGATGGAGGGAATTGATGTAAATTACCCGGGCATTTAAATGTCTGAGAAAAAAACCATGGATAATATATATAGATATATGGATTTATTAGAACTCAAGTTACATACTGATTGTGGGAAACACATGGATGAGTAATTTTTATTGATGTTGTTTTTATATTGCTTTACTCAGTATATTTCCATTTTGTTGCTTTAGATCCTACCACTTTCTTAGTTTTTAATTGAAATTTTGCATAATTTGCGAATTTTTAAAAAGTTTAGAAAATCATTTAAAAAAGATAGATTATGTTTAACTTTGTATATGTACTAATAATATAAATACTAGTATGTACGTACGATAATTATCGCAGTGACCACGCCATCCCCCCCCCCCACACACACGCATTCGTGTAAAAGGTATTATCGAATCTTGTATGGCCAAAAAAAGCAAACAGTTTAACGGTCTTCTCATAGATGACAGAATTATCAACGCCTTGTTTAATAAAACACCGTTAAAATGAATGATTTTAAACGCATTTTGTAGAGAAAGCATTGCTATTTATGAGATGAAAGTGCGATTTGTCACTGGTTCATGAAATTCTCTTTCTTTTGAAACCTCATGCTTTAAAATTCATCGTGTCTCTGGGGACTTAGAAGGGTTCTTTACAGCAGAAATAATATATATGATAGAAAATAAAGTGAACTTTCTGACACAAAATAAAGTGAACTTTCTGACACAAAATAAAGTGAACTTTCTGACACAAAATAAAATATATACACCTGAAGAAGCAATTGTGTGAATTAAAATGTTTTATTTTTAAATTCTATTTTAAAAACCATTATACTTGGGGACAACCTAAGTTGAACTTGATGCAGAAGCTATGATATGTATAAATATTCAATTGATTTATGCCCAACTTAGGTTGTCCCCGAGTATTGATGCTGAGTACAACAGGATACTTCTTATAACGAAAGCATTGAACGTCTGACTGGCTCTTCCCATAGAGATTCCATGGAGTTATTTTCCATAGACATTTCTAATTGATATGCTTACGTTCTTACAAATATAACTATCAAGTAAATATTACTGTTAAGGGGCAGGGACGCCCTTAGGGGCGTGCGCCGCGTGCCACCGCACAGGGCCCCGCGCTGATTAGAAAGAAGAATGTAACAGATCAAATTAATGTCTTATTCATTTTTTTACTTAAATAAGTAATGGTTAGTTAGTAAGTAGTTAAATAAGTAAATAAGTAATTTTGTACTTAATGGGGTAATAGAATAGAAACACTACGTTACACTTTACGGCTTATGCATTCCCACACTATAACTCTACGAAAAATAGCACGACTGACATAAATGTTGTCTTGTTTGGTTATTATTAAATTCAGCTTATTTTTTTATTTTCAATAAAAAAAAGAACAAAGTAATGCAGATTTTTTACGTGACAAAGTTATATGATAAATACTATATGCAAATGAAATATAGTATCAAACATTTGTAAAACTACACTTGTTGCAGATAAAATATGGCAAATGTATTCATAAGTTCCAAAATTAATAAGTTTTTTGAAACTTATTTATAAGTTTGTGTGAAGGATAAAAAGGGGCACAGCTACTGTGCTTGAACAGGGCGCCGCGACAGCTAAGGGCGGCCCCGTTAAAGCGACGTAGTACTCAAAAATGTTAAAATGTCCAAAATTATATATTAGAATATCCTAGATATGCTTCCAAAATACTGGAACTGTAGCTATGTTTTTAAGGAGTTATTTGAGATTTTATGTTGTACAACATAGTATTTTTAATGAAACAAAAAAATTAAATCGTTTTTTAAAATTTGAATGTTGGATTTTTCTTGATGTTAAGTTTTTCGAAATGCTGAGGTTTTTTTATTATTAATAATAAAGAAATGTATAATTTTTTAAGGGAAAATTTTTGTTATTATGAATAACTATTTATATAAAAATCTAATACATATATTATACAAAATATGAATGCCAATTCTTTACACATCAAATACATAACAAAATATGAATGCCCATTCTTTAGATATCAAATACATATAGTATACAAAATATGAATGCCAATTCTCTACACATCAAATACATATAGTATACAAAATATGAATGCCAATTCTCTACACATCAAATACATATAGTATACAAAATATGAATACCAATTCTTTACATATCAAATACATATAGTATACAAAATATGAATGTCCATTCTTTAGATATCAAATACATATAGTATACAAAATATGAATGCCAATTCTTTACATATCAAATACATATACTAGTATACAAAATATGAATACCAATTCCTTACATATCAAATACATATAGTATACAAAATAAGAATACCAATTATTTTGTTATATAGTTGAAAGGATCGAAGAAAATAATTTTGTGAACAAATATAAATATTTAACAAGAGCCTTGCAGTGTTTTAAAAAAAAGTATTTAAAAAAATAATAGAGTTTAAATTTTGAAAAAATATAAAAAATAACGAATTTTTTTGTGAAATATTGTTTTCTTATATAAATTTAAATAATACACATTAAAACATTGATTCAAAAAGTAAAAAATAAAAGTAAAGTTCAGATGCTACGATGTCTTCTTAAGAACTTTTTCATGTCAGCAGACCACATGCATAACTTTTTATTTGTTTAGTCTTTTATTGGCAACTCCAAAATAAAACCGCCCGAAACTTTAAATTAAAACCGCCAAATCGCGCGCCAAGGAGATGGGTTATCAATTCGACTGTTATATATTTTCATTTTCTAACCGACTGCATAGCGCGCCAACCAAAACTTCAAAATAAAACCGCCGGAAACTTTAAATTAAAACCGCCAAATCGCGCGTCAAGGGGAGAGGTTATCAATGCGATTGATATGGTTTTTTTTATGTATGTTGGCCCAAGATTTCGATTTTAATTCAGATATTTAGACTAATTTTTTTATTGGATAGAGGATGTTTTACTTGCGAGCCATTTGAAAAATATATCCGGTTATCCGGCATTTAACTATCCGGAATTCTAAATTAACCGGACTGTATTTTAAAAAAATATTGACCTATTTCGAATTTTTTTTCTGTGGAATAGCGAAAAATTCACATAGGCAAAATCTGCAAAAAATAATCCGTTATCCGGCTGTTAAATATCCAGAAATGTCGATTAACCGGAGTTTTTTTAAAAAAAAATTTCGATTTCAAATTGTTATAATTGTTTAACTGAAATTGTACAACAATGATAATTCTTTTACCCACTATTTATTGGTATGGATAAGGATTTATTTACGATATAAATCGTTAAGACAAAATGTAAGCACAAGTTGTTACTTGAATTTCATGGTGAGAACCATACAAGGGTGCGAAGCCCCCTGCCTAATTAAAAACTAAAACGGAAAAAAAATCAAATAATCTTTCTTAAAAAAAGGAAAAATGATTAAAATGCGCTAAAATATAAAAAATATTTTTTAATTTTACGAACACATTGAAAAAAATTGAATTATTTAATGTCAATATTATACTTATTACAAATTTTGGAAGTTGGTGCCATTTGTACTTTTCAAAATATTTTTTACGGATATTACAATTATTTGAAACGAAAATTTTATTTTTATATTAACTTTTATAAGCTTACATTGAAAAAATATTATTTTAAAACAAACAACAACTTAAAATTATGAATACCCTCTTTTTGTGTATTTACAGGAATCAATAGTAAATATCCCTTTATAAATACCATACCCAAATACTATTTTTTCTGTATCATATATATTATTTCTGTAGTAAAGATCCCTTTTACTGCCCTTGTACTCTATGGATCTTATCACATAAGGTATCAAAATAAAGAGAATTTTCAACAGGCACGTAGGTATAGATTTTACATGATGGGGGGGGGGCAGTGACTGAGCAACGGATTTCTTTACTTATCCGTATAAGATTACGTTTTTTTTTAAATGCGTTTAAAAGAAATTCATTTAAGAGCGTTATTTTTAAACAAATCATAGATAATGCTGCCATCTATGAATTAGCAGAAGCGTTGAGCTTTTACGATTTTTTGACTATTCACTAATACAGCGATTCTCAACCTGTGGGGCGCGCCCCCCTAGGGGGGGGCGCGAGCACACCAGAGGGGAGGCGCGAGAATATCCAAGAGAAAATATTATTTAAAAAAATTGATTAACTGAGTGAAAGGAAAGCACATATACACATAGAAAACAAAATACATTTAGACATATTTAACAAATAAAGTAAAACAATTGACTAAATCAAAACTTACTTAATCGAAACATACTAAATTAAAAACAAATTTAATAATTATTAGTGACTTCCTTGGGCCTGTCTTGCAGAGCAAAGTTTTTCGAAGGAAGGCTTAATATTAGAAATAGCCACTCTCAATTCTGTTTCTATATTTAGCCGAGATCTATATTTTGTCTTCAAAGAAGCCACAGCAGAAAATTCAGTTTCACAAAGGTAGGATGTTGAAAATATTAATAGAATGCGAAATGCCCTTGTTTTTAGGGCAGAAAAATCATCCTCTACTCCTGCCCAAAATTCAAATAGTGTTTTGTTACTAAATTGTCTTTTGGGTTCGCCACTTGTCGTGAAGTCTATGAATTTTTCTTCCTCATCAATTGAGAGTCCTTCGGGAGTCTTATGAAATGGATCCCTAACCCACTCGTAACTTGCTATAAGTTTGTCGTCAGCAAGAAAATACTTTTTAAAATTCTTTGCCAGCATGGCTAAATGATTTTCAGTGGTTACAAAAACAACTTTTATATGTTCTTCTTCAGCCTTGTAAGTTTTAGTACAATCATCCCCTTTTGCAAACATTGTTAGGTATTTTTGCTTTAAATTTCTGCTCCACAATTCCAATGTTCTACAAAAAGCCTTAACTTTATCACTCGTATCCAACATATGTGTATTTGCTCCTTGGAATTGTAGATTCAAGTTATTTAATTTCTCAAATATGTCGACCAATAAGTAGCTCAATTTCATCACAAATAAACCATCGCGAAAATTCTGGGCTTCCGGTCTATTTTCTTCTTCTAGGAAAATGGCGATTTCTCCTCTTAATTCATAAACACGCTGCAAAAATTTCCCACATGATAACCCTCTTGCCTCGCAATAAAATAGTAACGCTGAATGTACTGAACCCATGTCTTTACAAACTGCGGAAAAGATTCTCGATGTCAGGGGTCTCATTTTTATATAATTTACTACGGTTACAGCCGTAGTTAACACAATATTCAGACCAGGACTCATTTCTTTCGAAGTCAAAGCTTCTCTGTGGATCATGCAATGTGTCCAGACGCACTGAGGCGATTTTTGTTTAAGAAGTGCTTGTATACTTTGAAATCTTCCGGACATTGAACGAGCACTATCGGTGCATATTCCGACGCAATTTTTCCATTCTATGTTTGCCTCGTTCATAAAATCATTTAAAATAGCAAATAATGCGAGACCTGTTGTTTTGAGTTCTATTGGTTTGCAGAAAAGTAGTTCCTCTACTACTGACAAATGAGCATCTTTATTACTATCTGTTGCTTCATCAATCTGTATTGAAAACAATTTGTCACGCAACTTCGAGAAAAGCTGACACTGTATATCTTCAGCTATATCACCAATTCGACGAGCAACAGTATCATTTGAAAGAGGAATGGACTACAATTGTTTTGAAAAATTATCTCCAAACATAGTTTCTACAATCTCAATTGCTACTGGCAAAATAAGCTCTTCACCAATGGTGTGAGGTTTTTTACATCTGGCTATTTTATATGAAACTTTGTAAAATGCAATTAAAGCTTTTTTATTCACAGACAAAGTTTCTTTAAAAAAAAATTATATGATTTTAATTTTAATTCGCAGAATTCTCTGGGTCTGTTGACGTACTGACTATGAAGTGTTTCCAAATGTCGTTTATGTTTATTAGGTTTCATGCTGTCTGCGGCCAATATTTTTGAGCAAATGATACACAGGGGCCTTTCTTCTTCATTTACTTCAGTACTGGTAAACCCAAAATTTAAGTATTGAGAATATTTTCTTGATTTTATTTTCGGAACCACGCTCGTCTGTGTACTTGTTGATGCTTGACTATCCTCTAATGCTCGCTTACTTCCGATTAGAAATTTATCCATGAGTCTGCATAAATCTGCTGCCTTGAATATTTAATATGGTGAATTGCAATTAACACGAAAACATATAACATACACACCCACGATAGAATCGATAGGATCGACTCGAATGAGACTGGCTGGAATTGAAACTTGTGTTATCGAACATTTTCCTTCTTAGTATGAGAAAATATTTGCTCTGCGCATGCTCGAGACGGTAGGTCGTGTTTTTCTCTT
Source organism: Troglohyphantes excavatus (assembly GCA_963932185.1). NCBI lineage: Eukaryota > Metazoa > Arthropoda > Arachnida > Araneae > Linyphiidae > Troglohyphantes > Troglohyphantes excavatus. The sequence continues at coordinate 5,867,853 of OZ010671.1, forward strand.
TTGTTTAGTCATGCTTCTGTTTTATTTCTTTTATTATTCGAAAAAATGTATTCCCAGTTTCTAAATTTAGCTCACCCCGTCCAGGTTAACTGTCATTAACGAATGTTTCTACTTTCATATTCTTTTAACGTTATCTCCCTGTTTGGCTTTCATTTCAAATATAATATTTAAATTTTCCCCGCTTTCATTCACTTCATTTGTTTACCACCCGCCTGGCAAAATGCCAGATGTGGTTTCTCGCCAGCGTTGGCTCGCTTTTACAATTGTTTTGGAAGTTAGTTAAAAATAATTTAAAAACAGAATCCAAAATACTAAATATACATTATTGTTGTATACATTTTATTGTAAGCGGGGGGCGCGATGAAAATTATGATTGAAAACTGGGCCGCGAATATTGAAAGGTGGAGAAACGCTGCACTAATATATTATTTCGCTCTTACAACAAATGAGTGTGTGTGGGGGGGGGGGATTCATTAGATAAGTATCGCACAGACATGCTATAGTGTATACTATTGACCTCTAACTGTAACTTCTGGAAGTCTCAAAACCTGTTTCCTTTATGTATGCGTTGAAGCCAATGTGGAAGCAGCCATAGTGTGCCCCAAAATTTTTAAAAGTGATTTAGTGGTGTTTTTTAATGTCATAGCATTGTAGAAATATTAAATGTATATAAATATTAAATTTTCTTCTTAAATAATTATTTTTTATAATGCCAAACAAATAGTTTTTGCTCTTGATTTTTAACAACTTCAACTTTGACTTGCAAATGACTTTCTATTTTAATAGCAGATTGTATTTAAAATGGGCTTCAAAAGAAAATGGAAAAAATCTCATCCAAAAGCAATATATGTCGGCGGCTTATTTTAACATGAACAATATACGAAATATAGCGATAGCGATGGAAGTGGGGCACAGCATGGCTGCTTTCGCATTGGCTTCAAGTCTTCGAGCATGGATCCCTCATAGTAGAGAAATCATAAGGTTATAAACTCGCTAACACCAAAGTGAGGCCAACATGTATGACCCCAGCCACGTGGTTTATTACGTCATCCATTCATAATTTATTCCTAGTTGATTCATAAAAATATCCTGTACTTCATGAAGTAACACATTTACTATAATTTCCAAATCACAAGTCAATCGCGAACGTATTTTCATTCTTAAATTTTGAAAGGAAGTCACGTCCCTGGTGCCATCCGGTCTGAGATGTTTGCGTCACGATGATGACGTCATATTCTCTCTACTACAGTCCATTCGTGCTCGAAGCTTGAAGTCAACAAAATGTCTTGCCAAATGCAGAAGTTACAGTTAGTGATCAGTGGTCTGTACATATAATACATTTCAATTGTGTTTTTTACAGGCGTCCTGACTGGGAATAAAATTCAAAAACCTAAATATTAGAAAAATGATCAGAAGCGATCTCCCACCAGCCGAGCCTTCGACTAGTCCCTCCCTCATCTTCAGAGTTGTTCTTCTGGTCATCAATATACTCTTCGGGTTCATCGGCTTCTTCTTCTTCATATGGCATTTGGGTATCAGGCAAGCGTGCAGTTGCCTCATGTTGGGTGAGTTTGGAGAGTGGGGTGCAACCTCAGGTTTGGTTTGGTTAAATAACGTCGCACTAGAGCTGCACAGTGGGCTATTGGCGACGGTTCGGGGCCTATCTCGAAGGAAAGACCCTGGAACACATACACATTCATACATGCACCTCGTTATTTTAGAACCATGGTCAGATGACGAGAAAACACCTGAACTGGCACCCGCCAGCCTTCAATAGGCGTCAGAACATTGGACCTCCGATCAGATATATCGTGCACCAGTTTCGCATACACGCCAGTGCAATATGCCGGATATTCTGGACGACTTTCCAGTATTTTTGTAACGAAGATTTCAACCCGCCGATCGCAAGATCACTACTTTTTTCTTTTTCTTTGTCAAGTCCATCGCACAGATTCGAACCAGCAATCCTCTGACTACTAGCTAAACGTTTTATCCCCTGGAGGACCCACATATTTGGATGAATTCACATCTCACTAGAGATACACGAAGAGCTATTGGCAGAGGGGTATTGTTTCCAGATCTTTCCTTCCTTGTGGATCGGCTCAGTGACTGAGAGGTACAGCATTCGACTAGCAATCAGAGGATTTCGGGTTCGAATCTGCATGAGGATTTAACAAAAGTTAAGATGTAGCAATCTTGTAATCGAACGGTTTTCAGATTCGACGTTAAATCTGATTGTGGCCCACAGCCTGATGTCTATTGAGGTTATTTCGGGTGCCAGTTCAGGTGTTAACTTCGTCATCTGAACATGGTTCAAGAACACGAAGCAGTGTTCCCAGGTCTTTCCTTCGAGACAGACCCACCGTGCAGCTATAGTGTGACGTAATTAATTAACTAATCACCTTTCTGGATGGATCCATACTCGCTTTAATAGCCCATTGTGTAGCCCCAGTGCAACCACTGAGCTAAAATAATAATAGACACTGGTGCATGGTCCACTAAACGTGCGCAAGCCCCTTACACCTTTTTGAGCGAAGGTAGAAAAAGTCATCCTTCTGCATCGGTTTCTGTATATTTAAAAACGGATTTATGACTTCCAAAAATACTTTAAATGGTATACATAAAGTGTTTCGACATACTTTCTTACGAAGACAAAAATACTAGAAAGTCGTCCAGAATATCCAACAAATTATACTGGCGTGTATACGGGACTGGTGCACGATAAATCTGATCGGGATCTAAAGTCCCGACGTCTATTGAAGGCGTTGGGTGCCAGCTCAGGTGTTTCCTCGTCATCTGACCATGGTTCTAAAATAACGAGGTGCATGTATGAATATGTGTGTGAATGTGTTCCCGGGTCTTTCCTTCGAGATTGACCCCGAACCGTCGCTAATAGCCCACTGTGTAGCTCTAGTGCGACGTTGATTAACAAAACCAAACAAAACCAAACTTTCTTACGAAGAAAAAAAAAGTCAAAAGGAACTGAAAAACTCAGTTTTACATCTTTCTGTGAGTTGGTTTGGTTTGGTTAATTAACGTCGCACTAGAGTTGCGGAGTGGGCTATTGGCGATTGTTCGGGGTCTATCTCGAAGGAAAGACCCGGGAACACATTCATACATATACCTCGTTATTTTAGAACCATGGTCAGATGACGAGGAAACACCTGAACTGGCACCCAACGCCTTCAATAGACGTCGCGTCGGGACTTTGGACCCCGATCAGATTTATCGTGCACCAGTCCCGTATACACGCCGTTAATTTTTGCGGATGTTCTGGACGACTTTTCTAGTTTTTTTGTAGCGAAGCTGGCAACTCTCCGATCACAAGATCACTACTTTTTTACTTTTCGTTGTCAAGTCCATCGCATGGGTCGAACCACCAATCCTCGGATTAGTAGCTGAACGCTTTAACCGCTCGGCCACGAAGGCCTATCTTTCTGTGAGACTCCCGCAAAGCGAAGGTGGAATGTTTTCTCGACGTCTTTTCTTCATTGTATGCTTCCGCGTGTCACGGTAAAGCACATTGTCACGCAATGGGAGTACTCGATCCAGTGTTTATTGTTGTTTTAGCTCAGTGAATGCGACTTTCGTTCATTCAAAAATTTATAGATATTTATTTAAGGGGTCGTCTGCGCCTTGTTTCTGGACCTCACCTACTGCGTGATAAAAGGGAAACTAAACGAGTCGTACAACTTCAGGAGGTTCAAGATCATCTTCATCATCACCATCGTGGTGGGAATGTTTGAGCTCATATCCAGTATAATCTACGTGGTTCTAGGTGCCGTCTTTAAGCAAGGTAGGGTTCATTTCAGGAAGCATACCAATTGCGTCCACTCACAGGGTGTTCCGAAGTATATTTCAATGTAGAGACTTGTTTACTTGCGCGATGTTTCGATATATATCGAGTTTCTGGAAGAACAAAAACATCTCGATTGTGATTTGTTAATCTTTCGTTCTGTGCCTGTGTCTCTGTCTGCCTATATCTCTCTGTCTCTGTCTCTGACTATCTCTCTTCTGTGTATGTCTCTGTATGTTTGTCTCGATATCTGCCTCTGTCTCTCTCTCTCCCCGTCTGTCTCTCTGCCTGTCTCCCTTTATCTATCTCTGTCTCTATTTCTGCCTCTGTATCTGAATATGTCTCTCTCTCTCTGTCTGTCTGTCTTTCTCTCTCTCTGTCCGTCTGTCCCTTTTTCTCTCTGTCCTGTATATCTCTGTCCCTCACTATATGTCTGTATCTCTGTCCCTCACTATATCTCTGTATCTCTCTCTATACATATCTACCTATGTCTGTCTCTCCCTCTCTTTATATATATGTATCTATGTCTACAAACATATATGTCTCTATGTTTGTCTGTCTCTGTCTCAGCTATGTCTGTCTATCCGTCCGTCCTTCTGTCTGTTTGCCTGTCTGCGTTTGGGTTTGTTTTTTATATAAACGTGCAGTTTTATTGCGTGCTTGATGAAATTTTAAACATTGAATGTTAACTTGACCTTCAAAACAAGAGGAAGATCACTGTCTACATGAGATTTTAAAAACCCACCTCCACCCACTTACCACCCCTTAAAGCAGAAATTACTTCTTTCAAGACCCGCCGGATGGCGCCAGGGTTGAGAAATAGCCCAACGACCTGCGTACAAACCGAGCAACGCCGGGTACTTCAGCTCGTTTCATATAATAAAAGCTTGTTTCTTTTTTATAATTTATTTTTGCATATCCAATTTTTATCAGTTTTATTAAACACATTTGTTGAACTTTTTGAATTACATGATTTATATTTCAATTTCCTATTAAATGTTAACTATTTCAATCTTTACAAACTAGATTTCCATCCTGTCAAAGGCTTCTACGCGGCCGCTATTCCGAGTTCCATGGCCTGCCTGTGGGCATTCCTTCTGGCCTACGAATGCATATCCTACATGGGCAAGTTTAGGGAGTTCAGCATGGGCGCCGCACCTCAATAAAGAGACAGCAATACTACGGACTTCTGAAAAAGAACCAAGAAATAAGCCATCCGCATTCCTTGTGCCGCGAAAACCCGTCATTTCATCGTCGTAAATACGTTATTTTATTACATAAAAATGACGTCTAAATGACCAAGTTTTCTCGATTTGATTGGGTGAAGAAAGTTGAGTGGGATACGAAGGGTGAACTCAACAAACGATGGTTTCGATGAAAACGCGTTCAAATTTTTTTGCTTCTACGGCAAACTCAATAAAAGGTCCTTCCTTATACATCTTTATTCCTTATCTTTATCCGTATTTTTCCTTATTTTTATATAGTTAAAAACCATTCATTTATATTTGGCGTACCATTTTAGTTTACCATTTTATATTTGGCGTCTTAACAACTGAAAAGTTCGCCCTTCGTATCCGCAACTCAGTTATAAAAACGATTTTTAAAATACCCGATTACGTTGGAAAGTAATTTTGTTTAAACAATTGTATTTTTTAGTATGTTTTGGTATTTATGACAGACACTGGAGTTTTTAAAAAAAGTAATTGATATAAATAATTGAAATGCCAAAAGGAAATTAAGGGGCCAATTGACAAAATTCACTTTCCAAGATAAACAGCTTTTTCACTGACAACAATCCTCAAGAAATGGATCGATTTCCGTTCAGTGTCCACTCTTTGTCGCCAAGGAATACATTGGCATGACGCTTTTTCCTATTCATCGACCATGAGCGTCATTATTGATGGAAGGTTAACAAAATTGGCGGGTTGTCGCATATTTGGCATTTAGGTTCGTTTCCTGAAATCGAAGAATTATAAATGAAACATATACTTTTTACCGCTCTGTATCGACCTAAATAAATCAAGAATTTTGAGAAAATATGCATATGTACAGCTGCGGAAAAAAAAAACGAACCACCAATGATTATTTCGTTAATTTTTATAGTAGAGCTAAGCTAAACTTAATATACCATTTTGTATGGAATAAAGTCTACTACACATTGATATACAAAAAATTGAGCATAGGGGACTATCTTCATATTAAAATCCGCACTAACTTTAAAATTTCCAACAGAAACACCCAATTTTGATTCAATATTTAGAATCTACGACAAAATTCATCGCTGAAAATCAATTTGCAAGTCATTTGGTTAAGTAGTTTTTTAATTATGAATTTCGAAAGTTTAGAACTCGTAATGTTAAATGAATTTCTTAAACTTTTAATCATATCTTTCGAAATAATAATTTTATTAAGCTGAAATTTTTATCCGTGTTACTTCTAAACGACCCAAATAAAATACACTAACTTTCATTACTTATATGTATATTTTTTAATTTTATTTAAATTAGGATATTAATATTCATAAAATTTATGAATAGCAACCATGTTATATTTTGATAGCGATGGATTCAGGAAAACGCTTTATATCCATATATAAAATTTCGTGATTTTCCTCTTTGTAGTTTTTTTGTTATATTAAAATGTGTAAAAAATGATCATTTCAGGGGTCATACACAAATTTAAAATTAGCAGAACTTAACAGAAATCTTCACTAATTTTGAAAATAAAAAGCGCTGTGATCGCGTTGGCATAAAATTCTAAATTCTTATATAAAGGCGAGGGGTGTACGGGAGTGGTGCACTTTAAATATGATCCAAGTCCAATGTCCTATCGCCTACTGAAGTTGCGTTGGGTGTCAATTCATACGTTGTTCTCGTCATCTGACCATGGTTAAAAATATGAACTTGGTTAATTAACGTTGCTCTAGACCTGCACAGTGGGCTGTTGGCGACGGTTCGGGGCCTATCTCGAAGTAAAGATCCGAGAACGATGCCTCATATTTTTGACCATTGAAAAATTGAGAATCATTGATTTAAGTTGACAATACTACATATAAATATTTAAAGAATGTGAATATCTTAGTTCATTATACTTAAACTTTTTTATATAATAATTATGTCCGTTGTCCCATGTATTTTAAAGAAAACCACACCACTATATAAGCCGCCACTACATTTTGTAAATAAAAAAAAATAGGTATAGTAATTAATAAATGTATTATGGATAATTCTTAACTATTTTAAATAAATGCATTAAAAATAACTAGAGATGTATTTTTTTAGAGGAAGGGCTTTAAGTTAACAATATAATTCGTAAAAGTGAAAATCAGATTCCTAGAGTGAAAATCAAATTTTGAATGAAAAGGACAACAAAACGATTCATCCTTAACAACTGCTACAGAATAACAAGGTTTCTCTCTACTAAGGTTTACTTTACTACTATAAGGTTTACTTAAATTAACTGCTGGAGTAAAGTAACCCCGAATGTTGGACTGGAATGAGGTTAGTGAACCAAAGGATTTGTAACCTGAACTAGAAGAAGAAAATAGATTTTATACTTATAAATTCTTTCATAACAGAATTGGGCCCTAACCTTATACAGGGTACACGTGGTTATGTAAAAAATACAACTTTTTCCACTGGAAGAAAACCTGTGTTATGCCAACACCGGTGTGTTGGTAATACCTACAAAAAACTTTTAGCTGTAACGTTCCCTAAAGAAAGAGAGGGGGGAAAAGGCCAACTGTTGGACAACAGAATTGCTAATCCTCACGTGAAAAATATATTACTGAAAAATATATTACTGGAATAAAGTTACCCTGCAAGGTGTAAAGTAATCCCCTTGACGGTAACGTGAAAAACAGAGTTTAAAACACAATCAGTGTCACTGACTAATTGAAAAGCCGAATTGAATTACGGCGGCAATTGAAATTACAAATTTCCCAATATTTCACATAGCCGGTTTGGACACACCAGATGTGATTATATTATTAAACAATTTTTTAGATGCAAAAGTTGTGTGCACATTGAAGAGGTCTAAATGCTGTTTAAAAAACTTCAATGCTTTCTTTATTAAATACAAAAAACCTTATGTGCATATTTTTGTTTTTTAAAGGATTTTTAGAAGCATTAAAATAATTTTGGACCACCCTGCATAACTTAAGACAAGCACAATCTTATGGAAAATGAGGAATTACATAACCTCAATTCAAACTGAGTTTGTAATATATAACATTTGCAATATTTCATTTAAATACAGAATTTAAAAAAAATTATATGAATTTTAAAAGTAAATCATTGGTATATGTATTTTAAACTTTGTATAAATAATTTTTAAAGATATATTCTAAAATTTTAAATTTTTCTTACAATATTAATTTTGTCATTAGCCTATATAATTTCAGAACATCTTAAGAATACAAATAATGAAATTTGTCGTCATCAAAAATACTATATACAATCACATTGAAGTAGTAACATATCTGTAAGAATAATACATACTGCATCGTATTATTTGAACAATTTATAGCCTTATCTTATCTCTGATCTGACCACGAAAAGAAGAACCACGCCTAACGCCAAAACATTTTCTACCCGCTTCTTTCATTTCTTAGTTCAACTTTGTTCAATGTGGTGGTAGCCCCTCAAATAAAATCGATACATATTGTATAATATCTCTGCATATAATGGAAGGAAATTAACGAAAACTTATATTTAGATTATTTTGAGGGTGGGGAACATTTCTGCGCTATCAAAAGTAGGTGTTGCTATTGAAAATTTTAAAGTTGGTACGGATTCGAGTATGAAGATAGTCCCCTGTGAAAATTTTTTGTATATCGTTGTATAGTAGACTTTATTCCCTACAAAATGGTATATTAAGTTTAGCTCTACTATGAAAACTAACGAAATAATCATTGGTGGTTCGTTTTTTTTTTCCGCAGCTGTACCTAAAGCTTTCATTTACATCAAGGAATTTTCATTTAATGCATTTTTCTTTCATCAAGAAATGTTAACGTTATGCAAAATGCTGCATGTCAAATAAAATGAATTTCCTTTTTCTTTTATTTACTTGTAACCATTATATTTCAAAATAAAGGCCAAGCTAAATATTCACTTATTTGAGATTTACAGCAGCGCAAACATGATAATAACGATTTTTTCGGATTTTTTTTTTCTTTTAATTTTGTAATTAAAATGACCATAAAACAAAATATGTCGCTATGATATTTTCTTTGATATTATCTTTTGAGATATCAAAAAATTCGTTAAAAATTTTTCACTGAAAATACAGATTTTAAAAAACTGCACAATTCACTATATATGGCACTTGGTTTGTAATTGCGATTGGAGGCATACCATATTTTTTTCTCCTATACTCCAAAACACTTGCGTTATTAAAGTGACATTTAGTCCGAAAAACAGTCACAATAAATGAAATAGCAGGATTCAGTAACCAGGATTTAGTTTCGACGGAAGCCCAAATTATTTCAAAGTAAACACATGCTTTTAATATTTCATATGTTTTCAAAGTTGTTATTATTAACCTTTATATTAAATGATAATAAATTAATGAAATATCGTGGCAATATGAATGAATTTTTCTTAATTTGGCCGATTTCATTATAATTTTTTTATCATATATGTGTGCAAAGCATATTAACCTAATAAAATATCAAACCTATAAAAAAATACTATTTTGCTGAAAAACCTAAAATTTACAAAAAGTGATCTTTTTTATTTTTGGAAAAAGTCACGAAAATATTTTCTGAAAAACTATAATTTTACATTTTTATAAACAAGACAAACAAGACAACAGCAGACAACTTTGCTTTTGTTTGTTTAGTCACTACGCTTGCAATTATTTGAAAGTTTGTTTATAATATTTGTTTTTTCCAAATAAGTAATATTTTTATATCATATATGAATAAATTTAAGTACAGAAGTACTTATATTATATTTGTACATAATTAGAATAACAACAAAATACGGAAAAATACTTTTATTTTGACACAAAAATACTAGATAAACGATGAGTACAATCTATCTCCGTGTTTGTCGTAAATATATCTATATTGAGGTATTATTTAAAGACTAAAACTTAAAATTATAGTACAGGAGCTAAAGCTCCATGCTAACCCTACGGAACTTCTTCGGCGTCGCGAAACTTTCTCCATGTTCCGTTGGAACAGCGGTCTTCTTCTCCTCGGCGTGAAACTCCCATTCAGAAGTGAAAACATTCATCCTTGGCTATGCGGGAGTCTCTTGTGACGTCACAGAAATGTTTAAAACTGTTTTTTTATTGCCTTTTGTCATCTTTTTATTATAAGAAAGTATGGGAAATAGTAAATGTGTAAATTAAATGTTCTTCGATTAAATTTCTTTCCTATTTAAAAATACATTAAATGTGTTAACATTTAATGTATTTTTAAAAGCCAGAATGTGTTTTTAAACTTACGCAAACCTATGAGACGACTATTTTTTTTTTCTACTTTCGCTCAAAAAGGAGTAATGTGGTCGGGAACGCTCAGTCCTCGCTCCAGTGATTCCAGTTATATTATATTCTAGCTCAGTGGGTAGTACATGAAATAACATATATTATCTATTTTTTACATAAGGAGAGAAAGAAAGCCTATAAGGGTATTACCGGAAAATGTTAAAATTCTCATTTTTCTTTAACTTGCTAACGTTACAGTTTGAAATTTTCTAAATACGCAAGCAAAATTATTGCACTGTGTCTATGTTTTCAATGAGTTATCTGAGATTTTATGCTGGATAACAGGTAAGGTTTTCAAAGGACGAAAATTTCAAGTCATTTTTTCTCAGTATTTGGTTTTCCTTGATATTTAAGTTTTTCGAAACGCTAATTTTTATTATTATTCACAGAGAAATGTATATTTTTAAGCCTATAGTAAAATTATATATTATAAACTGGCATGTGAATTAGCTCTATGAGCAGTATTCAAAAATTTACTAAAGAAAAAAATGAGTTTTAAGGTAAATATTTAGTGTTAACATGAATAACTGTATATATAACTATCAAATACACATTTGCATCAAACATTATTACATCAACATGATTACATCAAATACACATGTATATATAACTATCAAATATATAAATTTTTATTGCCAATTCTTATGTATTGTAGTTAAAAGAATCCGAATTTTTTTTTTTTTGAAAAATATAAATATTTAAAAAAAGCTTTAGTGTTTTAAAAAAGCTTTAAAATGTAAAAAGAATTCAATTAAAAAAAATTCTACAAAAAAAAAAATATTATGAAATTGTTCATTACATGTTGTTTTCTTCCATAATATACAATAATAAACATTACAACTTTGATTCAAAATGTCAAAAATAAAGTTTAAATGATACCATGTCCCCCTTATAATGCATAATTTAAAAAGCATTAAAATACAATGTGAATATAATTATTTAGTATAAATTTAGCCCAATCCCAGTGGTCCGCCCCTGAACACGCCACTGGTGGATTATTTAAATTCGAGACCAGCGTCTCTAAACTAATCCGGCTGATGCAGGAAAAGCATCTTGGCGCGATAATCGTTTTTAGATGAGGGGATAAAGGGCCAAATGCTGCAACCTTGTATTGCATTTTCATCCTCTGCTTTCCCCTAACCGGGAGATTCAAGTTTACAGAATATGTTTGTTTTAAGGTGTACGTATACACTTAAACATTTTTTTTTTATTTATGAATTTAAAAATCTAGTTTTTTCGTGTAGGAAAACACCTTAAAAATACTGATGAATCATTTAAAAAAATTCTGAATAAAATAAAATACAAATTACCTAATTAGCATTTTATATGTTAATTAGCATGTTTTTTCAAACGTGATTACGCAAGTTGTAATTAATCTAGAAGCATATTTTTTGTTGGAAATTACTCGCAGTATCTTTCTTAATGTTATGACCCTCCAAAAAGATTATAGCATTAAAAGTTTTTTTTTTAAATAATTTTTTACCTCGACAGTCCCTAAAAAAACACTTTTTTATTCAAATTTTCAACTTTAAAATTCTATTAAAAATTATTTTTTGAACAAATCGTTTTGATGGAGGGTCATAACATCTTGCAACTAATATAAATTTAAAAGAAAAAATAATTTTCTCAAAATGTACAAGCAAACTTGAGTTATCATGTTTCGAATGAAGGGACATATGTTAAAAATACAGTTCTTCAGAAATCAAGTGTAAAGTTTACAAAACATATTGCCATTGCAAGCGCGGCCATAGAATAACAATTTGTAAATAAAAAAGTTTTTGGAATATTTATTCAATCTTGGTATCATCTGAAAGATACTGAATTGGGGAATACTATAGAACCAAAAAAATATTTTTCAATTTTTTGCCGATTTTCGTTTTTTATAGTGTGTATGTACACCTTAATTGCTGTAGCTTTTTATTACGAAATGAGTTATATATTTTTTTCTTAGGCTAATATAAAATAAAATATACTGTATTAACGTGTATATAAATAAAAAAGTTTTTCTTAATTATGTTTATAACTGCCCGGTGCCCAAACGAAAGCTCGGAGTGGATAAGTATACATGTAAATTTAAAATATATCAAACATTTTAATTTACTTTAAACTAATAAATAAACTTTAAAACTAATAAATATACATTTTTAATATTTAGAGAGCAAAAGCGATCAAGTGTGCATCATAATTAAGAATACATTTTCTATCGTTTATAAAAATCGTATTTTTAACGATATTTTGTCATTTTCTTCCTGTGCGTAGAAGGTTTATTTTAGCAGCATATTACATACATAACACACTTTAAATATCTCAGATGATCATTAGAGTTTGATGTAAAAAATAAAATAAAAAAATATCTCTCCTATCATGCACGTAGGTAAGGGGGGGTGGGGGGGTTTGGGGTGTTCAAACCCTTCCCATTGTAAGTCAAATAAAAAAATTAAAAACCGAAATATTATAAAAATTCTGAAAATAGAGATTTTTTTTTTTGGGGGGGGGCGGGGGAAGGTAAAAGAATACCACTGTCAGCTTGGGGCATTGAGACCGAAACACGTTGCGTCATGTTAGGTTTAATTTGAAATGAAGATAACAAAGGGAAAAGATCGTCAAACGGGGTCGTAAAAACAAGATTCTCCAAAACATGCTATGTAAACCATATTGTGGTATGGCTCTTCGAGCCAAGACCACATAATTTCTTTAATCTTAAAATACTTCAATATAAGTTGCCACACAGTTTATTCTAAGACAAAACCATCTCTCATATTTCTATAATGGTTTTTAATTTATTGTTTTTGTTGGCCCGCGAAAACACTTGCTCATTATCTTAATTTCTTGAAAAACAAACGAGCGTTTTTTTCTTTACTTTTTGTAGAATCAACCCAGACCCTCCTGGGTCTGGGTTGATTCTACAAAAGGACGTAGACCAGTCGGCTCGTATCGCGCTCTTTTTATTTTTATTTAATTCTAAAAATAGATCACACACCTTTTTTTTCATCAAATATGTATATGAAACTTTTACATTAAAATGTAGTGTTGCGTAATCTATAGGCGCCGAACGTCTGAGCATGTGGCGTTACTTCGTAAATAAATCTTGTTTTATTACACTTTGTACTTTTGTTCCGGTCGACCCCCTCCCCTTGGGGAAAGTTTGGAATTGCGAGTTTTAAAAATCCCTGATTTGGGAACATTTAAGCCCAAATGAAAGCGAGGGAAGATGAGATTGCCCAACTTGTAAGATTAAACTTAAATTACACTTCCGAACGGACACTGCATTGTACGCCGCTGCATATTGGGCTATTGGCGACGGTTCGCGGCCCATCTCAAAGAAAATACCCGGGAACAATGCCTCGTATGTTTGAACCATGATCAGATAACGAGGACAACACATGTCGCCGTTATGTTGGTTAATTTTTTGTTTCTTTATGATCTTTGAATTAAAATGACCTTTATAATTTACATTTAATTAATGGAAGTTAATATTTATTGGTAATAAGTAAATAATTTTATCTGAATTAAATTATGTATATTTAATGTTTAATTTAAAATTAGCAGTGGCCATTGGATTGAAAAATACCATGCAATTTCTAGTGTTTTTACTCCCACTATACTTTAGATTATGTAGCCTTTATAATTTTTATTATTCTTTACCAGTTTTGGTCAACTAAAACGCTTATTAGATCTTTAAACTATCATAACTATAAATTTTCTAACTAATTGTTACCACACATATATTATAAGGATTCTCAAATTTTAAATTTGTTCTCTAAATGTATTTCATAATTAAGGAGGGATTAACTAATTTTAATAGTACAGTTATTGACAACTGTTAAAAGTAGTTAATGACAGTGATAACTGTTGCAACCTCGATATTCAAATGCCAACGTATCCCTTTTTAGTAATGAAAATTAATAAAACATTTTGAGAAAAACAAATTGGGGTGGGGGGGGGATTTGTTAATGTTTTTTTTTGTGAGGGGGGGGGGTTAAGGATTCCCCCTCTAAGGGACCCCCAAAAAAGAAACGGATTTCTTTAGGTACCTTATCCCCCTCCCCCCTCCGGCCATTAAAAATTTATACCTACGTGCCTGTCTCCTATGCTACAATGTCATTTTAAAAAAAATCATGACTGTTAAAAAATACAACTATATTCTCTCAACGAAGTCAGCCATTCCTTCCACAGGGTTGCGAAATAGTAAACTTATCAATATCGCCAAAGCTAGAACAAGTATCGCGCCAAGATGCTCCATCAGCCGGATTAGGATAGAGACGCCAGTACTTTGAGAATGCCTGCTCTCTGGCCTTTCGATCGATAGCGGCAGGACTTTTGGCGGGAGTGGCAATGGGCAACCTGTTGCCGACAACTTTTATTTCAAACAGGGCTGACAGATTGGCCTTTTTAAGGTCAATATATATATATATATATATATATATATATATATATATATATATATATATATATATATATATATATATATATATATATATATATATATATATATATATATATATATATATATATATATATATATATATATACATATATATATATATATATATATATATAAATACAAGTAAAAATACTGAAAGATAAGCAAGATAATAAATGACAAAAAAGATACATGCCAAAGTGTTCCCCTCTCTTCGTCAAGGAGGCCGAGAAGAACAACAAAGGCTAGCAGGCGTTTCTGATGGCTAAGCGTAAAATATATCCGAAACTTAGCCAGACCTCCGACGCCTACTGAAGCAGAAAAGCAACAAACCAAATGAAAAGCAAAAATGAACTACAAAATCAGACAACAAGCAAAAAGCAAACACCCCACAAGAGAAGACACACGTTGCCAAAATGCAAAATAAAAGACAGCAAACATAAAAGTTGTAATAAGAATAAACAATTTAACATGACATAAAACAAAAATCTAACAAGACATAAAACAAAAATTAACACACCAAGGTCTTTGCCTCCGCTACACAAGGATCAAGGATCGAAAGCATAAAAGGATCAAGGATTGAAATTACAAAACCACCAGGATAACCATTTAATTTTAGTTTATTATAATATTATTTAGTTATTTAGTTATTATATATATATATATATATATATATATATATATATATATATATTTATCCGGTTAAAATTCTTATTTATTTATTTTTTTATTATATTTTATTTCTAAAGCTGGAATTAAGCAAAGTATGTTGCCTAACGGGTAAAACATTTTACCTAAATTAATTCCAGATGAAGAAATAAATTAAACCCGAAAAAAAGCATGTATGGCAAGTTTTGCAAAGTGGATAAAAGAAAATTTAGAACTAGACAATTTACATAAATCGTATAATTACAAACATTCATTCGTATTGTTGAGTTAACAACGGAATTATTTTGAGTATTCAGTGTGGAAGGATTTTATGCGTCGACATTCCTTCTGTTTATTTAAAAAAAAAATTGGCCGACTGAAAAGCACGCAAATTAAAACTTTCAAATACAACCACCTAAAAAAATATATTATTTTTAAAAGTATTTTTAACAAATATATTGCATTTATTTATATTGCAACATGAAATGAAGCACATGACAAAAAAAAACCAATAACTTATGTACAATACTTGTTTATAATCCATTTACATATAGATAAGATTTTTATATAAATTAGAATGCTATTACTTGCCTGATAAATAACACAACAAAGCTGTTACTTATCAAAGAACTTTATTTTATACACATTTTTCCTAAAAAAAATCTTATTGTATTTGAAAAGTGATTATTATATTGTACCATATTTCCAAGCTTTAATTTAAAGTTCACAGTAAATTTTTAATTCAATAAATTAAGAAGGAAAAATAAGTTCGTAATACAGGTAATAATTGTAACACCTGTGTTGGTTACACAGCTTTTCTCTTGGTGCAACCGGCAATTCTTTTATACAATGTTAAAAAAAGTGCTCAAAAATAAGTAAAATGTAGTCAGTTTTTAGTATATTCAATGCTTAGCAGGGCTTTGAATACATAAGTTTTGAAAAAGAGATGTTCTGAAAAAAGAGTACTGGGAATAAAGTCTGCTACACAATGATATGCAAAACATTTGCATAGGGGGCTGTATTCATATTCAAATACGCTCCACCTTTAAAATTTTAAATAGCAACACATACTTTTGAAAACGAAGAAATGTTCTTCACCCTCAAAATAATGTAGATTTAAATTTTCGTTAATTTTCAACAGTTATATGAATGAAAATAGTTGTATGAATAAAATATGCGGAGATATTAAATAATAAGTATCGCTCTCATTTGAGGGGCTCTCTCCATATTGAACAAAGTAATATTCGGACTACGAAATGAAGGACGCTGGTAGAAAGTTTTGGCAGCAGCCGAGGATCTTCGTTTCGCGCTCGGACTTATGTTACATCATCTCATGGTTTTTTCGTAATTTTCTAAAATTAGTTAAAATTAATCTGTTTTGTTTCCGGTCTACTCAATTATCCTTGATTTATATATTATATATAAAAATTTATTTTGTGGCACAAATTTAAATTTCCAGTTATATAGACTATCAAATAATTTGTAAGTTAATTTGTTACAAAAAAAATTTAAGTAATTAACTTACAAAAGCTAAATTTTTTCTGGAATATCAGAAAAAAACTAGTTGTTTGGTCCCGTGTTTCTGGGGAACCCGTTAGAGCTTACACATAAAAATATTGAATTTCCCCGGTCGGGACTCGAACCCACGATCTATAGCTCCAAAGGCCATTGCGCAATCATCTAAGCTGCAAAGGTACGACATCAGTCTTGGATACAATTTTAAGATGCTTCTTTAAGCAATATTTCTAAACTTATTGAAATCATTTAAAAAATAGAGCGGAGCTTAACAAATCCGAGCTGTAGGTGCATATCTTCATGGTGAATAGTGTTTATATCGTCGCCTCATAGCAACAGTAAGATATCTAAAAAAACGAAAATGAGTTTTCGGTCTTGCTAATATTAAAAAATGTGTCTTTATGTGGAACACTCGGACATTTTTATGTCTTCTT
Organism: Troglohyphantes excavatus; assembly: GCA_963932185.1. NCBI lineage: Eukaryota > Metazoa > Arthropoda > Arachnida > Araneae > Linyphiidae > Troglohyphantes > Troglohyphantes excavatus. The sequence continues at coordinate 5,885,161 of OZ010671.1, forward strand.
TGAAATCCCTGAACTACAGCCTTAGATATTCAGCATTGAAAATCAATTTTATAGGCAACTGTTTTTGCTGATATCTTACTGTTGCTCTGAGGCGACGACATACATATAAATGTTCAACCTATTACAAGGAGAGAGAGAGGAAGTAATTGTTTTGCGACATACACTTTACTTTATTGTTATTGATTACTGAATTTATAGTCGGTGGGATTAAAACACGCTGCACAATAGTAAAAGGTTCTACTGTCGAGTCTAAATTAAGGCCCCCTACACACGCACCGACACCTTTACTACGCATGTTCCGACAAACCAAGATTCTCGATCACCCCAACAAAGTAGAAGTGCTTCTTGTGGTGCGTAGTAACTTTCAAAATGGCTACACATATATTTAAACATCAGAAAGTAGGGTAGTTTTAAGTGCAGTATTAATTACAGATGAAATACTTAGAAAGAAAAGAGTTTAAATAATGTCTTCAGAGTTAGGCTGCCGTGTTGGTGCTGTTGGTGCGAGTGTAGAGGCCTTTAGAAGAATGAATAAAAAAAAATTGTAGAAATGTTTTCTGGCATCAACGACAGAAACATTGTATTTCTTTACGTTATTTTTTGTTAGGCTTTATTTTCGAGTACACATAATTCGCCTATATATATCCACAAGTTTTTAATCACCCGAAATTTTTATAAGAATTAAACGTTTTCTGGCAACGCTTTAGCATCTCTGCTAATTTAATAATTTCTTATTTTAAAAACTGTCGATTTTAAATTTTTGTATGGCCCCTAACATGATCAAGTTGAAGGGAATTTCAATATAGAAAAAAGGAAGAAAAAACACGAAATTTTCCATATACATGTAAAACTTTTTCTGAATCAATTTCTATCAAAATATAGCACGGTTGTTATTCATAATTTTTGTGAATATTAATATCCTAATTTAAATAAAGTTAAAAAATATATAAAAGTTAGTGTATTTTGTTTGGGTTGTATAGAAGTAACACAGATAAAAATATCAACTTAGTAAAATTATTATTTACGCAGATATGATTAACAGTTTAGAATATTCATTTAACATTACGAATTCTAAGCTTTGGATATTTATAATTAAAAATCTACTTGACCCAATGACTAGCAAATTGGTATCCAACGATAAATTTTGTCGTAAATTCTAAATTGGGTGTTGCTATTGGAAATGTTATAGTTGGTGCGGAATGTAATATAAAGATAGTCCCTTATGCAAATTTTTGCATATAAATGTATAGTATAATTTATTACCTACAAAATGGTATATTAAGCTTAGCTCCACATTTAATAGTATCCGAAAAACAAGGGGTGGTTCGTTTTTTCCCCCGACTGTACATCTGTGGGGTTCACTTCATCTACCCGATACTCCCGCTTAGGCGAGAGTGATCACTTTGGCCTGACTGGCAGAGTATCGGCGGAGCAAGCCGAAGTTCCTCGGATCAAAACCGAGCGTAGCCAAGTTGTGCATCGCGCTACACATCACACTATAAAAAACAGATTCTTAAAATGAGTAATTGAATCTGTAACACTAAGAGTTACACTCGGTGGCTGGATCATCATAAATCTATTCGCTTTTCTTTCAGTACAATTGCATCATAAATGAGCGATGGCGTATTATTGTGTGCTACATTTTTGTTACTTTTATTCCTGTTAGTAGTGTAATTTGACGGGTATGGGGCCGAGGTGCTGTGCGGATCTTGAGGAATAATTGAGGATTTCTGAGGAATACGAGGAATAATTGAGGATTTCTGCGGATCTTTGGTGGATCTTGGTGGTGCTGCTGGCGGATCAGGGCGGATCTCGTCTGTCAAGCCGAGGGGGCGTGGCCTAATGGAGATGACCTCAACCAATCAGGTGTCAGTAAGTGACGTCACATGCAGGGGGGACATGGGAACAGCTGTCGGTGACTCATCGCCGCCCATGGGCATGTCTCAACGTGTCACACCGTGTTTGTACAGGAACGGACCAATCAGGTTCTTGTTTGAGGATGACCTCATGAACAACCAATCAGGTGTCAGTAAGTGACGTCACACGTTGTCGTGGCAAGGTTTTACTAGTTCTGCTTGTAACCGCAAGGCGGCGCTGCATGTAGGGGAACGGACCAATCAGATGCTTGTTTAAGGATGACATCATGAAGAACCAATCAGGTGTCAGTAAGTGATGTCTATGGAGTGTCATGTGACATGAAAGTTGCTTTTTTGTTATTTTGCGTTTTTATTTGGGTATTGGTGGAAATTTGCGACGCACAGCATCTACACATTTTTAATTATAAGCTGTGGGTTGTGACATCATAGGTATAATGTTAGGAATGGTTGGTTGTTGAAAAAACTGTGAGCTGTGAAAGTAATGTGAAAAAACTGTGAAAGTAAATAAAATATGATAGAATTAAACTAATATTCTTATTTTAATATTTATTATATTTTAATATTTATTTATATTTTGATATTTATTTGTATTTTATTATTTATATTTTTACATTTATTTTTAATATTTAATTATATTTTAACTTCTATATTTTATTATTCATTTATATTTTAACTTCTATATTTTATTATTCATTTATATTTTATATATATTTTAATATTTATATATATTTTATATATATTTTAATATTTATATATATTTTATTATTCATATATTTCATACATATTTTAATATTTATTTATATTTTATTACTCATTTATATTTTACATATATTTTATTTACGTATACATCTGTGCCAAAAAAATTAACTCAGTGAGAGCAATTACGTCCCACTAGAGCTGCACAATGAACTTATGTTAAAGGGAATGACAGTAGTGTATATATTTTAACTATGGTTAGTACAAAAGAAAAGAATTTTGCAAGAATGGTTTTAGAAAAATATATTTTATGTGACCAACTCCAGCATATAATTTCGCAATATAACTCTATGAGGAATCATCCTATGGGGGTAAATAACATACCATCGTGTACAGGAAGGTAGACCAGATTAATAAGTAAAGCTTTTTTTACCTTTTGACATGTGTACTAAGGGTATAAAAAATGACAGTCTGGGGTTCTATGAAAATAATGTTTATAACAATATACGTTTAAATTACAATTTATATAACGGAAATCAGTCTCAGTGGATGAAAAAAAAAGTAATTAATATGAAAGCTGATACTTTGAAAAAGAACCTTGGGAACCAAAACCTTGTATTACGGTTAATTAAACTTTTTATAAAAGTAATGTGTTCTTTAAATGTTTTTCACATCATACGTAAAATTATTATTTTAAGAGGGAAAATATCATATCGTTATGACTAGAAGGAGGGATCTCACCTTGATCACAATTGGATGCATTAGAATTGCTTACTGTTTAGGAATATGATGTAAAAGTTACTCTATCGCACTGTTTGTTGTGCTGGGCTTGATAAGAGCAGATTTGGGGTTGGTATGTAAGATAATGGATCTATTACTTGTTCTAATACGTGTTGAATAAGGGAATTTGTCTTAGATGTTGCTGTTTTAGGGGTGTTTTATAATTGGTTGTTTGATTGAACGATACAGTGCAGCTATACAAAGGGGTTTATTTATACGCTTGGTACAAGTACACATTTTTTCTTATGTCATAAAATTACACTATAACAAAACGCATAGGTGGATGGTAGAAATGAAGTAGCACCATACAAGGGGAATTATTATGGCTGGCTGATTAAATTTTCAAAGACTAAGAGGCAACAAGTTCCCATATGAGTACAATTGAGGGTGAATGTGTAGAATTTGGCGACATCAAGTATCCACAAGGGGACAATTTGAGAGGTGTATTCGTAAAATTGGCGACATAAAGTACTCATAGGGAGACGTTTGTAGGCGTATACATAAAATTGGGGAGAAAGCGGGGTTTGTAGTTGTACATTAGACAAGAATAAATGAAAAAGTTTAAGTTTGAAATAAATTATAAAAAGAATAAATGTTAAAAAAAAAAAAGTTAAAATACAATTTAAAAAGCAAAATGTAAAAAAAAAAAAAAAAGTTTAAAAAGAAAAATGTAAAAATAAAAAAAAGTTTAAGTGTGAATTAAAAACTAAAAGGTTAAGTAAGAAAAAAAAAAATAACTAAAAGTGAAAAAAAAATTTTAAAAGTGAAAAAAAAAATATATATATATTTATATAAAAAATATTTGAAAAAAGTTTAAGTGTGAAATAAATTATAAAACTAATAAATGTAAAAAAAAAAGTTTACGTGTGAAATAGATTATAAAAAGTATAAATGTAAAAAAATAAATAAAAAGTTTAAGTGAAAAATATAATGTAAAGATAAAAAAGTTAAAAAACAGTAACTGTAAAATAAAAAAAAAAGTTTGTATAAAATGAACTTTTAAAAGAAAAATGAAAAAAAAAAAAAGTAAAAACAATATATATAAAAAAAAGTTTTAAGTGTAAAAATAAAATTAAAAAAAAAAAATTAAAAAAAAAAAAAAAAAGACAAATGTAAAAAAGAAAAACGTAAAAAAAAAATTTAAAATTTAAAAAAAAAAATTTACAAACGAAAAATATGAAAAAAAAAAAGAAACGTTAAAAGAAAATTGCTAAATGTAAAAAAGAAATGTGTTAAATGTAAAAGATTAACCATCATAAGTTTTTTACCCGAATCGACCCAAAGCCATATGGTGTTACGGAACGTACTAGCCCCATATAGGCACAGATGCCCGTGGTGAGTTCTGTGAATGGTCTACCCACTAATCAAACGACAAGTACCACAATTACATTAAATAATTAGCAACAAAAAAAAAGCAGGAAATACTACTATAGATATAAAAAATATTAACAAAGTATCGAAAATAGAACCAAAGGTAACTAATAAATCTGTATAGAATGAGTGTCTATAAATGTATAAGAGAAACCAATGTATATATTTCTACTAAAATGTTGACACATATACTAAATTTTTAACAAATTAAGTCAAATATTTGCGAAATAGAGAAAATAATACATACTTTTTAAAATTGTATCAAATAGTCTATGAATGGATAAAAAAAAATATCATGACATGTATTAAAAAAAAAAAATTAAAATAATGGACTTACGTGTAAGACATTAAGTTAAGAAATTTATACTTATCAAAGAAAGTAACGTAAGTCATATAAAAAAAAAAACCTGTAGTTAAGTACAATTGTTAATTGAATATGCTACAAAATATTGTCAAATTACACCATTTTTAGTGATAGGACAAGCAAACTTGTTAAAATGTCATATAATTATCAAAAATATTATACAAAGTACGAATTTAAAAAAAAAAAAAGTAAATGCAAAAAGAAAAAAAAAAAAAATGTAAAAAATAAAAAAAAAGTTTAATAAAAAAAAAGTTAAAAAATAATAAAAAAAAAAAATTTAAGTGTAAAATACAATTTAAAAAAAAAATGTAAAAAGAAAAAAGTTTAATAAAAATTACATGTAAAAAGAAAAAAGTAAAAAAAAAAAATAAAAGAAAAAAAGTTAAAAAAGAAAAAAAAAAAGTTAAAAAAGAAATAAAAAGTTAAAAAAGAAAAAAAGTTAAGAAAAAAAAAAGTTTAAAAAGAAAAAAAAAGTTTAAAAAGAAAAAAAAAGTTTAAAAAGAAAAAAAAAATTAAAAAAGAAAAAAAAAATTAAAAAAGAAAAAAAAAATTAAAAAAGAAAAAAAAATTAAAAAAAAGAAAAAAAATTTAAAAAAAAAAAAAAGTTAAAAAAGGAAAAAAAAAAATAAAAAAAAGTTTAAAAAAAATAGTTAAAGTGTAAAATACAATTTAAAAAAAAAAATGAAAACATAAAAAATGAAAAAAAAAAAAATGTAAGTGTAAAATTATATTTTAAAAGAAAATGTGAAAATAGAAAAAAAAAGTAAAAAGAAAATTGCTAAAAGTAAAAAAAAATAAAGGTGTAAAATGTTAAATAAAAAGACCTTAAGTGTAAAAAATAGAAGAAAAAAGTTTAAGTGTAAAATATTACTCATCATAAGCTTTTTACTCGTATCCACCCAAAGTTATATGGCGTTACGGAGCGTACTAGCCCCATATAGGCGCAGATTCCTTGGTGAGTTCTGTGAATGGTCTACCCACTAATCAAACGATAAGTACAATAATTATATTAAAATATTAGCAAAAAAAAAAAGCAGAAAATGCTAATATAGATATAAAAAATATTATCAAAGTATAGAAAATAGAACCAAGAATAACTAATAAATCTGTATACAATGGGTGTCTATAAATGTATAAGAGAAACCAATGTTTATATCTCTACTAAAATGTTGACACATATACTAAATGTTTAATAAATTAACTCATATATTTGCGAAATAGAAAAAATGGTACATACTTTTTAAAATTGTATCAAATAGTCTATGAATGGATAAAAAAAAAATTGTATATATAATTTTTAATTGTATCTATAAATGGATAAAAAAAATCATGACATGTATTAAAATAACGGACTTACGCGTGACAGTTTAAGTTAAAAAATTTATATTTACCAAAGAAATTAACATAAGTTATTATAAAAAAAAAAACTGTAATTAAGTATAATTGTTAATTGAATATGCTACAAAATATTGCCAAGTTATTCCATGGTAGTGATTTAACAACCAAACACTTTGTCTTTAAAGATTACGATAACGCAGTTTTAGAAACTAACATAGGGGCAAATGTGTATAATTATCATAAAATACTTCACATTACTGTTAAAATGTCATATAATTATCAAATATATTATACAAAGTAAGAAAAATATTACTTAATATGTTAAAATATTACCAATAGTACATGCCCAACAGATCAAAATGACCTTCAGCACCCTACGACACATGAAAACTTACGGAGATTAACAGCAATCTTGCCTCAAAAAATAAAACCAATAGTGTGCTGCTAAGGATAAAATGTCAAGTACACACCCAGTGTAGGAGATGTATACAAATAATATTGTTGAATTATTAACAAAGTGATTTCATTAATACTAAAATAAGGTCTTTGTTACAATAATATATATATATATGGAAATTAAGTTCTTATTAGTGAAATTTATGTAATATTTTTAGACTGCTTTGTTCAATTTATAATATGTAGGTAGAATTTTTACATAAAAAAACCCCTTTGTGTTTATCAAAAATATTTCACAAATTAAGAAGAAGAATACCTAAGGAAGGTCTGTGCACATGATTATAGTACAAAACCATGTGGATTTACATCAATTTTACCAGGAACAAGGGGGTCAGTATACGGCTATGAGTCAAATAGTCAATTTTCACCACATTCAGGCATTTGTGTTATTAATGCCTGAATGTGGTTTTAAAATTGACTATTTGACTCATTGCCGTATACTGACCCCCTTGTTCCTGGTAAAATTGATGTAAATCCACATGGTTTTGTACTATAATCATGTGCACAGACCTTCCTTAGGTATTCTTCTTCTTAATTTGTGAAATATTTTTGATAAACACAAAGGGGTTTTTTTATGTAAAAATTCTACCTACATATTATAAATTGAACAAAGCAGTCTAAAAATATTACATAAATTTCACTAATAAGAACTTAATTTCCATATATATATATATTATTGTAACAAAGACCTTATTTTAGTATTAATGAAATCACTTTGTTAATAATTCAACAATATTATTTGTATACATCTCCTACACTGGGTGTGTACTTGACATTTTATCCTTAGCAGCACACTATTGGTTTTATTTTTTGAGGCAAGATTGCTGTTAATCTCCGTAAGTTTTCATGTGTCGTAGGGTGCTGAAGGTCATTTTGATCTGTTGGGCATGTACTATTGGTAATATTTTAACATATTAAGTAATATTTTTCTTACTTTGTATAATATATTTGATAATTATATGACATTTTAACAGTAATGTGAAGTATTTTATGATAATTATACACATTTGCCCCTATGTTAGTTTCTAAAACTGCGTTATCGTAATCTTTAAAGACAAAGTGTTTGGTTGTTAAATCACTACCATGGAATAACTTGGCAATATTTTGTAGCATATTCAATTAACAATTATACTTAATTACAGTTTTTTTTTTTATAATAACTTATGTTAATTTCTTTGGTAAATATAAATTTTTTAACTTAAACTGTCACGCGTAAGTCCGTTATTTTAATACATGTCATGATTTTTTTTATCCATTTATAGATACAATTAAAAATTATATATACAATTTTTTTTTTATCCATTCATAGACTATTTGATACAATTTTAAAAAGTATGTACCATTTTTTCTATTTCGCAAATATATGAGTTAATTTATTAAACATTTAGTATATGTGTCAACATTTTAGTAGAGATATAAACATTGGTTTCTCTTATACATTTATAGACACCCATTGTATACAGATTTATTAGTTATTCTTGGTTCTATTTTCTATACTTTGATAATATTTTTTATATCTATATTAGCATTTTCTGCTTTTTTTTTTTTGCTAATATTTTAATATAATTATTGTACTTATCGTTTGATTAGTGGGTAGACCATTCACAGAACTCACCAAGGAATCTGCGCCTATATGGGGCTAGTACGCTCCGTAACGCCATATAACTTTGGGTGGATACGAGTAAAAAGCTTATGATGAGTAATATTTTACACTTAAACTTTTTTCTTCTATTTTTTACACTTAAGGTCTTTTTATTTAACATTTTACACCTTTATTTTTTTTTACTTTTAGCAATTTTCTTTTTACTTTTTTTTTCTATTTTCACATTTTCTTTTAAAATATAATTTTACACTTACATTTTTTTTTTTTTCATTTTTTATGTTTTCATTTTTTTTTTTAAATTGTATTTTACACTTTAACTATTTTTTTTAAACTTTTTTTTATTTTTTTTTTTCCTTTTTTAACTTTTTTTTTTTTTTAAATTTTTTTTCTTTTTTTTAATTTTTTTTTCTTTTTTAATTTTTTTTTTCTTTTTTAATTTTTTTTTTCTTTTTTAATTTTTTTTTTCTTTTTAAACTTTTTTTTTCTTTTTAAACTTTTTTTTTCTTTTTAAACTTTTTTTTTTCTTTTTTAACTTTTTTTCTTTTTTAACTTTTTATTTCTTTTTTAACTTTTTTTTTTTCTTTTTTAACTTTTTTTCTTTTATTTTTTTTTTTTACTTTTTTCTTTTTACATGTAATTTTTATTAAACTTTTTTCTTTTTACATTTTTTTTTTAAATTGTATTTTACACTTAAATTTTTTTTTTTTATTATTTTTTAACTTTTTTTTTATTAAACTTTTTTTTTATTTTTTACATTTTTTTTTTTTTTCTTTTTGCATTTACTTTTTTTTTTTTTAAATTCGTACTTTGTATAATATTTTTGATAATTATATGACATTTTAACAAGTTTGCTTGTCCTATCACTAAAAATGGTGTAATTTGACAATATTTTGTAGCATATTCAATTAACAATTGTACTTAACTACAGGTTTTTTTTTTATATGACTTACGTTACTTTCTTTGATAAGTATAAATTTCTTAACTTAATGTCTTACACGTAAGTCCATTATTTTAATTTTTTTTTTTTAATACATGTCATGATATTTTTTTTTATCCATTCATAGACTATTTGATACAATTTTAAAAAGTATGTATTATTTTCTCTATTTCGCAAATATTTGACTTAATTTGTTAAAAATTTAGTATATGTGTCAACATTTTAGTAGAAATATATACATTGGTTTCTCTTATACATTTATAGACACTCATTCTATACAGATTTATTAGTTACCTTTGGTTCTATTTTCGATACTTTGTTAATATTTTTTATATCTATAGTAGTATTTCCTGCTTTTTTTTTGTTGCTAATTATTTAATGTAATTGTGGTACTTGTCGTTTGATTAGTGGGTAGACCATTCACAGAACTCACCACGGGCATCTGTGCCTATATGGGGCTAGTACGTTCCGTAACACCATATGGCTTTGGGTCGATTCGGGTAAAAAACTTATGATGGTTAATCTTTTACATTTAACACATTTCTTTTTTACATTTAGCAATTTTCTTTTAACGTTTCTTTTTTTTTTTCATATTTTTCGTTTGTAAATTTTTTTTTTTAAATTTTAAATTTTTTTTTTACGTTTTTCTTTTTTACATTTGTCTTTTTTTTTTTTTTTTTTATTTTTTTTTTTTAATTTTATTTTTACACTTAAAACTTTTTTTTATATATATTGTTTTTACTTTTTTTTTTTTCATTTTTCTTTTAAAAGTTCATTTTATACAAACTTTTTTTTTTATTTTACAGTTACTGTTTTTTAACTTTTTTATCTTTACATTATATTTTTCACTTAAACTTTTTATTTATTTTTTTACATTTATACTTTTTATAATCTATTTCACACGTAAACTTTTTTTTTTACATTTATTAGTTTTATAATTTATTTCACACTTAAACTTTTTTCAAATATTTTTTATATAAATATATATATATTTTTTTTTTCACTTTTAAAATTTTTTTTTCACTTTTAGTTATTTTTTTTTTTCTTACTTAACCTTTTAGTTTTTAATTCACACTTAAACTTTTTTTTATTTTTACATTTTTCTTTTTAAACTTTTTTTTTTTTTTTTACATTTTGCTTTTTAAATTGTATTTTAACTTTTTTTTTTTTAACATTTATTCTTTTTATAATTTATTTCAAACTTAAACTTTTTCATTTATTCTTGTCTAATGTACAACTACAAACCCCGCTTTCTCCCCAATTTTATGTATACGCCTACAAACGTCTCCCTATGAGTACTTTATGTCGCCAATTTTACGAATACACCTCTCAAATTGTCCCCTTGTGGATACTTGATGTCGCCAAATTCTACACATTCACCCTCAATTGTACTCATATGGGAACTTGTTGCCTCTTAGTCTTTGAAAATTTAATCAGCCAGCCATAATAATTCCCCTTGTATGGTGCTACTTCATTTCTACCATCCACCTATGCGTTTTGTTATAGTGTAATTTTATGACATAAGAAAAAATGTGTACTTGTACCAAGCGTATAAATAAACCCCTTTGTATAGCTGCACTGTATCGTTCAATCAAACAACCAATTATAAAACACCCCTAAAACAGCAACATCTAAGACAAATTCCCTTATTCAACACGTATTAGAACAAGTAATAGATCCATTATCTTACATACCAACCCCAAATCTGCTCTTATCAAGCCCAGCACAACAAACAGTGCGATAGAGTAACTTTTACATCATATTCCTAAACAGTAAGCAATTCTAATGCATCCAATTGTGATCAAGGTGAGATCCCTCCTTCTAGTCATAACGATATGATATTTTCCCTCTTAAAATAATAATTTTACGTATGATGTGAAAAACATTTAAAGAACACATTACTTTTATAAAAAGTTTAATTAACCGTAATACAAGGTTTTGGTTCCCAAGGTTCTTTTTCAAAGTATCAGCTTTCATATTAATTACTTTTTTTTTCATCCACTGAGACTGATTTCCGTTATATAAATTGTAATTTAAACGTATATTGTTATAAACATTATTTTCATAGAACCCCAGACTGTCATTTTTTATACCCTTAGTACACATGTCAAAAGGTAAAAAAAGCTTTACTTATTAATCTGGTCTACCTTCCTGTACACGATGGTATGTTATTTACCCCCATAGGATGATTCCTCATAGAGTTATATTGCGAAATTATATGCTGGAGTTGGTCACATAAAATATATTTTTCTAAAACCATTCTTGCAAAATTCTTTTCTTTTGTACTAACCATAGTTAAAATATATACACTACTGTCATTCCCTTTAACATAAGTTCATTGTGCAGCTCTAGTGGGACGTAATTGCTCTCACTGAGTTAATTTTTTTGGCACAGATGTATACGTAAATAAAATATATGTAAAATATAAATGAGTAATAAAATATAAATAAATATTAAAATATGTATGAAATATATGAATAATAAAATATATATAAATATTAAAATATATATAAAATATATATAAATATTAAAATATATATAAAATATAAATGAATAATAAAATATAGAAGTTAAAATATAAATGAATAATAAAATATAGAAGTTAAAATATAATTAAATATTAAAAATAAATGTAAAAATATAAATAATAAAATACAAATAAATATCAAAATATAAATAAATATTAAAATATAATAAATATTAAAATAAGAATATTAGTTTAATTCTATCATATTTTATTTACTTTCACAGTTTTTTCACATTACTTTCACAGCTCACAGTTTTTTCAACAACCAACCATTCCTAACATTATACCTATGATGTCACAACCCACAGCTTATAATTAAAAATGTGTAGATGCTGTGCGTCGCAAATTTCCACCAATACCCAAATAAAAACGCAAAATAACAAAAAAGCAACTTTCATGTCACATGACACTCCATAGACATCACTTACTGACACCTGATTGGTTCTTCATGATGTCATCCTTAAACAAGCATCTGATTGGTCCGTTCCCCTACATGCAGCGCCGCCTTGCGGTTACAAGCAGAACTAGTAAAACCTTGCCACGACAACGTGTGACGTCACTTACTGACACCTGATTGGTTGTTCATGAGGTCATCCTCAAACAAGAACCTGATTGGTCCGTTCCTGTACAAACACGGTGTGACACGTTGAGACATGCCCATGGGCGGCGATGAGTCACCGACAGCTGTTCCCATGTCCCCCCTGCATGTGACGTCACTTACTGACACCTGATTGGTTGAGGTCATCTCCATTAGGCCACGCCCCCTCGGCTTGACAGACGAGATCCGCCCTGATCCGCCAGCAGCACCACCAAGATCCACCAAAGATCCGCAGAAATCCTCAATTATTCCTCGTATTCCTCAGAAATCCTCAATTATTCCTCAAGATCCGCACAGCACCTCGGCCCCATACCCGTCAAATTACACTACTCCTGTTTTTATTGTACTTTTGTCTCTTTTATGATTTTTTCCATTGTTCAACATTTCACCTTTTTGAAACTTTCTAATGGTTTTTTGTTATAATTACTTATGAAATATGACGTGGCACTTTATTCGAAACATATTTCCTGTTGGCAGTGCCCTCCTGATGAGAAAGTCAAAGGGTGCTGACAACACAGAAAGGTGACGGCCTGCAACGGACTACACTCGGATCTCAGTTCAATTTGATTTGCCGATTTTCATTTGACAATGCAATTAAAAGATGAGTTACAAATATAAAAATTCGAAGCGGCTATAAGCTGGAGATGAATAAGCAAAACATACGATATCAGTATTAACACGAAGAGGAAGGAAAAAAAGGAAAGTAATTCTAGGAAATGTATTCAAGGATGTCCGGTTTCTGACTGCTGCAAGGTCGCATTCTCGATTGCGTATTCGCATGCAACAAAACGAACGCCATTTTTCGCCCAGCAGAAATATTGTAAAACTCATTTGACATCTCCCTAAAAAAGTCAATCATTATTGTAATTTTTAGACAAATCTGCTGGTCATGGATAAAAAAACTAAACGAACAACGACATTAAGACAATAGGTGTTTCTCATTCAAAACAGGTGTTGATTGCTATAGCTCTTATTTTTTATAAAGGTAAGTTCCATTTAAACTTTATTCATTTTTAGTACTGGGCCCACGGTGACCGAGTGGTTAGAGTAACGAGCTCAAAACCGGAGGATGGAGGGAATTGAATCGAATCGAATCGAATCGAATCTTTTATGGCCATATATATATATATATATATATATATATATATATATATATATATATATATATATATATATATATATATATATATATATATATATATATATATATATATATATATATATATATATATATATATATATATTTATATATATATATATATATATATATATTTATATATTTATATATTTATATATATATATATATATATATATATATATATTTATATATTTATATATATATATATATATATATATATATATATATATATATATATATATATATATATATATATATATATATATATATATATATATATATATATATATATATATATATATATATATATATATATATATATATATATATATATATATATATATATATATATATATATATATATATATATATATATATATATATATATATATATATATATATATATATATATATATATATATATATATATATATATGGATTTATTAGAACTCAAGTAACATAAATCATTGTGGGAAACACATGGATGAGTATTTTGTATTGATGTTGTTTTCATATCGTTTTACTCAGAATATTTCCATTTTGTTGCTTTAGATCCTACCACTTTTCAAGTTTTTAAATGCAATTTTGAATAATTTGTGCTTTTTTTTTAAAGTTTAGAAATGCAGATAAAAAAGATCGAATATGTTTAACCGTATTTATGTACTAATATTATAAATACTTTTTTTTTTACTTAATACATCTTTAAAATCAGCTAAATGGGGTATTAGAATAGAAACACTATGTAACACTTTTAGGATTATGCATTCCCACACTATTAACTTTCACGAAAAAAAAATAGCACGACTGACATAAATGTTGTCTAGTTTGGTTATTATTATGCTTATTTAATTATTAAATTAATATTATTTTTTTATTTTCAATAAAAAAAAGAACAAATTAATGCAGATTTTTACGTAACAAAGTTATATAATAAGTACTATATGCAAATGAAATATAGTATCAAACATTTGTAAAACTACACTTGTTGTAGATAAAAATCTGGCAAACTTATTCATAAGATCCAAAATCCATTAGTTTTATTGAAACTTATTTAGTAGTTTGTGTGGAGGATAAAAAGGAGCACAGCTACTGTTCTTGAACAGGGCGCCGCGACCGCTAAGAATCTCCTAGATATACTTCCGAAATTCTGGAACTGTATCTATGTTTTAAGGAGTTATTTGAGATTTTATGTTGAACAGCATAGTTTTTTTCATGAAACAAAAATATAAAATATTTTTTTAAAATTTCAATGTTTAATTTTTCTTGATGTTAAGTTTTCGAAACGGTAAATATTTTTTTTATTATTAATAGAGAAATGTATAGTTTTTTAAGGGAATATTTTGTGTTATTATGAATAACTATTTATATAAAAATCTAATATATATATAGTATACAAAATATGAATGCCAATTCCTTTGTTCGATAGCTCAAATGATCGAATAAATAATTTGGTGAAAATATATATAAATATTTAAGAAGAAGTTTTTTAAAAAAAAGTATTTTAAAAAATAAAAAAGTTTAAATTTTGAAAAAATTTAAACAATAACGGATGGTTTTGTGAATTATTGTTCTCTAATATAAATTTAAATAACATACATTAAAACTTTGATTCAAAAAGTCAAAAATAAAAATAAAGTTTAGATGATACCATGTCTTAAGAATTTTTTCATGTCAGATGCACGCATGCATAACTTTTATATATGTTTAATATTTTATTGGCATTAGAAAAGTAGTCTTTTTCCAAATCCAACCGTCAACCAAAACTCCAAAATAAAACCGCTAGAAACCGCCAAATCGCGCGCCAAGAGGATAGGTAATCAATTCGACTGTTAGGTATTGTTTTTATGTATATTTGCGCAAAATTTCTGTTCTAGTTCAGATATATGAACGATTTCTTTTCGTTGGATAGAAAATGTTTCACTTGGGAGACATTTAAAAAAAATATCCGGTTAAACTGCATTCAACTATCCGGAATTCTCAATTAAGCGGACCATTTAATTTTTTTTACCATTTCGAAAATTCTTTTTTTGTTGTATAAAAAATGTCCATGTAGACAAAATCTGCAAAATAATAATCCTTTAACCAGCTGTTATATATCCGGAAATGTCGATTAACCGGAGTTTTTTTAAACAATTTATCCGATTTCAAATTGTTATCAATATTTAACAGAAGTTATACAACAATGGCATTTCGTTTACCCAGCATTTATTGGAATAAATAGGGATTGTTTTACGATATAAATTTTTGAGACAAAATGTAAGCACAAGTTGTTATTTCAATTTTATGGTGAACAATACAAAGGTGCGAAACCCCCTGCTAAACTAACAAGTAAAAAGGGAAAAATAAAATAATCTTTCTAAAAAAAAAGGAAAACCGACTTTAAGAAAAATGCGCTAAAAAGTAAAAAATAAGCAGTCCCTCGGAATAATTGTCGAACACCGTCACCACTTCAAAAAAATTTCGTAAACGCAAAACGACCCCTTTTAAAAGTGAGGTCCATTTAAAAGTAACCATCGTTGGCCAAAAACATATTTCCGAGCAATTCATTTCAAAATAAACATATTTGAAAAGACTTTTCTATCCTTGGCATCGTGAATCCGTCCATAACATCCGGCTTCCATCCGAAACTCAGTCCGATGCCTTTCTGCTTACCGAGGTCATTCGCTCAAAGATTCCTTTTGTTCGTCGGACACACACCAAAGGTGGACGGGTATTCTAGGTAAGAATATATTTTATAATATTTTTAATATTGGTGTAATTTTCAATATGTGTTTGATGTTGATTTGAAAGAATTGTTGTCTATGAATTTTGCGACTCTTGTTAGATGTTTCTAATGACGTTACGGACATGGTAGTGGTAGGATTCGAAAACCCGTGTGTATGAAAGGGTCGTAGGACCTTACCTGTGTTCACCCACGACCCCTACCACCCACTTTTTGAAATTCAAGCAAACTATGGCTTGTAGGATATCTATCGACTCGTATGGACATCAATGATTCAAATAAATTATTTTTGTACCCCGATGACCCTCACCACCCACTTTTAAATTTTGGTCAAGGCCGCTTTTAAATTTTCAAGCGAAGCATAGCTTGTAAGGTATCTATCGACTCGTACGGACATCAATGATTCAAATAAAATATTTTTGGACCCCCATGACCCCCACCACCCATTTTTAAAATTTGGTCAATTTTGGCTTCTTTCCATTTTTTAATTTATTTGAAATATTAAAGTCCATACGAGTCGATAGACAATCTGCTATGGTTTGATTGAAAATTTAAAAGCGGCCTTGACCAAAATTTAAAAATGGGTGGTGGAGGTCATGGGGGATCCAAAAATATTTTATTTGAATCATTGATGTCCGTACGAGTCGATAGATACCTTACAAGTTATGCTTCGCTTGAAAATTTAAAAGCGGCCTTGACCAAAATTTAAAAATGTGTGGTGGGGCTCATGGGGGTCCAAAAATATTTTATTTGAATTATTGATGTCCGTACGAGTCGATAGATACCTTACAAGCTATGCTTCGCTTGAAAATTTAAAAGCGGCCTTGACCAAAATTTAAAAATGGGTGGTGGGGGTCAAGGGGGTCCAAAAATATTTTATTTGAATCATTGATGTCCGTACGAGTCGATAGATACCTTACAAGCTATGCTTCGCTTGAAAATTTAAAAGCGGCCTTGACCAAAATTTAAAAATGGGTGGTGGGGATCAAGGGGGTCCAAAAATATTTTATTTGAATCATTGATGTCCGTACGAGTCGATAGATACCTTACAAGCTATGCTTCGCTTGAAAATTTAAAAGCGGCCTTGACCAAAATTTAAAAATGGGTGGTGGGGATCATGGGGGTCCAAAAATATTTTATTTGAATCATTGATGTCCGTACGAGTCGATAGATACCTTTCAAGCTATGCTTCGCTTGAAAATTTAAAAGCGGCCTTGACCAAAATTTAAAAATGGGTGGTGGGGGTCATGGGGGTCCAAAAATATTTTATTTGAATCATTGATGTCCGTACGAGTCGATAGATACCTTTCAAGCTATGCTTCGCTTGAAAATTTAAAAGCGGCCTTGACCAAAATTTAAAAATGGGTGGTGGGGGTCAAGGGGGTCCAAAAATATTTTATTTGATATTATTTGATATTTGATATTATATATTTTATTATATATTATCTATACCACTATACCAGTCTATACCACTGAATTCTACCTGTAACTTCTGGAAGGCTGAAAACTTGTTTCCTCCATGGTCGCGTTGAAGCCAATGTGGAAGCAGCCATAGTGTGCCCCAACATTTTTGAAAAGTGATTTAGTGATGTTATTTTAATATCATAGCATTGTAGAAATATTAAATGTACATAAATATTATATGTTCTTCTTAAATAATAATTTTTTATAATGCCAACAAATAGTTTTTGCTCTTGATTTTTAACTACTTCGACTTTAAATTGCAAATTACTTTCCTTTTTAATAGCAGATTGCATTTAAAATGGGTTTTAAAAGAAAAGAAAAAAATCTCAGCCAAAAGCAATATATGTCCGCGGCTTATTTTAACGTCAACAATATACGAAATATTGCGATAGCGATGACAGTGGGGCACAACATGGCTGCTTCCGCATTGACTACAAGTCTCGAGCATGGATCCTTCATAGTAGAGAAATTATAAGGTTATAATCTCGCTAACATCAAAGTGAGGCCAACATGTATGGCCCCAGACACGTGGTTTACTACGCCACCCATTCATACATTTTTTCTAGTTTATTCATAAAAATATCCTGTACTTCATTAAGTAACACATTTACTATTATTTCCAAATCACAAGTCAATCGCGAACGTATTTTCATTCTTAAATTTTGAAAGGAAGTCACGTGTCTGGTGCCATCAGGTCTGAGATGTTTGCATCACGATGATGACGTCATTTTCGCTCTACTACAGTCCATTCGTGCTCGAAGCTTCAAGTCAACAAAAAGTCTTGCCAAATGCAGAAGTTACAGTTAGTGATCAGTGGTATGTACATATAATACATTTCAATTGTGTTTTTACAGGCGTCCTGACTGGAAATAAAATTTAAAAACCAAAATCTTAGAACAATGATCAGAAGCGATCTGCCACCAGCCGAGCCTTCGACTAGTCCCTCCCTCATCTTCAGAGTAGTTCTTCTGGTCATCAATATACTCTTCGGGTTCATCGGCTTCTTCTTCTTCATATTTCATTTGGGTTTCAGGCATGCGTCCAGTTGCCTCATGTTGGGTGAGTTTGGAGAGTGGGGTGCAACCTCAGGTTTGGTTTGGTTAAACAGCGTCGCACTATAGCTGCACAGTGGGATATTGGTGACGGTTCGTGGTCTATCTCGAAGGAAAGACCCGGGAACACATACACATTCACACACACATTCATACATGCACCTGGTTATTTTAGAACCATGGTCAGATGACGAGGAAACACCTGAACTGGCACCCAACGCCTTCAATAGACGTCAGGACTTTGGACCCCGATCAGATGTATCGTGCACCAGTCCCGTATACACGCCGTTCATTTTTGAGGATGTTCTGGACGCCTTTTCTAGTATTTTGTATCGAAGCTGGCAACCATCCGATCACAAGATCACTACTTTTTTTTTACTTTTCTTTGTCAAGTCCATTGCACGGGTTCGAACCACCACCAATCCTCGGATTAGTACCTGAACGCCTTTAACCGCTCGGCCACGGAGGCCTGTGCAACCTCAGAAGTTGCTGGGTGTGGTTTGAAATATCGAAGCAGTGTCAGCAGTTTTCTTTTTGCTCTCGGAATTTTTCGCCGCCAACATTCCATTATGCACGCTCTAGTGGGACGTTAATTAAATCCAACAGGTTTAGAAAAGCAGGTGAAACGGACTGAAATGGTGACGTCAACCAATCGAGGGACCGTCACTTATTTCGCCATGCACTGCGATTTGAACAGTTTTTGGTGGACCTCGGTAGTCCAGTGAATAAAGGCGTTCATCTAGTAATCAGAAAATTGCTAATTCAAGCCCGTGCGATGGTTTAGTTTGATTTGATTAATTAACGTCGCACTAGAGCGGCACAGTGGGCTATTGGCGACGGTTCGAGGGCCTATCTCGAAGGAAATACCCGGGAGCGGTGCCTCGTATTTTTAAACCATGGTCAGATGACGAGGACAACACCTGAGCTGGCATCCGCCAGCCTTCAATAGGCGTCAGAACATTGGACCTCCGATCAGATTTATCGTGCATCAGTTCCGTATACACGCCAGTGTAATTTGCCGGATGTTCTGGACGACTTTCTAGTATGTTTGTAACGAAGATTTCAACCCGCCGATCGCAAGATCACTACTTTTTTCTTTTTCTTTTTCAAGTCCATAGCATGGTTTGATTAATTAACGTCGCAGCAGAGCTGCACAGAGGGCTATTGGCGACGGTGTTTGGGGTTTATCACGAAGAAAAGACCCGGGAACACATACACATTCAACCATGCACCTCGTTATTTTAGAACCATGGTCAGATGACGCTATAGCACGGATTCAAACCAGCAATTTTCTGACTACTAGCTAAACGCCTTTATCCACTGGGCCACTAGGGGCCCCACATATTTGGATAAATTAACACATCACTAGAGATACACAAAGAGCTATTGGCAGAGGGGTATTGTTCCCAGATCTTTCCTTCCTTATGGTTTGGCTCAGCGACTGAGAGGTATAGCATTCGACTAGCAATCAGAGGATTTCAGGTTCGAATCTGCATGGGGATTTAACAAAAGTTAAGATGTAGCGATCTTGTAATCGAAAGGTTTTTAGATTCATTACTATATAACAGAAGTCGTCTGAAATAATCCTCAATTACCGCGGGCAAGCACACGATGCACGTTAAATCTGATTGTGGCCAACAGCCTGATGTCTATATAGGTTACTTCGGGTGCCAGTTCAGCTGTTAACTTCGTCATCTAACCATGGTTCAAGAACACGAAGCAGTGTTCCCGGGTCTTTCTTTCGAGACAGACCCACCGTGCAGCTATAGTGTGATGTAATTAACTAACCAACCATCCTTCGGGATGGATCCAGAACCGCTTTAATAGCCCATTGTGTAGCCCCAGTGCAACCACTGACTACTAAACACGTGGCACTGACTACTGGCACGTGGACTACTAAACGTGCGCGACCATCTTACACATTTTTGAGCGAAGGTAGAAAAAGTAATCCTTCTGCATCGGTTTCTGTATATTTAAAAACAGATTTAAGACTTCCAAAAATACGTTAAATGTTATACATCAAATGTCTAGACAAACTTGCTTTCTTACATAGAGAAAAAAGACAAAAAGAACCGAAAAAATCAGTTTTACATATCAGAACGACAATGTACTCTACCGCGCGGCACGGTAGAGTACATTGTCGCTCCATGGGAGTGCTCACTCCAGTGTTTATTGTAATTTAACTCAGTGAGTGCGACTTTGATTCATTCAATATATATATATATATATATATATATATATATATATATATTTATTTATTTATTTATTTATTTAAGGGGTCGTCTCCGCCTTTTTTCTGCACCTCACCTACTGCGTGATGAAAGGGAAGCTGAACGAGTCGTACAACTTCAGGAGGTTCAAGATCATCTTCATCATCAGCATCGTGGTAGGAGTGATTGAGCTCATATCCAGCATAATCTACGTGGTTCTAGGCGTGGTTCTTTCCCTCAGTAAGCAAGGTAGGGTTCATTTCAGGAAGCATACCAATCGCGTACACTCACAGGGTGTTCCAAAGTATATTTCAATGTAGAGATTTGTTTACTTGCGCAATGTTTCGATATATATCGAGTTTCTGGAAGAACCAAAACATCTCGATTGTGAATTGTTAATCTTTCGTTCTGTGCCTGTGTTTCTACCTGTATGTTTTTCTCTCTACGTCCGTCTCTCTCTGCCTGTCTATCTCTCTCTTCTGTATATGTCTGCCTCTCTATATTTGTATGTTTGTCAGTCTCTCTCTCTGTCTCTCCATATCTATCTCTGTCTGTCTGGCTGTCTCTATATCTATCTCTGTCTCTCTCCCTCTATGTCTGCCTCCCTCTCTCTCTGTCTCTATATGTCTGTCTCTATCTCCTGTATTTCTTCCTGTCGCTCTCTCTCCTGTATATATCTGTCTATATATCTCAGTCTATCTATCTCTCCTTATGTATATGTCTGTCTCCGTCTATATGTTTGCTTCTCTCGTCTGTCTCTCTCTCTGTCTGTCTCACTCTCCTGTATATCTCTGTATCTCTCTGTGTATGTCTGGCTCACTGTCTCTCTTCCTCTGTATGTCTCTCTCTCTCTCCTGTATATCTATGTCTCTTATTATATGTATGTATATCTATCTCTGTTTGTCTCTCTCTATATATCTATCTCTGTCTGTCGCTCTCCCTGTCTCTCTCTTTATGTCTGTATTTCTCTCTCTTTATATCTGTTTCTATGTTTCTCTGTTTCAGCTCTGTCTGTCTATCCATCTCTCTGTCCGTCTGTCTGTTTGCTTGCCTGGCCTGCGTTTGTGTTTGTTTTTTATATAAATCTGCAGTTTTATTCCGTGCTTGATGAAATTTTAAACATTAAATGTTAACTTGACCTTCAAAACAAGAGGAAGGTCACTGTCTACACGAGATTTCGAAAAACCACCTCCAACCACTTATCACCCCTTAAAGCAGAAATGACTTCTTTCAAGAACCGCCAGATGGCGCCACGGTGGAGAAATAGCCCAACAGCCTGCGTAAAAACTCTGCAACGTCGGGTACTCGTTTCAGCTCGTCAGCTCGTTTCATATAATGAAAGCTTGTTTTTTTTAAAATTATTATTTACTTTTGCATATCCGATTTTCATCAATTATATTAAATACATTTGCTTAACTTTTTGAATTAGATTTCAATTTCATATTTAATGTTAACTATTTCAATCTTTACAAAATAGATTTCCATCCTGTCTACGGCTTCTACGCGGCCGCTATTCCGAGTTTCATGGCCTGCCTGTGGGCATTTCTTCTGGCCTACGAATGCAAATCCTACATGGGCAAGTTCGGAGAGTTCGACATGGGCGCCGCACCTCAATAAAGAGAGACAGCAATACTACGGACTTCTGAAGAAGAACCAAGAAATAAGCCATCAGCATTCCTAGTGCCGCGAAAACCCGTCATTTCATCGTCGTAAATACGTCATTGTATTACATAAAAATGACGTCTAAATGACCAAGTTTTCTCGATTTGATTGGGTGAAGAAAGTTGAGGGGGTTACGAAAGGGGAACTCAGCAAATGATGGTTTCGAGGAAAACGCGTTCGAATTTTTTTGCTTCTACGGCAAACTCAATAAAAGGTCTTTCCTTATCCACCTTTATCCCTTATCCTTATCCGTATTTTTCCTTTTTTTTATATGGTTAAAAACCATTCATTTATATTTGGCGTATCATTTTAGTTTACCATTTTATATTTGGCGTCTTAAAAACTGAAAAGTTCGCCCTTCGCATCCGCAACTCAGTTATAAAAACGATTTTTAAAATACCCGATTAGGTTGGAAAGTAATTTTTTTTATACAATAGTATTTATTATTATTATTTGGTATTTATGATAGACACTGGAATTTGTAAAAACATATTTGATATAAATAACTGAAAGGCCAAGAGGAAATTAAGGGAATCAATTGATAAAATTCACATTCCAGCTTCTTCACTGACAACAATCTTGAAGAAATGGATCAATTTCTGTTGAGTATCCCCTATTTGTCGCCAAGGAAAACATTGGCACGATGCATTTTCCTATTCATTGACCATGAGCGTCATTATTGGTGGAAGGTTAACAAAATTGGCGCGTTTTCGCATATTTGGCATTTAGGTTCGCTTCATGAAATCGGAGAATTATAAGTGAAACATATACTTTTTACGGCTCTGTTTCTGCCTAAATAAATGAAGCATTTTGAGGGAAGATGCATATGTACCGAAAGCTTTCATTTACATCAAGGAATTTTCATTTAATGCATTTTTCTTTCGTCACCAAATTTTAACGTTATGCAAAACACTGTATGTAAAATAAAATGAATTTCCTTTTGCTTTTATTTACTTGTAACCATTATATTTCAAAATAAAGACCAAGCTAAATATTGACTTATTTGAGATTTACAGCGGCGCAAACATGATAATCAAGATTGTTCTTATTATTTTTGTAATTTCACAATGAAAATGACCATAAACCAAAATATATCGCTATAATAAGCTTTAGTATATTCCATATTTTATTACACACATAATCTTTTGAGACATCATGTTTTCGTTAAACATTTTTCACTAAAAATACAGTTTTTAAAAAACTACACACTACATACGACATTTTGTTTGTAGTTGCTTTGAAAAAAAAGATGCTTAAAAATGAGTACTTGGACGTACTCGTTTTTCTTTGAGTACAATTGCATTGTAAACGAGCGATGACGTACTCAAATTGAAGTAATCGTACTTTCGTAAAAATGAGCAGGATGGTTTAATATTGCTTATCTCAGCTTCTGTTCGAGCCTACCTTAACAAAGCGACCTGGCAAACTTCAAATATGTGTTCAGAAGATGGTTTTTCACATTATTTGATGTCGAGTGCTTCAATGGAAACTGAGTTATCACCACTCAGATATCTTACTTCCCATTCTTTTAACACACCTTTTCAACGTTACTTCTATTTATAACTTTTGCACTCCGCTCTCTGGTAGTACAACGGTTAAAGCCCTGGATTTCAGTGCGGACATCAGGTAAACGGAGTGGGGTCGATTCGCTGTAAGTCCTGGTTGAAATTTATGAAAAGTAATTTATGAAGGCCGCCTATGTAGGCAACAACTACTCATTTGACTTATTTTTGAGTACATGTCTTTTTGAAAAATGAAACTTATGTATTCTGAACTATGATAAGCATCGAATATAAGGAAACATAAGTGCATTTTACTTATTCATTAAGTACCGACTTTTAACAGTGTGGAGACATACCATATGTTTTCTCCGATACTTTCGAGTACTTACGTCGTTAAAATGACATTTAGTCTAAAAAAAATAAGTTCTATTGTTGGAATAGCAGGATTCAGTGGGTGTTTCCCAGAGAGTTGTAATATTAAATAGAGAGCGCCTTCAATACCAGACTCTCGTAAGGCCGCGGTGTCAACATTGAAATACAAAAACCCCACATCACGTGGTTATAGCGGTGCCACATTTGGCGTTCAGACATCTGCAGGAGTTTCAAATTTGGCGCACTTTCTTCTTTTTTGGTGATAAGGGGTTCTGTCCGTATTCAACTTTTTAACATATATGTACGTATTTACTTATTTTCAAACAATGTGCGCTAAATATTTCCTCTTCATTAACGAAACGAAAATATTTTATTTGTGTTCAATACTCGAATAAGCAAAACACTTTATATTTATCAGGTTTTATTGTTCATATTTTCTTATCGAAGTAATTAAAATAACAATTGAAAGAACTTCGCTTACGGTAAATTTTTTACATAATGCAATTATTTCAAAACTACAAAGTAAGAAAAATCTCCTTAATATATCTGTTAAACTTCCTTAAATAGTGCCACTCGTTAAAAAAAATATATTTAAATACAAAATTAAACACAAAACTGTCATAATTAAAGAAATTTGAAAAAAAAGAGGGGAGGTTCTACTTTAAAACTACGGCGACAAAACCAACTCGTTAATTTCAAGAAAAGGGCACGTGAATCGTAAATTAAATAGGTGGGAGTACATCTGTTGGATAACCCATGGGAATAAGAATTCCCCCAGATTTGTATGAAAAGGTAAATTTGATTAAAAGTAAATAATACAAAGTTTTCTGTACAAACTAAACCTGGAACGAACTATCTAATTTAAATTAAAAGTTACCTTACGTACGAAGACTTATACATAGACAAATTGGGCTAAATTATTGGATCTATTAAAATTTTATTCTTCCAATTATAAGATTGAATATAAGAGTCACTATCTGAAAGAGATGACATGTATACAATAAAATAGAAAAATCAGATAAAATGATACTTAAGTGATTGAAGCCGACGACTCTGTTCCAGATAGAATAACTTTTATTGTTCTTGGTAAGAGCATCGATGCTGACGCTCTTCTCCTTGGCAAATACTGATAGGCAAGGATGATGGGGAATTCAGGCACTTTGGTATATAAAAAAAAACACACGCACGTTGCACAAAATTGAAGAGGGCGTAGACGATTCGATAATTGATGAACTGATAAAAAAAACTATCACACGACGGTGACTTTCTAACTATGACTTTCATGCGGGACTTTGATACTATGAAAAATAAAAGGCTAAATCGATGCATTGATACGTCACTCATGTGTGACACTTTGAAAAACCCCGGCTTGTCATGCAGTGGCCGGAAATATAAAACAAAATAGGAAAACATCGTAGGACTTTTGCCGACGATAAAAATAATAGCCTAATGAAAATAAACGCAAACTTGAACACACTTGATTCTCGGATTATCATGCATACTTGTCGTTGACGGGATCTTCCTCTTTTTCGAACCTGCTTCGAAATCGGGAAATTGTCCCTTGTTTTTCTGGGGCACGTCGGGAAGTTGGAGTCGGTCACACGGGCTTGAAGGGGGGGTCTAGGGTCACCTGGCTGCTCACTAGACTTGGACATCAGTATCTCCTGGCTGTCCGGAATGGGAAGTTTCGACATCAGATTCAGCTGGCTGTCGGGGAACGTGAAGATGAAAGCTCGAGGAAGTTGTGGCACATATTCAGCATGTTGCCTTGGATTCGAGACTTCAGACTATTGGAAAATGGCCGACTGGAAAGGTGAAGACGCTCACAGACGTAAATGTGACAAATACTAGTAAAATAATCCATTGGAAATGCGTGTCTATTGGTGCTCAGCAAAGAAAGTCAATTCATATTTTGAAATACTGTTGTAAAGTTCAGGATCGAATCAGATTTGAAAAAGGTGCGGCGTGGTTGTTTAGCGTCCAAGAAAACGTGCATCGTGAAAGCAAGCTCGCAGCGCGAGCAACATGAAGTCGCTACATTTTTAACGGTGGAACTGGTTCTCTCAAATGCAGTAGTCTCTCTGAACGGGGGACGCGCGGTCACTTATATAACCTTCGGGTAAACCGGAAGAGAGGGGGACTAAGAGTGACGTAGCGGAAGGGGAAAAACGGTCGCGACGATTCTGGAAGGATCTCGAACTCGACTTGGAAAGAAGGGATCCGCTGGCGTGAGTAGTGACTCAGAGCTCAGGAATGTTGAAGAGGGGTCGGACAACCGGGGACTCGTTTGGAGAAAGGAGGGGGGGTTTTGTTGAAATGGCGTTCTATTCGAAAACAAGACGAAGGGCGCTGCATGTCGATTGCGACGGAATAGGAGAAGACGACAAATGTCAAAAAACACGGGAAATCAAGGGGAAATAACAGAAATGTCTAATGGCTAAAAGAAGCCATTACGACATACTCCCTTCTTGCAAGAAAAAAAACGAAAAAAAAACTTTAACTACCAACTGGAAATGAACGCAGAAAAAAACAAAACTCGAAGAAAAGTCCAAACAAACAATCTCACCACAAAAAAACAAACTCTAAAAGGAAACACAACTCAAAAGAACTGTAAACGAAAAGAAAGCTACACATGACACTCTATACAAAACTGCCAAAAAAAAAATTAAAAAAAATCTCCTATACACAAAAAATTCCCATACGAAAACTTATGTACCACAATTTACCAAACACAAAAAAAATTCCCAATTTTAGAAAAAGAAACAAAATTTCAAGATAACTTAACTTACGACCATAACTTACTCAACATTACCAAAAAAAAAATCCAACAAAAATCGCTTAATAAGAACACTCCTACACAGTTACTTACAAAAAAAAATTTTTTACTCAACATACACACACCAACCAAAACTCTAAGTTTTTGTTTTGCTCAGAAAGACTTGCCTCGATTTGAATCAGATTGCCAAGAAGAGGAAGACATCAGCATTGACACTGAAAATATACAAACTTTACACAATTAATAACAATTTCAATAACATAACATCAATTCACAAGTGCTGGCATTATTTGCTGTATTTTTAGAGTCAAAGATTCATGTAAATGCCAGTATGTGAGAATACACTTCTCGAAGAACAATTAATTAAAACTTGACATGATAAACATTGCAGTCATTTGTATTATACCAACTGATGATTCAACACCATCATATACAATTATTTATCGAATTTAATGCACTAAACTTTACAAGGGTGCATGTATTAAGATTTACCACTTGAAATGCATTTAGTTAATGTATTATTATTACCCTTATCATCAACACACCTAAATAACTTGTTCATACCTGGAAATATTTTGAAATTCTACTAACACAATATACAAAACAAATATTTCTTACTCATGCCCAAAATTACATCTCAACAAAGAAATCTTAAACATTACCTATTAACTGCACAAACTGACACATGCATGTCATTAACAAAGTCGAAAATTATACCTGGTTGAAGAAAGACCAACCTTGACTATGAATCGGTTGTGAACATGCTTCAAAACATTCAATTATCTCAAAAACTTTGGCTTCTAAAAAATTTAAGATCAACATCAGTACATATTCAAACAACAATACCACAATAGTATAATTCAATCATGTATAAGATCAAGATTTGTTTACCAACAATTAAAAAAATTTCAGATTAACGAGAAAAGGAACTCAACTTAACTACTATCAAATTGTACAAAGGTTGACATGTTAAAGACTTATAGATTAAATAACAAACTGTATCTATTTTCTCCACTTACAGTCATAAAATGTTCAGTGCAAAAATTGCAGCATTAAACTAGTACAATGCAGAGCTGATCAGGAACTACCTATACATGATAATGCAACAATAGATAAAATTGCTCAATTGAATAACTACAGAAAACTTATTGGCAACTCGGCCAGTATTGTCAACAAGTATCACAATCTACACTAAGCAAGAAAAGGAAAACAGTCAAGACAACTGCTAAATTAACATTAAAACAATCTATCTTCCATCAATAGTAATGCAAAAAAAATTCCTTAACTGAAAAAACAACATTAATTTAAGTTTAAAACCACAAACAAATAAATTAACTACCCTTGTGCAAAAAAAATTTAACTACACACTCACTAAAATTTCCAACTGTTAAACTAAACAAAGTCAACTCTATGCAAACAAACTTGGTTCCCAAAAAAAAATTCTAACAAAGCAGACACTAATTTAAGCCAAAAAAAAAATTAAGGAGATATCAAAAGAAACAAAAACAATTAATTTCTACATTCTATCAACAAACAAATTCGAAGGAGAGAAAAAAAAATGTAAACAAAAGCTACTCAGTGGTGAAAAAAAAAATTTAAAGTTTCCTGACCTGTATCTCAAATACAAAATATGTGTGCTCAAAGTATTATAAATCACTATCAGTACCAAAATATACTCAAATTTCTCCCTTAACAAAATCTTCAGAAATTCAAAATCTCTTCCACACCAAACAACTTTTTCAAAAAAAAAATTCTAATTTCCCTTTTAACTAATAAACATTCTCAAAGATTCAAGTCTTCCAATCAATATCAAAGGTACTAAATATTCAAGTTCACAAAATTCAAGTATTAAAGATAAGCACATCTTAATACACTTCAAAACAACTTTCACCATTTAATTCAAACTTATTTAAACTTCAAAGTTTTTCACTCATTATTTCAAAATCTAAAAATTAACTACAATCACATATTTAAAACTTGTAATGACTTAACTCAATCACAACAAAACAAATAAGCAGAAATTAAACTAGTCTAACACTCAATGTTTTGTTTACTAAGGTTAAAAAAAATTTAACTATTTATCATGTACAAACAATCAAAATGAAGAAAACAGTGTGTCCATGGAAAAGGATCCACACTAACAATTTTACGTCCAGCATAAAATTAACTTCAAAATGACAATTTCCACTAGATAAAACAACTTTAAAATAAATACTCTTAAAGTACATAATGCAAGGCATATAAATTTAACATACAATTCAGTGTTATAAAACACCTATTGCATGGAATATTAAATATTGTTTCCTTCCAACTTGTTGACCAAAATTGTAGACATATAAAACAATTGCATGAGAAAAAAAGAAAAAGAAAAAACATCCGTTTAACTATAACACACAAAATATACACTCAACTACTATTCTTAGTTAGGCTCAGTTATGTTACAACTTAAAAAAAACAAAAATTCCTATTTGATTCGTGAAATTATGCATATAGATGACACCTGTAAAATAACTCAGAACTATATTCATTTCTATTCTGAACTATAGAAGATTATGCACTTCAAATTATTCTATTCTCAATTCAATCTCAAAATAAACTTGCTCAAAAACTCAAAACTGTAAAAAAATTCAACTCTATGAATTAGGTTGAAATCAAAATGTGCCTCACAACTAACTAAAAAATATTTTCTAATTCATACAAAAGCAAACTAACTTCAGATAATACTCGAAAAAAAAAATAGAATCATTCAATTGAAATTCACACTAGAACATGTATACATATAAATCAAACACAATTTTTAACCGAGCGTAACAAAAAATAGACATACAAATCTGGATAGGTTCGAAACTGACACTTAACCATGTCATAAGGATTTTGTAATTTTTAAAAATAATTCTTTCAATTATAAGATTGGATATTAGAGTCACTATCTGAAAGAGATGACATGTATACAATAAAATAGAAAAATCAGATAAAATGATACTTAAGTGATTGAAGCCGACGACTCTGTTCCAGATAGAATAACTTTTATTGTTCTTGGTAAGAGCATCGATGCTGACGCTCTTCTCCTTGGCAAATACTGATAGGCAAGGATGATGGGGAATTCAGGCACTTTGGTATATAAAAAAAAAAACACGCACGTTGCACAAAATTGAAGAGGGCGTAGACGATTCGATAATTGATGAACTGATAAAAAAAACTATCACACGACGGTGACTTTCTAACTATGACTTTCATGCGGGACTTTGATACTATGAAAAATAAAAGGCTAAATCGATGCATTGATACGTCACTCATGTGTGACACTTTGAAAAACCTCGGCTTGTCATGCAGTGGCCGGAAATATAAAACAAAATAGGAAAACATCGTAGGACTTTTGCCGACGATAAAAATAATAGCCTAATGAAAATAAACGCAAACTTGAACACACTTGATTCTCGGATTATCATGCATACTTGTCGTTGACGGGATCTTCCTCTTTTTCGAACCTGCTTCGAAATCGGGAAATTGTCCCTTGTTTTTCTGGGGCGCGTCGGGAAGTTGGAGTCGGTCACACGGGCTTGAAGGGGGGGTCTAGCCAACACCACCGTAACTGACTCAAGGCCTGCGCACGCTGTCGATCAGAAAGCTATGAGTCATCAAAGGTAGACCTACCGAAAGACACAGCGCCATTCAATTCAACGGCTGAATCCGTTCGTTGCAAATATAAACAAGGTTGTTTTCGAAGCGCGAAAAGTTAATTTTATTTATATATTTTATTAATTATTCTGCAGTTTTAGGAACGTCAATTACATAAGATGCCTTCTCGGTGCTGCGTGCCTAATTGCAAAGGGAATTATGATAGAGTTCTTGAACGTGTGACTATTTTAAAATATCCCGAAAATGTCGGAACTCGAAAAAAATGGATAACAGCGATACCTAGAAAGGATTTCATACCTTCCAAGTCTTCTAAGGTAAGTTGTATTTTTGTAATTACTTATAAATAACAAAGAATTAAAAATGGTTCTTGAAATTTGAATCTATTTCCTGCATATTTACTTCAATACAGTGTGAAATGTTCGTCATTATTTTCATGCATTACTAATGTAGGAATCATTCCACATAAAATATTGGAATTATTTATTTCTTATAGCAATATTTGGGAGTTAAGGTAATATTTAATGCTCTTATTGTTACAGAAACAAGGTTTATATTTGTATCTGTATCGATTCAATAAACAGAAGTGAGTTTAAGCTTTTCATAAAGTTTGTATAAACATATTTTTTTAAAAATCTTTCTTCGGCCTATCAATTTGAGAACAAAATAAAAACTTCAATAATTCTTAATTGTATGTTTAGAATAGGCCCTGCTCATTCCAGAACATTCTCCATTTATCTAGAACAATTTATTGTACCTCACCCAATAATATTTTACACTTTACAAGTTAACGTTTTACTAGCTGAACCAAACATGTTAGAATGAGATGGAATTGCAACAACCTCTGTATTGAAAATTCATTGGAGCTGACGCGCGGGTTAAATTTGTTGCCCAGTTTCATTTAAAATAGAACTGCCCCATTAAACAGTCCTAAATATGTATTTAATTCAATTATATTTTTCTTATTTGCTGATATTGATAGTAACAAGCTTTAATTAATTTTTTTAAAGGTTCAATCTTACCATCAACCCGATACTTCAAGATCTCCAGGGGGAGGGCGAGAAATACAAAGTCCTCGCATTTGCCGATGACAAACTTCTGATGACATCCAGTCAAGTAGAGCTCCAGTCCATGCTCGACCGTCTCTACACCGTGACAGAGGCTCTAAGCCTAAAAGTCAACGCGAGCAAATGCCCATCGATCCACCTGTCAGGGAAGAAGCCGGCGGGCCTGCGCCCATTGAAGTGATTCCAGACAACATCCCGACATCCTTCCTGGGTAACCCCATCGGCTACAACCTGCTCGAGAATTCCCCGGAGATTGCGAAGATCATCCACCTAGGAAAAAAGATCGGCGGATCCAGCCTCGCCCCGTGGCAGAGGATAGACGCTTTGAAGACGTTTCTCTACCCTCCCTGTCCTTTGCCATGAGAGGTCACCAATACACCAAGCAGCAGCTGCGTCAGGTCGACAATCACATGAGGGCCCACATCAAAGGGACCCTCAATCTGACTGGCGTGGCTTCAAACGCTTCTAATGATTAGACGAACTGTCTTACTGTACGTTATTTACTTGCTGTTCAACGTGTATCTTTTATAATTTATCTGTTCCACATCGTGTATCCTCCATCTGCATATTTACACGTAGAAGACGAACTGTCTTACTGTACGTTATTTACTTGCTGTTCAACGTGTCATCTTTTATAATTATCGGTTCCTCGTGTTTCCTCCACCTGCATATTTACATGTAGAAGACGGACTGTCTTACTGTACGTTATTTACTTGCTGTTCAACGTGTCATCTTTTATAATTATCGGTTCCTCGTGTTTCCTCCACCTGCATATTTACATGTAGAAGACGGACTGTCTTACTGTACGTTATTTACTTGCTGTTCAACGTGTCATCTTTTATAATTATCGGTTCCTCGTGTTTCCTCCACCTGCATATTTACATGTAGAAGACGGACTGTCTTACTGTACGTTATTTACTTGCTGTTCAACGTGTCATCTTTTATAATTATCGGTTCCTCGTGTTTCCTCCACCTGCATATTTACATGTAGAAGACGGACTGTCTTACTGTACGTTATTTACTTGTTGTTCAACGTGTCATCTTTTATAATTATCGGTTCCTCGTGTTTCCTCCACCTGCATATTTACATGTAGAAGACGGACTGTCTTACTGTACGTTATTTACTTGCTGTTCAACGTGTTATCTTTTATAATTTATCTGTTCCTCATCGTGTATCCTCCACCTGCATATTTACATGTAGAAGACAAACTGTCTTACTGTACGTTATTTACTTGCTGCTCAATATCATATGGCTCTCATACATACAGAAAAAGGTTTGGGCTAGAATTTATTCTGCTCTTGCCTCGGGTTGGCCTGTTATAGCACTTAACTAACAGGAACCGACACGCCTTATCAAATATTGGAATCACTACACTCACATGCACCTTTTTTGCCGTATTCGTGATTAATTGCATACATTGTCTTTTTTTATATTGATTAATTGCATAATTTTTATGTTTTCAATCTTTAATGTGGGCATTTTTAAGCAGTCGATTGACTTTACGACAAATATGTCATTTTGGCCTTAGTGTAAAGTCATAGCGATCAATTTTATTGATTTCTTTAAAAAGTTTGAAAGGTTAAAAAATTATTTTGATATCTTTAATTTTTTTTAATTAATTAATAAAATATAATTAAAAATTAGGGCAAGATCATCCAGTTCATTCAATTCTCCCAAAAAGTGACTTGTTTATAATTTAAGTAAACAGCCCATTCAGCCACTTATTTCATATGATTTATATTGTACCAAGAAAACTTTTATAAAATGTATAAATTTATAAAAAAAAATGTATTTGCACATGTGTTTTGAAGGTAACTAAAAGCAAGCAAATGTAAAGTTCACAATAAAAGTTTGAATTGAGTAATAAAACTCAAGTAAAATTATTTAAATAAATAAAAAATTTATATAAAAGATCCAGTTTATTCAATTCTACCAAAAAGTGACTTGTTTATTATAATTTAAGTAAAAAGCCCCTTCAGATAATTTTAATTGATATTGTACCAAGTAAACTTTTATAAAATTTATAAAGTATTTTTCATTTGCACATGTTTATTGAAGGCTCATTGTTAACTAAAGCAAGGAATTGTAAAGTTCACAATAAAAGTTTGAATTGAGTAATAAAAATGTAAGTAAAATTATTTAAATAAAAAATTAATACAAAAAGTTCCAGTTTATTCAATTCTAGCTGAAAGTGACCTGCTCATTATAATTTAAGTAAAAAGCTCATTCAGCCACTTAATTATTTCAGATAATTTTAATTGATATTGTACCAAGTTAACTTTTATAAAATGTATAAATTTATAAAGTATTTTTCATTTGCACATGTTTTTGAAAGCTCATTTTTAATTAAAAGCAGGCGAATGTAAAGTTCACAATAAAAGTTTGAATTGAGCAATAAAATGTTCGTAAAATTATTTAAATAAATAAGAAATTAATGCAAAAAAAATCCAGTTTATTCATTCTACCAAAAAGAGACTTGTTTATTATATTTTAAGTAAACAGCCCATTCAGACACTTATCTCAGATAATTTTATTGATATTATACCAAGTAAACTTCTATAAAATGTATAAATTTATTAAAAAAAATATTCTTTACTTGCACATGTCTTTTGAAGGTTCATTTTGAACTAGCAAGCGAATATAAAGTTCATAACAAAAGTTTGAACTGAGAAATAAAAATTGTTTTTTATTTACTTAAATTAGTGAACTTATGTAATTAAAAATATCGTTTTTTTTAATATTATTTTGACCAAAAAGAGGACATGTTTATGAGCTAATAAACAGTCCATTCACTCAAGAATTAAATTGATTTGCATTGTTACTCAGTTCATGAACATTGATAAAACAAATGAAATAAGTAATTTTGGTTTATTAAATAGGTACTGAATTCTAAAAATAGACATTGACCTTTCACCGTTATACACTACGCGAAATGTACAAGAAAGTAAAATATGCTCGAACTTTGAAAAACGTCCGAAAATTATTTCGCTAAGTGCCATTCGCTTCTTCTTCGATACCGGTCTGCCTGCGATGACTCATCCTAAGCGCGCTCAGGCCTTGAGTCAGTTACGGTGGTGTTGGTCTAGCGTCACCTGGCTGCTCACTAGACTTGGACATCAGTATCTCCTGGCTGTCCGGAATGGGAAGTTTCGACATCAGATTCAGCTGGCTGTCGGGGAACGTGAAGATGAAAGCTCGAGGAAGTTGTGGCACATATTCAGCATGTTGCCTTGGATTCGAGACTTCAGACTATTGGAAAATGGCCGACTGGAAAGGTGAAGACGCTCACAGACATAAATGTGACAAATACTAGTAAAATAATCCATTGGAAATGCGTGTCTATTGGTGCTCAGCAAAGAAAGTCAATTCATATTTTGAAATACTGTTGTAAAGTTCAGGATCGAATCAGATTTGAAAAAGGTGCGGCGTGGTTGTTTAGCGTCCAAGAAAACGTGCATCGTGAAAGCAAGCTCGCAGCGCGAGCAACATGAAGTCGCTACATTTTTAACGGTGGAACTGGTTCTCTCAAATGCAGAAGTCTCTCTGAA
This sequence comes from Troglohyphantes excavatus, assembly GCA_963932185.1. NCBI lineage: Eukaryota > Metazoa > Arthropoda > Arachnida > Araneae > Linyphiidae > Troglohyphantes > Troglohyphantes excavatus. The sequence continues at coordinate 5,920,858 of OZ010671.1, forward strand.
CGGGGGACGCGCGGTCACTTATATAACCTTCGGGTAAACCGGAAGAGAGGGGGACTAAGAGTGACGTAGCGGAAGGGGAAAAACGGTCGCGACGATTCTTTAAGGATCTCGAACTCGACTTGGAAAGAAGGGATCCGCTGGCGTGAGTAGTGAGTCAGAGCTCAGGAACGTTGAAGAGGGGTCGGACAACCGGGGACTCGTTTGGAGAAAGGAGGGGGGGGTTTTGTTGAAATGGCGTTCTATTCGAAAACAAGACGAAGGGCGCTGCATGTCGATTGCGACGGAATAGGAGAAGACGACAAATGTCAAAAAACACGGGAAATCAAGGGGAAATAACAGAAATGTCTAATGGCTAAAAGAAGCCATTACGACAAAAACCATATTACAATACTTCGATCCCGTTTAGTTCTTAAAGTCGCCAAGGCCTGCCAAGTAATATTGGCGCATGAATTAATTGGCATTTCCACCTATCACGTGGTTTCAATGATGGACACACGAAAATCAGCATTTTTATTCCTCTATTTGTATCATTACTCTATGGTGACAACACCGAAAGAGGACGGCCTGCAACGGACTACTCTCGGATCTCAGTTCAATCTGCCGATTTTCATTTGACATGTCAATTAAAAGATGAGTTACAAATCTAAAAATTCGAAGCGGTTATAAGCTAGAGATGACTACGTAAAACATACGCTATCAGTTTTCGCACGAAAAGGTAGGAAAGTAATTCTAGGAAATGTATTCAAGGATGTCCGGTTTCTGACTGCTGCAGGGTCGCAGTCTCGATGGCGTACTCGGTTGCATCAAAACGAACGCCATTTTTCCCACAGGAGAAATATTGAAAAACTCATTTGACTTCTCCCTAAAAAAGTCAATCAGTATTGTAATTTTTTGACAAATCTGCTAGTCATGGATAAAAAAAACTAAACGAACAACGACATTGAGACAATAGGTATTTCTCATTCAAAACAGGTGTTGATTGCTATAGCTCTTATTTTTTATAAAGGTAAGTTCCATTTAAACATTATTCATTTTCAGTACTGGGCCCGCGGTGACCGAGTGGTTAGAGTAACGAGCTCAAAACCGGAGGATGGAGGGAATTGATGTGAATTACCTGGGCATTTAAATGTCAGAGCAAAATACCATGGATAATTATATATATATATATATATAAAGTCAAGCCAAATACTATGATTCTTTTTCCGGATAAGTACCCAAACGCATAAGTGCCCATGTGTTTATATGTCAGGACAAATACCAAGGTACCCGGGTACAAATCCATAAATTGCCAGATATTTATAACATTCTCTGCAAAACGGAAGTTTTTCATATCTTATTTTATGTTTTATAAAATACTATGTAATATTTTCAATACTAGTTTACATGAACATTGAATGGATTTATTAGAACTCAAGTTACATACTCCTTGTGGGAAACAGATGGATGCGTAATTTATATTGATGTTGTTTTTGTATTGCTTTACTCAGCATATTTCCATTTTGTTGCTTTAGATCCTACCATTTTCTTAGTTTTTAATTGCAATTTTGCATAATTTGTGAATTTTTAAAAAGTTTAGAAAATCATTTAAAAAAGATAGATTATGTTTAACTTTGTATATGTACTAATATCATAAATACTAGCATGTACGTACGATAATTATCGCAGTGACCACGCCCCCCCCCCCCACACGCATTCGTGTAAAAGGTATCATCGAGTCTTGTATGGCCAAAAAAAGCAAACAGTTTAACTGTCTTCTCATAGATGGCAGAATTATCAACGCCTTGTTTAATAAAACACCGTTAAAATGAATGATTTTAAACGCATTTTGTAGAGAAAGCATTGTTATTTATGAGATGAAAGTGCGATTTGTCACTGGTCCATGAAATTCTCTTTCTTTTGAAACCTCATGCGTTAAAATTCATTGTGTTTCTGGGGACTTAGAAGGGTTCTTTACAGCAGAAGTAATATATATGATAGAAAATAAAATGAACTTTCTGACACAAAATAAAATATATACACCTGAAGAAGCAATTGTGTGAATTAAAATGTTTTATTTTTAAATTCTATTTTAAAAACCATTATACTTGGGGACAACCTAAGTTGAGCTTGATGCAGAAGCTATGATATGTATAAATATTCAATTGATTTAAGCCCAACTTAGATTGTCCCCGAGTATTGATGCTGAGTACAACAGGATACTTCTTATAACGAAAGCATTAAACGTCTGACTGGCTCTTCCCATAGAGATTCCATGGAGTTATTTTCCATAGACATTTCTAATTGATATGCTTACGTTCTTACAAATATAACTATCAAGTAAATATTACTGTTAAGGGGCAGGGACGCCCTTAGGGGAGTGCGCCGCGTGCCACCGCACAGGGTCCCCGCGCTGATTAGAAAGAAGAATGTAACAGATCAAATTAATGTCTTATTCATTTTTTACTTAAATAAGTAATGGTTAGTTAGTAAGTAGTTAAATAAGTAAATAAGTAATTTTTTACTTAATGGGGTAATAGAATAGAAACACTACGTTACACATTTCGGATTATGCATTCCCACACTATAACCCCACGAAAAATAGCACGGCTGACATAAATGTTGTCTTGTTTGGTTATTATTAAATTCAGCTTATTTATTTATTTTCAATAAAAAAAAGAACAAAATAATGCAGATTTTTTACGTGATAAAGTTATATAATAAATACTATATGCAAATGAAATATAGTTTCAAACATTTGTAAAACTACACTTGTTGCAGATAAAAATATGGCAAATGTATTCATAAGTTCCAAAATTAATAAGTTTTTTGAAACTTATTTATAAGTTTGTGTGGAGGATAAAAAGGGGCACAGCTACTGTGCTTGAACAGGGCGCCGCGACAGCTAAGGGCGGCCGTAGTACTCAAAAATGTTAAAATGTCCAAAATTATATATTAGAATATCTTAGATATGCTTCCAAAATTCTGAAACTGTAGCTATGTTTCTAAGGAGTTATTTGAGATTTTATGTTGTACAACATAGTATTTTTAATGAAACAAAAAAATTAAATCGTTTTTTAAAATTTGAATGTTGGATTTTTCTTGATGTTAAGTTTTTCGAAATGCTGAGGTTTTTTTATTATTAATAATAAAGAAATGTATAATTTTTTAAGGGAATATTTTGTGTTATTATGAATAACTATTTATATAAAAATCAAATACATGTATTATACAAAATATGAATGCCAATTCTTTACACATCAAATACATGTATTATACAAAATAGGAATACCAATTCTTTACATATCACAGTGTTCACTCTAGGCATTTTTTGAAGGGCGGTCCGTCCTACTCGCCCTTTTTTCATCTTGATAGCGCCCTCGTGCCCCTTTTTAAAAAAAGACCGCCCTCTTTTGAAAAAATTCCGCCCCTCTTGCCCTTTTCAGTCAAGCACAAGCATCCTTGTTTCCCTAACTTTCTTTAAAAGAGGCATCGATTAAAATTTTTTTTGTGTAAATTGGAATTAAGTGAATTATGACAGTAGAAAAACACACTCCTTTTTAACTACGCGTGTTGTGCAATCGCGATGATTCCGATATTTCGAGCACCGGGTATTCTACGAATCCTATTGGTTGCATCTGCCCACGTATGAAATGCTAAGGTTTTTTTCTATGTTTTTTTTTAAAGAGAAGATGGTTTGGGGCGTATTTTCAAGATTATGCATTTTTTTACCAAATTTTGGAATTAAGTAACCTTTTCATCAATTTTGTAAGGAGTCTGTAAGTAGCCCTACAGATTTGGTTTTTAGGCAAAAAATAAATTTTTAAATGTAAAATTCGAGGTAGGCCTCGAATTGTCAACACTAGCCCAATATACAGCTCCAGCGCAATGTCAATCAACAAATCGGAACTTGTTTTTATTTGGTCACAGGTCCGATGTGTCAATGGTGGCCGCGCCCACACCACATTTTTTTCTGAAAGTGTCCTTTTAAAAACGATAAGTGCCTTTTCAAAAACGGAGTGCCCTTTTACTACCAACAGCGCCCTGCCTCTTTTTATTTCTAGAGTGAACACTGCATATCAAATACATATAGTATACAAAATATGAATGCCAATTCTTTACATATCAAATACATATACTAGTATACAAAATATGAATACCAATTCCTTACATATCAAATACATATAGTATACAAAATAAGAATACCAATTATTTTGTTATATAGTTGAAAGGATCGAAGAAAATAATTTGGTGAACAAATATAAATATTTAACAAAAGCCTTGCAGTGTTTTAAAAAAAAGTATTTAAAAAAATAATAGAGTTTAAATTTTGAAAAAATATAAAAAATAACGAATTTTTTTGTGAAATATTGTTTTCTTATATAAATTTAAATAATACACATTAAAACATTGATTCAAAAAGTAAAAAATAAAAGTAAAGTTCAGATGCTACGATGTCTTCTTAAGAACTTTTTCATGTCAGCAGACCACATGCATAACTTTTTATTTGTTTAGTCTTTTATTGGCAACTCCAAAATAAAACCGCCCGAAACTTTAAATTAAAACCGCCAAATCGCGCGCCAAGGAGATGGGTTATCAATTTGACTGTTATATATTTTCATTTTCTAACCGACTGCATAGCGCGCCAACCAAAACTTCAAAATAAAACCGCCGGAAACTTTAAATTAAAACCGCCAAATCGCGCGCCAAGGGGAGAGGTTATCAATGCGATTGTTATGTTTTTTTTTTATGTATGTTGGCCCAAGATTTCGATTTTAATTCAGATATTTAGACTAATTTTTTTGTTGGATAGAGGATGTTCTACTTGCGAGCCATTTGAAAAATATATCCGGTTATCCGGCATTTAACTATCTGGAATTCTCAATTAACCGGACTGTATTTAAAAAAAATATTGACCTATTTCGAAATTTTTTTGTGGAATAGCGAAAAATTCATATAGGCAAAATCTGCAAAAAAATAATCCGTTATCCGGCTGTTAAATATCCAGAAATGTCGATTAACCGGAGTTTTTTTAAACAATTTTTCCGATTTCAAATTGTTATCATTGTTTAACAGAAATTGTACAACAATGATATTTCTTTTACCCACTATTTATTGGTGTGGATAAGGATTGTTTTACGATATAAATCGTTAAGACAACATGTAAGCACAAGTTGTTACTTGAATTTCATGGTGAGAACCATACAAGGGTGCGAAGCCCCCTGCCTAATTAAAAACTAAAACGGAAAAAAAAATCAAATAATCTTTCTTAAAAAAAGGAAAAATGATTAAAATGCGCTAAAATATAAAAAATATTTTTTAATTTTACGAACACATTGAAAAAAATTGAATTATTTAATGTCAATATTATACTTATTACAAATTTTGGAAGTTGGTGCCATTTGTACTTTTCAAAATATTTTTTACGGATATTACAATTATTTGAAACTAAAACTTTATTTTTATATTAACTTTTATAAGCTTACATTGAAAAAATATTATTTTAAAACAAACAACAACTTAAAATTATGAATACCCTCTTTTTGTGTATTTACAGGAATCAATAGTAAATATCCCTTTATAAATACCATACCCAAATACTATTTTTTCTGTATCATATATATTATTTCTGTAGTAAAGATCCCTTTTACTGCCCTTGTACTCTATGGATCTTATCACATAAGGTATCAAAATAAAGAGAATTTTCAACAGGCACGTAGGTATAGATTTTACATGATGGGGGGGGGGGGGGCAGTGACTGAGCAAACGGATTTCTTTACTTATCCGTATAAGATTACGTTTTTTTTTAAATGCGTTTAAAAGAAATTCATTTAAGAGCGTTATTTTTAAACAAATCATAGATAATGCTGCCATCTATGAATTAGCAGAAGCGTTGAGCTTTTACGATTTTTTGACTATTCACTAATACAGCGATTCTCAACCTGTGGGGCGCGCCCCCTAGGGGGGGCGCGAGAATATCCAAGAGAAAATATTATTTAAAAAAATTGATTAACTGAGTGAAAGGAAAGCACATATACACATAGAAAACAAAATACATTTAGACATATTTAACAAATAAAGTAAAACAATTGACTAAATCAAAACTTACTTAATCGAAACATACTAAATTAAAAACAAATTTAATAATTATTAGTGACTTCCTTGGGCCTGTCTTGCAGAGCAAAGTTTTTCGAAGGAAGGCTTAATATTAGAAATAGCCACTCTCAATTCTGTTTCTATATTTAGCCGAGATCTATATTTTGTCTTCAAAGAAGCCACAGCAGAAAATTCAGTTTCACAAAGGTAGGATGTTGAAAATATTAATAGAATGCGAAATGCCCTTGTTTTTAGGGCAGAAAAATCATCCTCTACTCCTGCCCAAAATTCAAATAGTGATTTATTACTAAATTGTCTTTTGGGTTCGCCACTTGTCGTGAAGTCTATGAATTTTTCTTCCTCATCAATTGAGAGTCCTTCGGGAGTCTTATGAAATGGATCCCTAACCCACTCGTAACTTGCTATAAGTTTGTCGTCAGCAAGAAAATACTTTTTAAAATTCTTTGCCAGCATGGCTAAATGATTTTCAGTGGTTACAAAAACAACTTTTATATGTTCTTCTTCAGCCTTGTAAGTTTTAGTACAATCATCCCCTTTTGCAAACATTGTTAGGTATTTTTGCTTTAAATTTCTGCTCCACAATTCCAATGTTCTACAAAAAGCCTTAACTTTATCACTCGTATCCAACATATGTGTATTTGCTCCTTGGAATTGTAGATTCAAGTTATTTAATTTCTCGAATATGTCGACCAATAAGTAGCTCAATTTCATCACAAATAAACCATCGCGAAAATTCTGGGCTTCCGGTCTATTTTCTTCTTCTAGGAAAATGGCGATTTCTCCTCTTAATTCATAAACACGCTGCAAAAATTTCCCACATGATAACCCTCTTGCCTCGCAATAAAATAGTAACGCTGAATGTACTGAACCCATGTCTTTACAAACTGCGGAAAAGATTCTCGATGTCAGGGGTCTCATCCAAAAGCAATATATGTCGGCGGCTTATTTTAACATGAACAATATACGAAATATAGCGATAGCGATGGAAGTGGGGCACAGCATGGCTGCTTTCGCATTGGCTTCAAGTCTTCGAGCATGGATCCCTCATAGTAGAGAAATCATAAGGTTATAAACTCGCTAACACCAAAGTGAGGCCAACATGTATGACCCCAGCCACGTGGTTTATTACGTCATCCATTCATAATTTATTCCTAGTTGATTCATAAAAATATCCTGTACTTCATGAAGTAACACATTTACTATAATTTCCAAATCACAAGTCAATCGCGAACGTATTTTCATTCTTAAATTTTGAAAGGAAGTCACGTCCCTGGTGCCATCCGGTCTGAGATGTTTGCGTCACGATGATGACGTCATATTCTCTCTACTACAGTCCATTCGTGCTCGAAGCTTGAAGTCAACAAAATGTCTTGCCAAATGCAGAAGTTACAGTTAGTGATCAGTGGTCTGTACATATAATACATTTCAATTGTGTTTTTTACAGGCGTCCTGACTGGGAATAAAATTCAAAAACCTAAATATTAGAAAAATGATCAGAAGCGATCTCCCACCAGCCGAGCCTTCGACTAGTCCCTCCCTCATCTTCAGAGTTGTTCTTCTGGTCATCAATATACTCTTCGGGTTCATCGGCTTCTTCTTCTTCATATGGCATTTGGGTATTAGGCAAGCGTGCAGTTGCCTCATGTTGGGTGGGTTTGGAGAGTGGGGTGCAACCTCAGGTTTGGTTTGGTTAAATAACGTCGCACTAGAGCTGCACAGTGGGCTATTGGCGACGGTTCGGGGCCTATCTCGAAGGAAAGACCCTGGAACACATACTCATTCATACATGCACCTCGTTATTTTAGAACCATGGTCAGATGACGAGAAAACACCTGAACTGGCACCCGCCAGCCTTCAATAGGCGTCAGAACATTGGACCTCCGATCAGATATACCGTGCACCAGTTTCGCATACACGCCAGTGCAATATGCCGGATATTCTGGACGACTTTCCAGTATTTTTGTAACGAAGATTTCAACCCGCCGATCGCAAGATCACTACTTTTTTCTTTTTCTTTGTCAAGTCCATCGCACAGATTCGAACCAGCAATCCTCTGACTACTAGCTAAACGCTTTTATCCCCTGGAGGACCCACATATTTGGATGAATTCACATCTCACTAGAGATACACGAAGAGCTATTGGCAGAGGGGTATTGTTTCCAGATCTTTCCTTCCTTGTGGATCGGCTCAGTGACTGAGAGGTACAGCATTCGACTAGCAATCAGAGGATTTCGGGTTCGAATCTGCATGAGGATTTAACAAAAGTTAAGATGTAGCAATCTTGTAATCGAACGGTTTTCAGATTCGACGTAAATCTGATTGTGGCCCACAGCCTGATGTCTATTGAGGTTATTTCGGGTGCCAGTTCAGGTGTTAACTTCGTCATCTGAACATGGTTCAAGAACACGAAGCAGTGTTCCCAGGTCTTTCCTTCGAGACAGACCCACCGTGCAGCTATAGTGTGACGTAATTAATTAACTAATCACCTTTCTGGATGGATCCATACTCGCTTTAATAGCCCATTGTGTAGCCCCAGTGCAACCACTGAGCTAAAATAATAATAGACACTGGTGCATGGTCCACTAAACGTGCGCAAGCCCCTTACACCTTTTTGAGCGAAGGTAGAAAAAGTCATCCTTCTGCATCGGTTTCTGTATATTTAAAAACGGATTTATGACTTCCAAAAATACTTTAAATGGTATACATAAAGTGTTTCGACATACTTTCTTACGAAGACAAAAATACTAGAAAGTCGTCCAGAATATCCAACAAATTATACTGGCGTGTATACGGGACTGGTGCACGATAAATCTGATCGGAATCCAAAGTCCCGACGTCTATTGAAGGCGTTGGGTGCCAGCTCAGGTGTTTCCTCGTCATCTGACCATGGTTCTAAAATAACGAGGTGCATGTATGAATATGTGTGTGAATGTGTTCCCGGGTCTTTCCTTCGAGATTGACCCCGAACCGTCTCTAATAGCCCACTGTGCAGCTCTAGTGCGACGTTGATTAACAAAACCAAACAAAACCAAACTTTCTTACGAAGAAAAAAAAAGTCAAAAGGAACTGAAAAACTCAGTTTTACATCTTTCTGTGAGTTGGTTTGGTTTGGTTAATTAACGTCGCACTAGAGTTGCGGAGTGGGCTATTGGCGATTGTTCGGGTTCTATCTCGAAGGAAAGACCCGGGAACACATTCATACATATACCTCGTTATTTTAGAACCATGGTCAGATGACGAGGAAACACCTGAACTGGCACCCAACGCCTTCAATAGACGTCGCGTCGGGACTTTGGACCCCAATCAGATTTATCGTGCACCAGTCCCGTATACACGCCGTTAATTTTTGCGGATGTTCTGGACGACTTTTCTAGTTTTTTTGTAGCGAAGCTGGCAACTCTCCGATCACAAGATCACTACTTTTTTACTTTTCGTTGTCAAGTCCATCGCATGGGTCGAACCACCAATCCTCGGATTAGTAGCTGAACGCTTTAACCGCTCGGCCTATCTTTCTGTGAGACTCCCGCAAAGCGAAGGTGGAATGTTTTCTCGACGTCTTTTCTTCATTGTATGCTTCCGCGTATCACGGTAAAGCACATTGTCACGCAATGGGAGTACTCGATCCAGTGTTTATTGTTGTTTTAGCTCAGTGAATGCGACTTTCGTTCATTCAAAAATTTATAGATATTTATTTAAGGGGTCGTCTGCGCCTTTTTTCTGGACCTCACCTACTGCGTGATAAAAGGGAAACTAAACGAGTCGTACAACTTCAGGAGATTCAAGATCATCTTCATCATCACCATCGTGGTAGGAGTGTTTGAGCTCATATCCAGTATAATCTACGTGGTTCTAGGTGCCGTCTTTAAGCAAGGTAGGGTTCATTTCAGGAAGCATACCAATTGCGTCCACTCACAGGGTGTTCCGAAGTATATTTCAATGTAGAGACTTGTTTACTTGCGCGATGTTTCGATATATATCGAGTTTCTGGAAGAACAAAAACATCTCGATTGTGATTTGTTAATCTTTCGTTCTATGCCTGTGTCTCTGTCTGCCTATATCTCTCTGTCTCTTTCTCTGACTATCTCTCTTCTGTGTATGTCAGCCTCTCTGTGTGTCTCTCTATATATATCTGTCTCAGTATGTTTGTTTCGATATCTGCCTCTGTCTCTCTCTGTCTCTGTCTCTCTCACTCTCCTGTATATCTCTCTCTTTCTGTCTGTCTATCTCTCTCTTCTGCATATGTATGTCTATCTCTATATGTCTCTCTCTCTCCCCGTCTGTCTGTCTCCCTTTATCTATCTCTGTCTCTATTTCTGCCTATGTATCTGAATATGTCTCTCTCTCTTTCTGTCTGTCTGTCTTTCTCTCTCTGTGTCCATCTGTCTCTTTATCTCTCTGTCCTGTATATCTCTGTCCCTCACTATATGTCTGTATCTCTGTCTCTCTCTGTGTCCATCTGTCTCTTTATCTCTCTGTCCTGTATATCTCTGTCCCTCACTATATGTCTGTATCTCTGTCTCTCTCTATACATATCTACCTATGTATGTCTGTCTCTCCCTCTCTTTATATATATGTCTCTATGTCTACAAACATATATGTCTCTATGTTTGTCTGTCTCTGTCTCAGCTATGTCTGTCTATCCGTCCGTCCTTCTGTCTGTTTGCCTGTCTGCGTTTGTTTTTTATATAAATGTGCAGTTTTATTGCGTGCTTGATGAAATTTTAAACATTGAATGTTAACTTGACCTTCAAAACAAGAGGAAGATCACTGTCTACATGAGATTTTAAAAAACCACCTCCACCCACTTACCACACCTTAAACCAGAAATTACTTCTTTCAAGACCCGCCGGATGGCGCCACGGTGGAGAAATAGCCCAACGCCTTGTTTAAAAACCGAGCAACGCCGGGTACTTCAGCTCGTTTCATATAATAAAAGCTTGTTTCTTTTTTATAATTTATTTTTGCCTATCCAATTTTTATCAGTTTTATTAAACACATTTGTTGAACTTTTTGAATTACATGATTTAGATTTCAATTTCCTATTAAATGTTAACTATTTCAATCTTTACAAACTAGATTTCCATCCTGTCAACGGCTTCTACGCGGCCGCTATTCCGAGTTCCATGGCCTGCCTGTGGGCATTCCTTCTGGCCTACGAATGCATATCCTACATGGGCAAGTTCAGGGAGTTCGGCATGGCCGCCGCACCTCAATAAAGAGAGACAGCAATACTACGGACTTCTGAAGAAGAACCAATAAAGAAGCCATCCGCATTCCTTGTGCCGCGAAAACCCGTCATTTCATCGTCGTAAATACGTCATTTTATTACATAAAAATGACGTTTAAATGACCAAGTTTTCTCGATTTGATTGGGTGAAGAAAGTTGAGTGGGATACGAAGGGTGAACTCAACAAACGATGGTTTCGATGAAAACGCGTTCGAATTTTTTTGCTTCTACGGCAAACTCAATAAAAGGTTCCTCCTTATACATCTTTATTCCTTATCCTTATCCGTATTTTTCCTTATTTTTATATAGTTAAAAATCATTCATTTATATTTGGCGTACCATTTTATATTTGGCGTCTTAAAAACTGAAAAGTTTGCCCTTCGTATCCGCAACTCAGTTATAAAAACGATTTTTAAAATACCCAATTACGTTGGAAAGTAATTTTGTTTAAATAATTGTATTTTTTAGTATGTATTGGTATTTATGACAGACACTGGAGTTTTAAAAAAAAGTAATTGATATAAATAATTGAAATGCCAAAAGGAAATTAAGGGGCCAATTGACAAAATTCACTTTCCAAGATAAACAGCTTTTTCACTGACAACAATCCTCAAGAAATGGATCGATTTCCGTTCAGTGTCCACTATTTGTCGCCAAGGAATACATTGGCATGACGGTTTTTCCTATTCCATGAGCGTCATTATTGATGGAAGGTTAACAAAATTGGCGGGTTTTCGCATATTTTTCATTTAGGTTCGTTTCCTGAAATCGAAGAATTATAAGTGAAACAAATACTTTTTACCGCTCTGTATCGACCAAAATAAATCAAGAATTTTGAGAAAATATGCATATGTACCTAAAGCTTTCATTTACATCAAGGAATTTTCATTTAATACATTTTTCTTTCATCAGGAAATGTTAACGTTATGCAAAATGCTGCATTTCAAATAAAATGAATTTAATTTTTCTTTTATTTACTTGTAACCATTATATTTCAAAATTAAGGCCAAGCTAAATATTCACTTATTTGAGATTTACAGCAGCGCAAACATGATAATAACGATTTTTTCGGATTTTTTTCTTTTAATTTTCTAATTAAAATGACCATAAAACAAAATATGTCGCTATGATATTTTCTAGTATATACCATATTTCATTACATTTGTTATATAATCTTTTGAGATATCAAAAAATTCGTTAAAATTTTTTCACTGAAAATACAGTTTTTAAAAAACTGCACAATTCACTATATATGGCACTTGGTTTGTAGTTGCGATTGGAGACATACCATATTTTTTTCTCCTATACTCCAAAACACTCGCGTTATTATAGTGACATTTAGTCCGAAAAACAGTCACAATAATGAAATAGCAGGATTCAGTAACCAGGATTTATTTTCGACGGAAGCCCAAATTATTAGGTTGGACGGAAAGTTCTGTCGTATTTTAAATAGGCAGGTGATTTTGCTTGTAAATAAAAAGTACATCTGACTAGTGAGTCAATCGGATTTTTTTTTTTTTTTAGACTGCTGTATAATATAAAAGGTGCCCTTTTTTACCGTTCATCATTTACTTGTGATATTTAAAGTGAAAAGCATGTCAGTAGATAAAGTGCATTTACGACACTGCATTTTATATGAATTCCAAAAAGGAAGCAATGCATCGGTTGCATGTAAAAATTTATGTGCGGTATTTGGAAAAGATATTGTAAATGTTCGTACTTGTCAAAGATGGTTTAGCAAATTTCGTTCCGGGGATCTGAGCCTCAAAGAAAGTGATCGATCGGGACGACCATCCAAGCTCGATAATGATGTTTTGCGATCCATGTTGGAAAATAATCCACATTTAACAAGTCGAGAAATTGAAGAAGAGTTTGGCATTCATCATACAACTGTTGGAAATCACATTAAATCCGCTGGGTTTGTGTTAAAGCAAAGTGTTTGGGTTCCACATGAATTAACGGAAAAGAATTTGTCTGATCGTGTAAGAATGTGTTCATGACATCTGATTAGACACAATGTGGAGCCGTTTTTGGACAGGCTGGTTACTGGAGATGAAAAGTGGATTCTTTACGAGAATATTAAGAGAGAAAAATATTACTGCAAAATTATCTAACGGGAAAAAATTTCACGTCTTTTGAAAGTGTTTCTAAGGCAGTTGCTGACTATTTTAACTCCAAGGATGAGAAAAAACAGGAAAAACAGGAAATCACAGGTTACCTGAAAGATGGCAACAGGTTGTAACAAACAACGGAGCATATATAATTGATTAATATTAAACACATATTTTTATAAAGGAATTCAAATATTTTCTTTAAAATACGACAGAACTTTTCCTCCAACCTAATATTTCAAAGGAAACACATGCTTTTAATATTTCATATGTTTTCAAAGTTGTTATTATTAACCTTTATATTAAATGATAATAAATTAATGAAATATCGTGGCAATATAAATTAATATTTCTTAATTTGGCCGATTTCATTATAATTTTTTTATCGTATATGTGTGCAAAGCATATTAACATAATAAAATGTCAAACCTATAAAAAAAATACTATTTTGCTGAAAAACCTAAAATTTACAAAAAGTGATCTTTCTTATTTTTGAAAAAAGTCACGAAAATATTTTCTGAAAAACTATAATTTTACATTTTTATAAACAAAATAATACGTTTAACAAACTGTATACATAAAATTTGATTATTTGTATTAGAAGTATTTTTGAAAATATAATCAAAACAAATCACTCTTTTCACTTGTTAAACTATTTTTAAAAAAATACTGAAAAATATATAATATATGTATTACTAATAATTAAAGACAAATTAAAGTAATATGTTTAAAAATACACTGTAGCAAATTTGGTGCAGTTTCTTCAAAGGGATCTGAAATTATACCAATTTGAAATTGATCAAGCATAATAAAAAGTCGTCCCTGAGAAATATGAGTTCGAAATTTCATATTCAGGCAGTCTTGTAACGAAGCTCAAGGTACACAGGTAAAGTACCCAAGGCTCAAAAAGCTCAAGGGTCAAATCACTGGCACACTCTCACAGGTAGTATCAGTGAGCTAAAACAATATAACTATAAGAACTGGAGCGATGACTCCCATTGAGCCACAATGTACTATACCGTGCCTTTGCGGGAGTTTCACGTGACGTATTAACATGGTAACTTACTAGTAGCTTCGATTTCTTCCCTACAGCAGACAACTTTGCTTTTGTTTGTTGAGTCGCTACGCTTGCAATTATGGGAAAGTTTGTTTATAATATTTGTTTTTTCCAAATAAGTAATATTTTTATATCATATGTGAATAAATTTAAGTACAGAAGTACTTATATTATATTTGTATATAATTAGAATAACAACAAAATACGGAAAAATACTTTTATTTTGACACAAAAATACTTGATAAACGATGAGTACAATCTATCTCAGTGTTTGTCGTAAATAAATCTATATTGAGGTATTATTTAAAGACTGAAACTTAAAATTATAGTACAGGAGCTAAAGCTCCATGCTAACCCTACGGAACTTCTTCGTCGTCGCGGAACTTTCTCCATGTTCCGTTGGAACAGCGGTCTTCTTCTTCTCGGCGTGAAACTCCCATTCAGAAGAGAAAACATTCATCCTTGGCTATGCGGGAGTCTCTTGTGACGTCACAGAAATGTTTAAAACTGTTTTTTTATTGCCTTTTGTCATCTTTTTATTATAAGTAAGTATGGGAAATAGTAAATGTGTAAATTAAATGTTCTTCGATTAAATTTAGTAAATTTAATGCTTTCCTATTTAAAAATACATTAAATGTGTTAACATTTAATGTATTTTTAAAAGCCAGAATGCGTTTTTAAACTTACGCAAACCTATGAGACGACTATTTTTTTTTCTACTTTCGCTCAAAAAGGAGTAATGTGGTCGGGAACGCTCAGTCCTCGCTCCAGTGATTCTAGTTATATTATATTCTAGCTCAGTGGGTAGTACATGACATAACATATATTATCTATTTTTTACATAAGGAGAGAAAGAAAGCCAATAAGGGTATTACCGGAAAATGTTAAAATTCTCATTTTTCTTTAACTTGCTAACGTTACAGTTTGAAATTTTCTAAATACGCAAGCAAAATTATTGCACTGTGTCTATGTTTTCAATGAGTTATCTGAGATTTTATGCTGGATAACAGGTAAGGTTTTCAAAGGACGAAAATTTCAAGTCATTTTTTCTCAGTATTTGGTTTTCCTTGATATTTAAGTTTTTCGAAACGCTAATTTTTATTATTATTCACAGAGAAATGTATATTTTTAAGCCTATAGTAAAATTATATATTATAAACTGGCATGTGAATTAGCTCTATGAGCAGTATTCAAAAATTTACTAAAGAAAAAAATGAGTTTTAAGGTAAATATTTAGTGTTAACATGAATAACTGTATATATAACTATCAAATACACATTTGCATCAAACATTATTACATCAACATGATTACATCAAATACACATGTATATATAACTATCAAATATATAAATTTTTATTGCCAATTCTTATGTATTGTAGTTAAAAGAATCCGAATTTTTTTTTTTTGAAAAATATAAATATTTAAAAAAAGCTTTAGTGTTTTAAAAAAGCTTTAAAATGTAAAAAGAATTCAATTAAAAAAAGTTCTACAAAAAAATAAAAATTATGAAATTTTTCATTACATGTTGTTTTCTTCCATAAATTACAATAATAAACATTACATCTTTGATTCAAAATGTCAAAAATAAAATTTAAATGATACCATGTCCCCCTTATAATGCATAATTTAAAAAGCATTAAAATACAATGTGAATATAATTATTTAGTATAAATTTATCCCAATCCCAGTGATCCGCCCCTGAACACGCCACTAGTGGATTATTTAAATTCGAGACAAGCGTCTCTAAACTAATCCGGCTGATGCAGGAAAAGCATCTTGGCGCGATAATCGTTCGGAAATAAGGGGATAAAGGGCCAAATGCTGCAACTTTGTATTGCATTTTCATCCTCTGCTTTCCCCTCACCGGGAGATTCCAGTTTACAGAATATGTTTGTTTTAATTGCTGTAGCTTTTTATTACGAAATGAGTTATATTTTTTTTTCTTAGGCTAATATAAAGTAAAATATACTGTATTAACGTGTATATAAATAAAAAAGTTTTTCTTAATTATGTTTATCATTGCCCGGTGCCCAAACGAATGCTCGGAGTGGATAAGTATACATGTAAATTTAAAATATATCAAACATTTTAATTTACTTTAAACTAATAAATAAACTTTAAAACTAATAAATATACATTTTGAATATTTAGAGAGCAAAAGCAATCAAGTGTACATCATAATTAAGAATATATTTTCTATCGTTTATAAAAATCGTATTTTTAACGATATTTTGTCAATTTCTTCCTGTGCGTAGAAGGTTTATTTTAGCAGCATATTACATACATAACACATTTTAAATATCTCAGATGATCATTAGAGTTTGATGTAAAAAATAAAAATATATATATATATCTCCTATCATGCACGTAGGTAAGGGGGGGAGGGGGGGGGGTTTGGGGTGTTCAAACCCCTCCCATTGTAAGTCAAATAAAAAAATTAAAACCGGAATATTATAAAAATTCTGAAAATAGAGATTTTTTTTTGGGGTGGGGGGGTGGGGAAGGTAAAAGAATACCACTGTCAGCTTGGGGCATTGAGACCGAAACACGATGACGTCATGTTAGGTTTAATTTGAAATGAAGATAACAAAGGGAAAAGATCGTCAAACGGGGTCGTAAAAACAAGATTCTCCAAAACATGCTATGTAAAAAATATTGTGGAATGGCTCTTCGAGCCAAGACCACATAATTTCTTTAATCTTAAAATACTTCAATATAAGTTGCCACACAGTTTATTCTAAGACAAAACCATCTCTCATATTTCTATAATGGTTTTTAATTTATTGTTTTTGTTGGCCCGCGAAAACACTTGCTCATTATCTTAATTTCTTGAAAAACAAACGAGCGTTTTTTTCTTTACTTTTTGTAGAATCAACCCAGACCCTCCTGGGTCTGGGTTGATTCTACAAAAGGACGCAGACCAGTCGGCTCGTATCGCGCTCTTTTTATTTTTATTTAATTCTAAAAATAGATCACACACCTTTTTTTTCATCAAATATGTATATGAAACTTTTACATTAAAATGTAGTGTTGCGTAATCTATAGGCGCCGAACGTCTGAGCATGTGGCGTTACTTCGTAAATAAATCTTGTTTTATTACTATTTGTGGTTTTGTTCCGGTCGACCCCCTCCCCTATGGAAAGTTTGGAATTGCGAGTTTAAAAATCCCTGATTTGGGAACATTTAAGCCCAAATGAAAGCGAGGGAAGATGAGATTGCCCAACTTGTAAGATTAAACTTAAATAACACTTCCGAACGGACACTGCATTGTACGCCGCTGCATATTGGGCTATTGGCGACGGTTCGGGGCCCATCTCAAAGAAAATACCCGGGAACAATGCCTCGTATGTTTGAACCATGATCAGATAACGAGAACAACACCTGTCGCCGTTAAGTTGGTTAATTTTTTGTTTATTTATGATCTTTGAATTAAAATGACCTTTATAATTTAAATTTAATTAATGGAAGTTAATATTTATTGGTAATAAGTAAATAATTTTATCCAAATTAAATTATGTATATTTAATGTTTAATTTAATATTAGCAATGGTCATTGGATTGCACAATACCATGCAATTTCGAGTGTTTTTACTCCCACTATACTTTAGATTATGTACCCTTTATAATTTTTATTATTCTTTACCAGTTTTGGTCAACTAAAACGTTTATTAGATCTTGAAACTATCATAACTATAAATTTTCTAACTAATTGTTACCACACATATATTATAAGGATTCTCAAATTTTAAATTTTTTCTCTAAATTTATTTCATAATTAAGGAGGGATTAACTAATTTTAATAGTACAGTTATTGACAACTGTTAAAAGTAGTTAATGACAGTGATAACTGTTGCTGCCTCGATATTCAAATGCCAACGTATCCCTTTTTAGTAATGAAAATTAATAAAACATTTTGAGAAAAACAAATTGGGGTGGGGGGGGGGGATTTGTTAATTTTTTTTTTTTAGGGGGGGGGGGGCGGGGGTTAAGGATTCCCCCTCTAAGGGACCCCTAAAAAAGAAACGGATTTCTTTAGGTACCTTACCCCCCCCCCCATTAAAAATTTATACCTACGTGCTCGTCTCCTATGCTACAATGCCATTTAAAAAAATCATGACTGTTAAAAAATACAACTGTATTATCTCAACGAAGTCAGCCATTCCTTCCACAGGGTTGCGAAATAGTAAACTTATCAATATCGCCAAAGATAGAACAAGTATCGCGCCAAGATGCTCCATTAGCCGGATTAGGTTAGAGACGCCAGTACTTTGAGAATGTCTGCTCTCTGGCCCTTCGATCGATAGCGGCAGGACTTTTGGCGGGAGTGGCAATGGGCAACCTGTTGCCGACAACTTTTATTTCAAACAGGGCTGACAGATTGGCCTTTTTAAGGTCAATATATATATATATATATATATATATATATATAAATACAAGTAAAAATACTGAAAGATAAGCAAGATAATAAATGACAAAAAAGATACATGCCAAAGTGTTCCCCTCTCTTCGTCAAGGAGGCCGAGAAGAACAACAAAGGCTAGCAGGCGTTTCTGATGGCTAAGCGTAAAATATATCCGAAACTTAGCCAGACCTCCGACGCCTACTGAAGCAGAAAAGCAACAAACCAAATGAAAAGCAAAAATGAACTACAAAATCAGACAACAAGCAAAAAGCAAACACCCCACAAGAGAAGACACACGTTGCCAAAATGCAAAATAAAAGACAGCAAACATAAAAGTTGTAATAAGAATAAACAATTTAACATGACATAAAACAAAAATCTAACAAGACATAAAACAAAAATTAACACACCAAGGTCTTTGCCTCCGCTACACAAGGATCAAGGATCGAAAGCATAAAAGGATCAAGGATTGAAATTACAAAACCACCAGGATAACCATTTAATTTTAGTTTATTATAATATTATTTAGTTATTTAGTTATTATATATATATATATATATATATATATATATATATATATATATTTATCCGGTTAAAATTCTTATTTATTTATTTTTTTATTATATTTTATTTCTAAAGCTGGAATTAAGCAAAGTATGTTGCCTAACGGGTAAAACATTTTACCTAAATTAATTCCAGATGAAGAAATAAATTAAACCCGAAAAAAAGCATGTATGGCAAGTTTTGCAAAGTGGATAAAAGAAAATTTAGAACTAGACAATTTACATAAATCGTATAATTACAAACATTCATTCGTATTGTTGAGTTAACAACGGAATTATTTTGA
Source organism: Troglohyphantes excavatus (assembly GCA_963932185.1). Lineage (NCBI taxonomy): Eukaryota > Metazoa > Arthropoda > Arachnida > Araneae > Linyphiidae > Troglohyphantes > Troglohyphantes excavatus. The sequence continues at coordinate 5,940,596 of OZ010671.1, forward strand.
GTATTCAGTGTGGAAGGATTTTATGCGTCGACATTCCTTCTGTTTATTTAAAAAAAAAATTGGCCGACTGAAAAGCACGCAAATTAAAACTTTCAAATACAACCACCTAAAAAAATATATTATTTTTAAAAGTATTTTTAACAAATATATTGCATTTATTTATATTGCAACATGAAATGAAGCACATGACAAAAAAAAACCAATAACTTATGTACAATACTTGTTTATAATCCATTTACATATAGATAAGATTTTTATATAAATTAGAATGCTATTACTTGCCTGATAAATAACACAACAAAGCTGTTACTTATCAAAGAACTTTATTTTATACACATTTTTCCTAAAAAAAATCTTATTGTATTTGAAAAGTGATTATTATATTGTACCATATTTCCAAGCTTTAATTTAAAGTTCACAGTAAATTTTTAATTCAATAAATTAAGAAGGAAAAATAAACGGAAACATACAAGATTATATTTTATTTACATATACTATACAAATTATTTACAGATTTATTATACATTTTACAAATTCTGTTCGTAATACAGGTAATAATTGTAACACCTGTGTTGGTTACACAGCTTTTCTCTTGGTGCAACCGGCAATTCTTTTATACAATGTTAAAAAAAGTGCTCAAAAATAAGTAAAATGTAGTCAGTTTTTAGTATATTCAATGCTTAGCAGGGCTTTGAATACATAAGTTTTGAAAAAGAGATGTTCTGAAAAAAGAGTACTGGGAATAAAGTCTGCTACACAATGATATGCAAAACATTTGCATAGGGGGCTGTATTCATATTCAAATACGCTCCACCTTTAAAATTTTAAATAGCAACACATACTTTTGAAAACGAAGAAATGTTCTTCACCCTCAAAATAATGTAGATTTAAATTTTCGTTAATTTTCAACAGTTATATGAATGAAAATAGTTGTATGAATAAAATATGCGGAGATATTAAATAATAAGTATCGCTCTCATTTGAGGGGCTCTCTCCATATTGAACAAAGTAATATTCGGACTACGAAATGAAGGACGCTGGTAGAAAGTTTTGGCAGCAGCCGAGGATCTTCGTTTCGCGCTCGGACTTATGTTACATCATCTCATGGTTTTTTCGTAATTTTCTAAAATTAGTTAAAATTAATCTGTTTTGTTTCCGGTCTACTCAATTATCCTTGATTTATATATTATATATAAAAATTTATTTTGTGGCACAAATTTAAATTTCCAGTTATATAGACTATCAAATAATTTGTAAGTTAATTTGTTACAAAAAAAATTTAAGTAATTAACTTACAAAAGCTAAATTTTTTCTGGAATATCAGAAAAAAACTAGTTGTTTGGTCCCGTGTTTCTGGGGAACCCGTTAGAGCTTACACATAAAAATATTGAATTTCCCCGGTCGGGACTCGAACCCACGATCTATAGCTCCAAAGGCCATTGCGCAATCATCTAAGCTGCAAAGGTACGACATCAGTCTTGGATACAATTTTAAGATGCTTCTTTAAGCAATATTTCTAAACTTATTGAAATCATTTAAAAAATAGAGCGGAGCTTAACAAATCCGAGCTGTAGGTGCATATCTTCATGGTGAATAGTGTTTATATCGTCGCCTCATAGCAACAGTAAGATATCTAAAAAAACGAAAATGAGTTTTCGGTCTTGCTAATATTAAAAAATGTGTCTTTATGTGGAACACTCGGACATTTTTATGTCTTCTTTGAAATCCCTGAACTACAGCCTTAGATATTCAGCATTGAAAATCAATTTTATAGGCAACTGTTTTTGCTGATATCTTACTGTTGCTCTGAGGCGACGACATACATATAAATGTTCAACCTATTACAAGGAGAGAGAGAGGAAGTAATTGTTTTGCGACATACACTTTACTTTATTGTTATTGATTACTGAATTTATAGTCGGTGGGATTAAAACACGCTGCACAATAGTAAAAGGTTCTACTGTCGAGTCTAAATTAAGGCCCCCTACACACGCACCGACACCTTTACTACGCATGTTCCGACAAACCAAGATTCTCGATCACCCCAACAAAGTAGAAGTGCTTCTTGTGGTGCGTAGTAACTTTCAAAATGGCTACACATATATTTAAACATCAGAAAGTAGGGTAGTTTTAAGTGCAGTATTAATTACAGATGAAATACTTAGAAAGAAAAGAGTTTAAATAATGTCTTCAGAGTTAGGCTGCCGTGTTGGTGCTGTTGGTGCGAGTGTAGAGGCCTTTAGAAGAATGAATAAAAAAAAATTGTAGAAATGTTTTCTGGCATCAACGACAGAAACATTGTATTTCTTTACGTTATTTTTTGTTAGGCTTTATTTTCGAGTACACATAATTCGCCTATATATATCCACAAGTTTTTAATCACCCGAAATTTTTATAAGAATTAAACGTTTTCTGGCAACGCTTTAGCATCTCTGCTAATTTAATAATTTCTTATTTTAAAAACTGTCGATTTTAAATTTTTGTATGGCCCCTAACATGATCAAGTTGAAGGGAATTTCAATATAGAAAAAAGGAAGAAAAAACACGAAATTTTCCATATACATGTAAAACTTTTTCTGAATCAATTTCTATCAAAATATAGCACGGTTGTTATTCATAATTTTTGTGAATATTAATATCCTAATTTAAATAAAGTTAAAAAATATATAAAAGTTAGTGTATTTTGTTTGGGTTGTATAGAAGTAACACAGATAAAAATATCAACTTAGTAAAATTATTATTTACGCAGATATGATTAACAGTTTAGAATATTCATTTAACATTACGAATTCTAAGCTTTGGATATTTATAATTAAAAATCTACTTGACCCAATGACTAGCAAATTGGTATCCAACGATAAATTTTGTCGTAAATTCTAAATTGGGTGTTGCTATTGGAAATGTTATAGTTGGTGCGGAATGTAATATAAAGATAGTCCCTTATGCAAATTTTTGCATATAAATGTATAGTATAATTTATTACCTACAAAATGGTATATTAAGCTTAGCTCCACATTTAATAGTATCCGAAAAACAAGGGGTGGTTCGTTTTTTCCCCCGACTGTACATCTGTGGGGTTCACTTCATCTACCCGATACTCCCGCTTAGGCGAGAGTGATCACTTTGGCCTGACTGGCAGAGTATCGGCGGAGCAAGCCGAAGTTCCTCGGATCAAAACCGAGCGTAGCCAAGTTGTGCATCGCGCTACACATCACACTATAAAAAACAGATTCTTAAAATGAGTAATTGAATCTGTAACACTAAGAGTTACACTCGGTGGCTGGATCATCATAAATCTATTCGCTTTTCTTTCAGTACAATTGCATCATAAATGAGCGATGGCGTATTATTGTGTGCTACATTTTTGTTACTTTTATTCCTGTTTTTATTGTACTTTTGTCTCTTTTATGATTTTTTCCATTGTTCAACATTTCACCTTTTTGAAACTTTCTAATGGTTTTTTGTTATAATTACTTATGAAATATGACGTGGCACTTTATTCGAAACATATTTCCTGTTGGCAGTGCCCTCCTGATGAGAAAGTCAAAGGGTGCTGACAACACAGAAAGGTGACGGCCTGCAACGGACTACACTCGGATCTCAGTTCAATTTGATTTGCCGATTTTCATTTGACAATGCAATTAAAAGATGAGTTACAAATATAAAAATTCGAAGCGGCTATAAGCTGGAGATGAATAAGCAAAACATACGATATCAGTATTAACACGAAGAGGAAGGAAAAAAAGGAAAGTAATTCTAGGAAATGTATTCAAGGATGTCCGGTTTCTGACTGCTGCAAGGTCGCATTCTCGATTGCGTATTCGCATGCAACAAAACGAACGCCATTTTTCGCCCAGCAGAAATATTGTAAAACTCATTTGACATCTCCCTAAAAAAGTCAATCATTATTGTAATTTTTAGACAAATCTGCTGGTCATGGATAAAAAAACTAAACGAACAACGACATTAAGACAATAGGTGTTTCTCATTCAAAACAGGTGTTGATTGCTATAGCTCTTATTTTTTATAAAGGTAAGTTCCATTTAAACTTTATTCATTTTTAGTACTGGGCCCACGGTGACCGAGTGGTTAGAGTAACGAGCTCAAAACCGGAGGATGGAGGGAATTGAATCGAATCGAATCGAATCGAATCTTTTATGGCCATATATATATATATATATATATATATATATATATATATATATATATATATATATATATATATATATATTTATATATATATATATATATATTTATATATATATATATATATATATATTTATATATATATATATATATATATTTATATATATATATATATATATATTATATATATATATATATATATATATATATATATATATATATATATATATATATATATATATATATATATATATATATATATATATATATATATATATATATATATATATATATATATATATATATATATATATATATATATATATATATATATATATATATATATATATATATATATATGGATTTATTAGAACTCAAGTAACATAAATCATTGTGGGAAACACATGGATGAGTATTTTGTATTGATGTTGTTTTCATATCGTTTTACTCAGAATATTTCCATTTTGTTGCTTTAGATCCTACCACTTTTCAAGTTTTTAAATGCAATTTTGAATAATTTGTGCTTTTTTTTTAAAGTTTAGAAATGCAGATAAAAAAGATCGAATATGTTTAACCGTATTTATGTACTAATATTATAAATACTTTTTTTTTTACTTAATACATCTTTAAAATCAGCTAAATGGGGTATTAGAATAGAAACACTATGTAACACTTTTAGGATTATGCATTCCCACACTATTAACTTTCACGAAAAAAAAATAGCACGACTGACATAAATGTTGTCTAGTTTGGTTATTATTATGCTTATTTAATTATTAAATTAATATTATTTTTTTATTTTCAATAAAAAAAAGAACAAATTAATGCAGATTTTTACGTAACAAAGTTATATAATAAGTACTATATGCAAATGAAATATAGTATCAAACATTTGTAAAACTACACTTGTTGTAGATAAAAATCTGGCAAACTTATTCATAAGATCCAAAATCCATTAGTTTTATTGAAACTTATTTAGTAGTTTGTGTGGAGGATAAAAAGGAGCACAGCTACTGTTCTTGAACAGGGCGCCGCGACCGCTAAGAATCTCCTAGATATACTTCCGAAATTCTGGAACTGTATCTATGTTTTAAGGAGTTATTTGAGATTTTATGTTGAACAGCATAGTTTTTTTCATGAAACAAAAATATAAAATATTTTTTTAAAATTTCAATGTTTAATTTTTCTTGATGTTAAGTTTTCGAAACGGTAAATATTTTTTTTATTATTAATAGAGAAATGTATAGTTTTTTAAGGGAATATTTTGTGTTATTATGAATAACTATTTATATAAAAATCTAATATATATATAGTATACAAAATATGAATGCCAATTCCTTTGTTCGATAGCTCAAATGATCGAATAAATAATTTGGTGAAAATATATATAAATATTTAAGAAGAAGTTTTTTAAAAAAAAGTATTTTAAAAAATAAAAAAGTTTAAATTTTGAAAAAATTTAAACAATAACGGATGGTTTTGTGAATTATTGTTCTCTAATATAAATTTAAATAACATACATTAAAACTTTGATTCAAAAAGTCAAAAATAAAAATAAAGTTTAGATGATACCATGTCTTAAGAATTTTTTCATGTCAGATGCACGCATGCATAACTTTTATATATGTTTAATATTTTATTGGCATTAGAAAAGTAGTCTTTTTCCAAATCCAACCGTCAACCAAAACTCCAAAATAAAACCGCTAGAAACCGCCAAATCGCGCGCCAAGAGGATAGGTAATCAATTCGACTGTTAGGTATTGTTTTTATGTATATTTGCGCAAAATTTCTGTTCTAGTTCAGATATATGAACGATTTCTTTTCGTTGGATAGAAAATGTTTCACTTGGGAGACATTTAAAAAAAATATCCGGTTAAACTGCATTCAACTATCCGGAATTCTCAATTAAGCGGACCATTTAATTTTTTTTACCATTTCGAAAATTCTTTTTTTGTTGTATAAAAAATGTCCATGTAGACAAAATCTGCAAAATAATAATCCTTTAACCAGCTGTTATATATCCGGAAATGTCGATTAACCGGAGTTTTTTTAAACAATTTATCCGATTTCAAATTGTTATCAATATTTAACAGAAGTTATACAACAATGGCATTTCGTTTACCCAGCATTTATTGGAATAAATAGGGATTGTTTTACGATATAAATTTTTGAGACAAAATGTAAGCACAAGTTGTTATTTCAATTTTATGGTGAACAATACAAAGGTGCGAAACCCCCTGCTAAACTAACAAGTAAAAAGGGAAAAATAAAATAATCTTTCTAAAAAAAAAGGAAAACCGACTTTAAGAAAAATGCGCTAAAAAGTAAAAAATAAGCAGTCCCTCGGAATAATTGTCGAACACCGTCACCACTTCAAAAAAATTTCGTAAACGCAAAACGACCCCTTTTAAAAGTGAGGTCCATTTAAAAGTAACCATCGTTGGCCAAAAACATATTTCCGAGCAATTCATTTCAAAATAAACATATTTGAAAAGACTTTTCTATCCTTGGCATCGTGAATCCGTCCATAACATCCGGCTTCCATCCGAAACTCAGTCCGATGCCTTTCTGCTTACCGAGGTCATTCGCTCAAAGATTCCTTTTGTTCGTCGGACACACACCAAAGGTGGACGGGTATTCTAGGTAAGAATATATTTTATAATATTTTTAATATTGGTGTAATTTTCAATATGTGTTTGATGTTGATTTGAAAGAATTGTTGTCTATGAATTTTGCGACTCTTGTTAGATGTTTCTAATGACGTTACGGACATGGTAGTGGTAGGATTCGAAAACCCGTGTGTATGAAAGGGTCGTAGGACCTTACCTGTGTTCACCCACGACCCCTACCACCCACTTTTTGAAATTCAAGCAAACTATGGCTTGTAGGATATCTATCGACTCGTATGGACATCAATGATTCAAATAAATTATTTTTGTACCCCGATGACCCTCACCACCCACTTTTAAATTTTGGTCAAGGCCGCTTTTAAATTTTCAAGCGAAGCATAGCTTGTAAGGTATCTATCGACTCGTACGGACATCAATGATTCAAATAAAATATTTTTGGACCCCCATGACCCCCACCACCCATTTTTAAAATTTGGTCAATTTTGGCTTCTTTCCATTTTTTAATTTATTTGAAATATTAAAGTCCATACGAGTCGATAGACAATCTGCTATGGTTTGATTGAAAATTTAAAAGCGGCCTTGACCAAAATTTAAAAATGGGTGGTGGAGGTCATGGGGGATCCAAAAATATTTTATTTGAATCATTGATGTCCGTACGAGTCGATAGATACCTTACAAGTTATGCTTCGCTTGAAAATTTAAAAGCGGCCTTGACCAAAATTTAAAAATGTGTGGTGGGGCTCATGGGGGTCCAAAAATATTTTATTTGAATTATTGATGTCCGTACGAGTCGATAGATACCTTACAAGCTATGCTTCGCTTGAAAATTTAAAAGCGGCCTTGACCAAAATTTAAAAATGGGTGGTGGGGGTCAAGGGGGTCCAAAAATATTTTATTTGAATCATTGATGTCCGTACGAGTCGATAGATACCTTACAAGCTATGCTTCGCTTGAAAATTTAAAAGCGGCCTTGACCAAAATTTAAAAATGGGTGGTGGGGATCAAGGGGGTCCAAAAATATTTTATTTGAATCATTGATGTCCGTACGAGTCGATAGATACCTTACAAGCTATGCTTCGCTTGAAAATTTAAAAGCGGCCTTGACCAAAATTTAAAAATGGGTGGTGGGGATCATGGGGGTCCAAAAATATTTTATTTGAATCATTGATGTCCGTACGAGTCGATAGATACCTTTCAAGCTATGCTTCGCTTGAAAATTTAAAAGCGGCCTTGACCAAAATTTAAAAATGGGTGGTGGGGGTCATGGGGGTCCAAAAATATTTTATTTGAATCATTGATGTCCGTACGAGTCGATAGATACCTTTCAAGCTATGCTTCGCTTGAAAATTTAAAAGCGGCCTTGACCGAAATTTAAAAATGGGTGGTGGGGGTCAAGGGGGTCCAAAAATATTTTATTTGATATTATTTGATATTTGATATTATATATTTTATTATATATTATCTATACCACTATACCAGTCTATACCACTGAATTCTACCTGTAACTTCTGGAAGGCTGAAAACTTGTTTCCTCCATGGTCGCGTTGAAGCCAATGTGGAAGCAGCCATAGTGTGCCCCAACATTTTTGAAAAGTGATTTAGTGATGTTATTTTAATATCATAGCATTGTAGAAATATTAAATGTACATAAATATTATATGTTCTTCTTAAATAATAATTTTTTATAATGCCAACAAATAGTTTTTGCTCTTGATTTTTAACTACTTCGACTTTAAATTGCAAATTACTTTCCTTTTTAATAGCAGATTGCATTTAAAATGGGTTTTAAAAGAAAAGAAAAAAATCTCAGCCAAAAGCAATATATGTCCGCGGCTTATTTTAACGTCAACAATATACGAAATATTGCGATAGCGATGACAGTGGGGCACAACATGGCTGCTTCCGCATTGACTACAAGTCTCGAGCATGGATCCTTCATAGTAGAGAAATTATAAGGTTATAATCTCGCTAACATCAAAGTGAGGCCAACATGTATGGCCCCAGACACGTGGTTTACTACGCCACCCATTCATACATTTTTTCTAGTTTATTCATAAAAATATCCTGTACTTCATTAAGTAACACATTTACTATTATTTCCAAATCACAAGTCAATCGCGAACGTATTTTCATTCTTAAATTTTGAAAGGAAGTCACGTGTCTGGTGCCATCAGGTCTGAGATGTTTGCATCACGATGATGACGTCATTTTCGCTCTACTACAGTCCATTCGTGCTCGAAGCTTCAAGTCAACAAAAAGTCTTGCCAAATGCAGAAGTTACAGTTAGTGATCAGTGGTATGTACATATAATACATTTCAATTGTGTTTTTACAGGCGTCCTGACTGGAAATAAAATTTAAAAACCAAAATCTTAGAACAATGATCAGAAGCGATCTGCCACCAGCCGAGCCTTCGACTAGTCCCTCCCTCATCTTCAGAGTAGTTCTTCTGGTCATCAATATACTCTTCGGGTTCATCGGCTTCTTCTTCTTCATATTTCATTTGGGTTTCAGGCATGCGTCCAGTTGCCTCATGTTGGGTGAGTTTGGAGAGTGGGGTGCAACCTCAGGTTTGGTTTGGTTAAACAGCGTCGCACTATAGCTGCACAGTGGGATATTGGTGACGGTTCGTGGTCTATCTCGAAGGAAAGACCCGGGAACACATACACATTCACACACACATTCATACATGCACCTGGTTATTTTAGAACCATGGTCAGATGACGAGGAAACACCTGAACTGGCACCCAACGCCTTCAATAGACGTCAGGACTTTGGACCCCGATCAGATGTATCGTGCACCAGTCCCGTATACACGCCGTTCATTTTTGAGGATGTTCTGGACGCCTTTTCTAGTATTTTGTATCGAAGCTGGCAACCATCCGATCACAAGATCACTACTTTTTTTTTACTTTTCTTTGTCAAGTCCATTGCACGGGTTCGAACCACCACCAATCCTCGGATTAGTACCTGAACGCCTTTAACCGCTCGGCCACGGAGGCCTGTGCAACCTCAGAAGTTGCTGGGTGTGGTTTGAAATATCGAAGCAGTGTCAGCAGTTTTCTTTTTGCTCTCGGAATTTTTCGCCGCCAACATTCCATTATGCACGCTCTAGTGGGACGTTAATTAAATCCAACAGGTTTAGAAAAGCAGGTGAAACGGACTGAAATGGTGACGTCAACCAATCGAGGGACCGTCACTTATTTCGCCATGCACTGCGATTTGAACAGTTTTTGGTGGACCTCGGTAGTCCAGTGAATAAAGGCGTTCATCTAGTAATCAGAAAATTGCTAATTCAAGCCCGTGCGATGGTTTAGTTTGATTTGATTAATTAACGTCGCACTAGAGCGGCACAGTGGGCTATTGGCGACGGTTCGAGGGCCTATCTCGAAGGAAATACCCGGGAGCGGTGCCTCGTATTTTTAAACCATGGTCAGATGACGAGGACAACACCTGAGCTGGCATCCGCCAGCCTTCAATAGGCGTCAGAACATTGGACCTCCGATCAGATTTATCGTGCATCAGTTCCGTATACACGCCAGTGTAATTTGCCGGATGTTCTGGACGACTTTCTAGTATGTTTGTAACGAAGATTTCAACCCGCCGATCGCAAGATCACTACTTTTTTCTTTTTCTTTTTCAAGTCCATAGCATGGTTTGATTAATTAACGTCGCAGCAGAGCTGCACAGAGGGCTATTGGCGACGGTGTTTGGGGTTTATCACGAAGAAAAGACCCGGGAACACATACACATTCAACCATGCACCTCGTTATTTTAGAACCATGGTCAGATGACGCTATAGCACGGATTCAAACCAGCAATTTTCTGACTACTAGCTAAACGCCTTTATCCACTGGGCCACTAGGGGCCCCACATATTTGGATAAATTAACACATCACTAGAGATACACAAAGAGCTATTGGCAGAGGGGTATTGTTCCCAGATCTTTCCTTCCTTATGGTTTGGCTCAGCGACTGAGAGGTATAGCATTCGACTAGCAATCAGAGGATTTCAGGTTCGAATCTGCATGGGGATTTAACAAAAGTTAAGATGTAGCGATCTTGTAATCGAAAGGTTTTTAGATTCATTACTATATAACAGAAGTCGTCTGAAATAATCCTCAATTACCGCGGGCAAGCACACGATGCACGTTAAATCTGATTGTGGCCAACAGCCTGATGTCTATATAGGTTACTTCGGGTGCCAGTTCAGCTGTTAACTTCGTCATCTAACCATGGTTCAAGAACACG